>JALGBA010000070.1:1200000-1638310 GCA_023970755.1 Azemiops feae | reverse complement strand
GGTGCAACTGGAAGTAAACCTATAAAAGGATTAGTGATCATCTTGCAATTTGTATGTGTCATCTTCACATATGCATCTTTCCTTTCAACAGGGCAGCAGTAGAATGTGTGAAGGTAAAAAATTTTGAGAGATGACTGGCTGAAATATTCCTTGAAAAAAATTCTTTCTTTTGGGGGGGGTGAGGAAGAGGGGTATCTGGGGGAGTGTCAAAAGAATCAAGATGACAGTCATGACAGCATAATCAAAACCCACCCCTTTTTTAAATGAATCACTATGTATGTAAAACAGACTGGGGTTTAATCATGCAGCCAGAGTCACTAAGATGATTAAGGGCCTGGAGACAAAAACACATGAAGAAAAGTTGCAAGATTTGGGAATGGCCAGTCTAGAGAAAAGAAGGACTAGTGGTGACATGATAGCAATATTCCAGTATTTGAGGGGCTGCCACAAAAAGGAGGGGGTCAACTTATTTTCCAAAGTACCAAAAGGCAAGACAAGAAACAATGGATGGAAAATAATAAAGGAGAGAAGCCACCTTGAATTAAGGAGAAACTTTCTAACAGTGAGGACAACTAACCAGTGGAACAGCTTGCCTTTAGATGTTGTGAGTGCTTCATCACTGGAGGTTTTTAAGAAAAGACTGGACATCTGAAATGGTATAGGGTCTCCTGCTTGAGCAGGGGATTGGACTAGAAGACCTCCAAGGTCCCTTCCAGCTCTATTCTGATTGATTGATTGATTACTTTTTTTACTCCTTCTAGGCATGAAGAAAGAGGTCTGTGTTTTTATGGGGGAAGGGGTTGCAATTCAAACTGGGTGTGGCAACAGTACCATTTCCAAAATCCTCTTGCTTCTTTTCTGTCAACTTGTCATTAATAACCAAATATAATTTGCTTGTCAGTAATCTTAACATGAGAAAACTGATGTTTAAACAAAAAATAACTATTCAAGAGGTAAACTTGAAGCAATGTTCTAGGCCAACAACAAAAAATACTTGTCCTGGAAAACTGCTTTTGGAACACCCAGCATTTGAAGACCTGATTTTGAAAATTCTTTTGTTCTCCTTCACTTTCAAATAACAATAACAAAGCTCTTTTTTTTTGGTAGAAGTTTTTATTATTATTTTTTCCATACATACAGTAATAATTTTTCAACCAACGTGCTGTCTGAGTTTACATTCGCTAATACATATTTAATTCCTAATCCTTTATTCTTTCCTCTAGCCATCAATAAAATAAGTCCCAAATTTGATAATATTCTGTTTCTTCTTTTTCTTTCAGTCTCATAGTCAATATGTCCATCTCTGCGCATTCTAGCATTTTTTGATTATTTCTTCATCTGATGGTATTCCTTCATTTTTCCAATATTGCGCAAATATAATTCTTGTTGTGACATACAAAATCAAATATAAGCTTTGTTTGGTAGTCTTTTCTGGTATTATACCTAATTTAAAAAGTTCAGGTTTAAAATCTACATGTTCTCCCAACATCTTTTCTAGCCAAGTATGTATCTTTTTCCAATAATTCTTTACTTTATCACAAGTCCACCAAACATGATAATACGTGCCTGACTTATGTTTACATTTCCAATATCTATCTGACATATTTTTAAACATTTTTGCTAATCTTGCTGGTGGCAAGTGCCATCTATAGAACATTTTATATAAATTTTCTTTATAAGAAGTTGACATTGTCAGTTTATAATTTCTTTCCCATAAATTTTGCCATTTTTCTAATTCTATATTATATCCAAATTTTTCACCCATCTTATCATTGTTTCTTTAACTTGTTCGCTTTCCATTTCCAAAGTTAATAAAACATTATACATTTTCTTAATTAATTTCTCATCCGAAGTTAACAATGTCTTATCAAACACCGTTTGTTCCTTATAAAATCCATACAATTTAACATCTTTATCATATCTAGTTTGCATTTGTAAATGTGCCCACCATGATAGGTTGATGCCCTGATTTTCCATTTCTTGTTTAGATTTTAAGTTCCCTTCAGAATTTAGAATATCTCTATATGTCCAGATTTTTCCAAAGTTCACCAAATTTGTTGTACAAATGCTTCCATAGTTGACAGCCACCCTGGAATTTTCAAGTATATTTTACTTTTTATTTTTCCCCATGTTGTTAATAATGCATTTCTTATATAATGATTTTGGAAATATTTATGAATATTATTTTTCCCATACCATAAAAAGGCAGAGTTATCCATTCTTTTACCCATGTTAGTATGGATGCTTGATAATATAAAACCCACTCCGGTAAACCAAATCCTTCATTTTCCTTGGCATCTTGTAACATTTTCATCTTAATTCTAGCTTTCTTTCCTTGCCAAACAAATTTCAAAATTAATGAATTTAAGTCTTCAAAAAAAAATTCTCAAGTTTTATAGGTATTGTTTGAAATAAAAGTAAGATTTTTGGTAGTACATTCATTTTCACTGTAGCAATTCTTCCTAGTATTGACAATTGCAAGTTTTTCCATTTTTCCAAATCCAGTTTTATTTGATTCAATAATTTTATGTAATTATCTTATTTTATTGTTGAACATCTTGCTGTTAAATGTATTCCCAAATATTTAATTATCTGTAATTCTGTTTTTTCCGACATTTGTTTTTTATTATTATTATTATCTGTAAGGGTTTTAGCTATTACTTTAGTTTTTTCTCTGTTTATTTTCAATCCTGCCATTTCTCCACATTGTTCTATCTTTCCCAGTAGTTTAGGAATCATCTCCATAGGTTCTTCTAAGATAAATACCAAATCATCAGCAAATGCTTGTAATTTATATGTTTCGCCTTTTATTTCTAGTCCTTTAATTTCTGTATCTTGTCTAATATTTCTATTTAACACTTCCAGAGTGAAAATAAATAACAGTGGAGATAGTGGACATCCTTGTCTTGTGCCTTTTGTTATCTCAAAGTTCTCAGTATAATCTCAATTCACGCTCACTTTCGCTGTTTGTTTATTGTATGTTGTTTTTATCGTGAAAGATTGAGGGCAATAGAAGAAGGGGATGACAGAGAATGAGGTGGCTGGATGGAGTCACTGAAGCAGTAGGCGTGAGCTTAAATGGACTCCAGAAGTTGGTAGAGGACAAGAAGGCCTGGAGGAACGTTGTCCATGGGGTCGCGATGGGTCGGACACGACTTCGCAACTAACAACAACAACAACATAAAGTTCTGTCCAAATTCCATTATTTGTAATTGCTGGATCATAAATTGCCAGGAAACATTATCAAATGCCTTTTGGGCATCTAGAAATATTAGTGCCAGTTGTTTCCCTGGATGTAGTTCATAATATTCTAATACGTGCATTATTACTCTTAAATTGTTTTTAATTTGTCTCTTTGGTAGAAAGCCGTTTTGGTCTGAATGTATAAATTCAGTTAAGTATCTTTTCAGTCTCTCTGCCATTATTGAAGTAAAAATTTTATAATCCACATTCAGTAACGATATCGGTCTGTAATTTGTTATCTGTGTCAAATCTGAATCTTCTTTTGGTATTAAAGTAATATTTGCTTCTACCCATGTGTTTGGGAGTTTAGCCTCCAACAAAAGTTCATTGCAAACATCTTTCAACAGTTCACTTAGTGCACAGGTTGGCAACCTGCGGCTCCGGAGCCGCATGTGGCTCTTTGAGCCTTCCCCTGCGGCTCCCAGCCTCCTCTGCCATTTGCAGAGAGAGACAGAGACAGAGCTTGCTTCTCTCTCTCTCTCTCTCTCTCTCTCTCTGTTTGTGTGTGTGTTTGTGTGTGTGTGTAAGTATAAAAGAGAGTAGCCTCACCCTGTTCCGAAGAGCCAACAAGCATAATGGGCGGGGCTTCTCCCTTTGCTGCGTCTCTGCAGGAAGCAGGAAGCAGGAAGGGCAGGAGAGAGCTAGCTAGCCCATCATTGTGCTCTGATGATGTCGGCAGTGTTGGCCGACAAAAGCTCAGCTTTAGCTTTTCTATTAAACAGTTTCTGTTTTAATATCATCCTGGTGCTCGTACTATTTTGTTTTTACCATATATATATAATAAAGGTAAAAAAGGATATATGCAGTGTTATCTTCATTTTAGATATCAAAAGAGTTTTGCGGCTCCCAGTGTTTTGTTTTTGGTGGGAAATGGGTCCAAGTGGCTCTTTGAGTGTTTTGGGTTGCCTACCCCTGACTTAGTGTATCTTGTAGGATTTTATATAACTCCGCTGGTAGTCCATCTGGCCCCGGTGTTTTCTCAATTTTTTGCCTTCTTATGGCCTCTGTTATTTCCATCATTGTAATTTTTTCCCTAACATAATCTGATAAGTTTCTGGAATTTTTGGAAGGTTATTTTCTTTTAGATAATAATAATAATAATAATAATAATAAAGTTGGAAGGGACCTTGGAGGTCATCGAGTCCAACCCCCTGCTCAGGCAGGAAACCCTATACCATTTCAGACAAATGGCTGTCCAGTCTCTTCTTAAAAACTTCCAGTGTTGGAGCATTCACCGCTTCTGGAGGCAGGTTGTTCCACTGGTTAATTGTTCTAACTGTCAGGAAGTTTCTCCTCAGTTCCAGGTTGCTTCTTTCCTTGACTAGTTTCCATCCATTACTTCTTGTCCTGCCCTCAGGCGCCTTGGAGAATAGCTTGACTCCCTCTTCTTTGTGGCAGCCCCTGAGATATTGGAATACTGCTATCATGTCACCCCTAGTCCTTCTTTTCATTAAACTAGACATACCCAATTCCAGCAAACGTTCTTGATATGCTTAGCCTCAGTCCCCTAATCATCTTTGTTGCCCTTCTCTGCACTCTTTCTAGAGTCTCAACATCTTTTTTACATCGTGGTGACCAAAACTGGATGCAGTATTCCAAGTGTGGCCTTACCAAGGCATTGTAAAGTGGTATTAATACTTCACGTGATCTTGATTCTATCCCTCTGTTAATGCAGCCCAGCACTGTGTTGGCTTTTTTGGCAGCTGCAGCACACTGCTGGCTCATATTTAAGTGATTGTCCACTAGGACTCCGAGATCCCTCTCACAGTTACTACTATTGAGCAAGGTACCCCCTATACTATACCTGTACATTTGGTTTTTCTTGCCTAAATGTAGAACCTTACTTTTTTCACCATTGAATTTCATTTTGTTAGATAGCGCCCAATGTTCAAGTCTGTCCAGGTCCTCCTGTATCTTAAGCCTGTCTTCTGGAGTGTTGGCTATTCCTGCCAGCTTGGTGTCATCCGCAAATTTGATGAGTTCCCCATCTATCCCCTCGTCCAAATCGTTGATGAAGATGTTGAAGAGCACTGGCCCCAGGACAGAGCCCTGGGGCACCCCACTGCACACTTCCCTCCATGTAGATGCGGTTCCATTGAGGACCACACGCTGAGTACGGCCGGTCAGCCAGCTACGAATCCATCTGGTGGTGATGCTGTCTAACCCACATTTTTCTATTTTATCAAGTAGTAGGTGTGATCTACTTTATCAAATGCCTTACTGAAGTCCAAGTAAATTATATCCACAGCATTCCTCTGATCCACTAATTTTGTCACTTGGTCAAAGAATGCAATAAGGTTTGTCTGGCATGATCTGTTTTTGACAAACCCATGTTGGCTTTTAGTAGTGATTTTGTTTGCCTCTAGGTGTTCGCTGATTCGTTGTTTGATATCTTTTCCAGAATCTTCCCAGGTATTGAGGTCAGGCTGATAGGTCTGTAATTTCCTGGGTCCATTTTTTTCCCTTTTTTGAAGATGGGAACTACATCAGCTCTTTTCCAGTCCTCCGGTAATTCCCAGTGCTCCAGGATCTTTGAAAAATATAGTTCATGGTTCTGAGATCACATCTGCCAGTTCCTTGAGAACCCTGGGGTGTAATCCATCTGGTCCTGGTGATTTGAACTCGTCTAGGCTGGACAGGTGCTCACTTACCGTTTTCTTGCCTATCTTAACTTGCATTTCTATTCTGTTTTTTATGGCACTATTTTTGGTAGGTTGGTCTGTTTTTTCCCTTTGTGTAAAGACAGATGCAAAAGGTTGTCTACAATTTAAAATATTGGATCATTCTCTCTCTTGGAATTTCTTCTATATCATACAGTTTCTTGTAGTATTCTTTCATTATCTTTTTTATTTCTTCATTTTTAAATTGTAGACAACCTTTTTCATCTGCTAAATTATGTATCATTTTCTTCTCCTTCTGTTTTTTAAATTTATAAGCTAACTATCTTCCTGGTTTATTTGCATTTTCAAAAAAAATTGTTTTGCTCTTTTTATTTGCTGTGCCAATTTTTCTGAATCCAACAGATTTAGTTTATGTTTTATTGTTTCCATTTCTCTTTTTAAAGTCTTCTTCTGCGGGTTCATTTGTAGTTCTGATTCTAGTTTTCCAAATTTTTCTTTTAATAGTACATATTGCTGTCTCTTCTGTTTGTTTTTCTTTGCCATGTATTTTATATGCTTTGGCTGTATCCCATACATTTTGTAATGTTGTGTCTTCTTTTTTGTTTTCTTTAAAGAAAAACTCCATTTCTTTTTTTGCTAGTTCTATAAATTCTCTTTCTTTTAAAATAGATTGGTTCAGAGTCCATCTTAGTTTTTTTTGTATTCCTCTCCACATCACTTTTAAAGGGTTATGGTCTACCCATGTACCTGGTTCTATCTCAATTCCTGCATATTCGTCCTCAATTCAGATGTCATCCAAATCATGTCGATTCTGGACCAGGATTTTTGGCTGTTTGAATAAAATGTATCTTGTAATTTTCCTGGATTTATTTCCCTCCAAACATCTTGTACTCCAATTTCTTCTATCATATTGAAAAAAGTCTTAGGTAGTCTTCTTCTTCCGGTTTTTCCTGTTTTACTGCTTTTATAGTCTATTGTCCCATCTACTATTGCATTAAAGTCTCCTACTAAACAAATATTTTGGTACTCCATTTCTATTATTTTTCTATGGAGATTTTGGTAAAATTCTTCCTGGTTATTATTTGGTGCATACATTACTACTAACAATGTTTGTTTTTGATGTAAGTATATTTCTACCATCACAATTCTTCCTTCTTCATCTGAGTAGATCATTCTAGAATCTATTGTCTCTTTAATATATACAGCAACACCTCTTTTTTTCTGTTGCGCTGATGCATGATAAAGTTTCCCAATTTTTGGGTATTCCAACAGCTTATAATTTTGTTTTTTTATATGTGTCTCTTGCAAACAAATTATATCTATATTTAATTTCTGTAGTTTCCTGAAAATTTTGTTTCTTTTTGATGGGGAATTTAGTCCATTTATATTCACTGAAAAAATTCCGTTTTCTTTCTCCATTTCAGTTATTTATATTTAGGTCTAGTCGATCTCGTGATCCTCTGTTCTCTGGCAGTTCCTTCACTCTCTTGCTCAGATTTCTCTTTCTGTTCTCCTATTTATATAGTTGCTTCTTCAGTTGTTTCTTCCATTTGTTTCTGTTCCTTTCTCTCCTCTTGCCAATGTTGCACTCCTTCATCTACAAATGCTTGGTTTCTTTCATCAAAGTCTTCTGCTTTCCAGATTGAATCCAATCAGTATCTTGTATTATTCCAGTTAATTAAAATCCCTTCTGGCATTAACCATCTAAAACTTATGTCTTTTGCAATCAGCTTTGTAGTTAGGAAATGATAATGTCTTTGAGTATTTCTTACTCTCTTGGGTATCTGCTTTAAGACCACAATTTCTTTGTTTTTGTATTGTAATGGCTCATCTCTAACTTTTCTCAGTATTTCATCTCTTGTTGTTTTCTTTATAAATCCCACATGCACTTCTCTGGGTAGTTTATATTTCCTTGCGTAGCTGGAGTTCATTCGAAATATTTCATCTATCTCCATTTGGATCTCTGCTCTGTCTGCTTTCAAAGCCTCTGCCAGAAGCTCAATAATCACAACTGCTATATTTTCTTCTCTATCTTCAGGAATATTTTGGAATCTTAAGTAGTGTTCCGCCTTCTCCATTTCTAAGATCGCCACCGCCCCTTCTAGATTTTGGTTTGCTTGTTCTAATTTTTCATTTTCTTGCAATAATATTTCCATTTTTTTATCAATATCATCTGATTTATTTTCCATTTTCTTTCTTTTTTAACAATATTTTATTAGGTTTTAAAAGGGTAGGGAAGGGATAGGGTCAGTATGGGTATTAGGGTTCAGGGTAAGGTTCGGGAATGGGGTTGGAATAAGGGTAGGTACAACAATGGTGTTGCCCCCAATAACAATTCCACCACGCTTTAGCAAGTGGACTATTGTCCGGATACAAATATTCAGTAACAATAATTAATATGATAGTAAATAGCTATAATCAATAAGAATAACAGTGATCGTAAAGAGTATCAATTAATCAGTAAATATCATTCATCTTATTAAGTTTCACAATCATTTCTCACTGCTTCATTTTGCTAACCATTGATAAAAAATTTCCCATGTTTTAAAATAGACTGAGTCTTCTTTCTCTTTAATCTCTAGGGTTAGTCTGTCCATTTCTGCACATTCTAAAATTTTTGTAATTATGATCTGATCAGATGGTATATTTTCATTTTTCCAAAATTGGGCAAATGCTATTCTCGCAGCTGTCAATACATGTAATATTAAATACTCATTCTCTTTCCCATAATTAGATCCTAATATTCCTAACAAAAACAGTTCTGGCTTGAATTCTATCTGTATTCTAGTCATCTTTTCCAGCCATGTATGAATCTTAAACCAAAGTTTTTTTGCGCTAGGACATACCCACCAGATATGGTAATAAGTACCTGGCTTTTGTTTATATTTCCAACAATTATTCGATCATCTTAAACGTTCTGGAATACTACGAAAACCACCCAGGGAAACAGATGGCATTGATATTTCTTGATGCGCAAAAAGCCTTCGACAATTTAAATTGGCAATTTATGTTCCAACAGCTGATGGAAATAGACTTTGGCAACAATTTCATAAACGCAATTCAAACAATCTACAATAAACAAACACCCAGGATACTTTTAAATGGAGACTATACAGAAAGCTTTGATATTAAAAAAGGTACAAGACAGGGATGCCCATTATCCCCCTTGCTATTCATTCTCACATTGGAAGTTCTGGCTAGAAATATTAGGCAGGACACAGAAATTAAAGGACTGGAGATAAAAGAGCAGAAATATAAATTACAAGCCTTTGCAGATGACTTGGTCTTCATTTTGGAGGAGCCACTAGAAACAACTACTAAACTGTTGCAGAAAATAGAAAAATTTGGAGAAGTGGCTGGTCTGAAAATAAATAGAGAAAAGACTAAGGTATTAACGAAAAACTTAACAGACAAACAGAAAACCCAATTCACAAAAAAGACAAATTTGCAAATAGTCAAAAAAAGTCAAATACGTAGGTATTTACTTAACATCAAGATGTATAACACTAAAAGAAGATAATTATGAAAGACTGTTGAAATAAATAAAACTAGATTTGGAAAAGTGGAAAAATCTTCAATTGTCAGTGCTAGGAAGAATAGCGACAGTGAAGATGAGTGTCCTACCGAAGCTACTTTTCTTATTTCAAACAGTTCCCATTTTCTGAATTCTTTGTTCATTCTTGACAATCATTTGGTGGCGAACTTCAAATTGTGTCTTTATAGCCGAGATTTCTTCGCTTAATTTATCAAAGTTACTTTTTGTCTCTTTGTGGTTTTTTTGCATTGATTCTTGAATCAATTTTAATATAGTTTCCATCTCATTTTGGGCAGTGGTTATTTTCTCACACTACAACATTGTTTCAATGGATCACTGGGTTGTTGGACTAGGTGTTCCAACAGAGGGTGCAGAAAAGGTCTTTTTCATAAGTCTAGTGATGTTTGATGTACTCATCTTTCCAGCCAACTATCTTAAGGTAAAATCCAAACTGTAAAAGGAGCCAACTACTTTAGGCTAAATCCAATAACTCAAGGAGAAGAAACAAAATGCAACAAGAAAAAAGAAAAAAGAAAAAAAGTCAACTATCTTAGGCTAAAATCCAACCGAAAAAACCCGGGCCAACTACTTTAGGCCAAATCCAACTCCTCCATTCAAGTCTCCGATGTAAAACATTCGCTGTCTCCAAGTAATTCCTATTTTAGTTATATCCACAGTCAACAAATATAGTTATACGAAGTCTTTTCATTTGTAAACTCACACAAAGTCACTTTGTTTACACCAGGTGTTGTCTCAAGGTCAAATACTTTCAAGTTCTATTATTTAATAATACTGTAACATTTTCTTTCACCACTAGATGTCCTCGTACACTGTTTTATCAATATCTGGTTTTAAAAGATTGTTACAAAGTTTTTCTTTTAAAGTTCTTTATACGTTATTTACCTTTGAAATTATACCTAAAAACTTTTTCCCACCTCTTGTAGATTAAATAGTCTTTCTTTAAATCAAGCTGTGTTCAATTTTTGAAAGTTCTTTTGTATTCCTTAAAAATCTTCCCCCTTTGTAGTTGCTCGCTGCCTTTAAATCTTAGGGGGGTTTTACTTTTTCCCACTCAGGGGATCAACGTTTTTAAATCCAAAAGGAAAAGGAAAAAGAACTGGCTCACCCAGTTTCAGCACGCTGTTGACAATCAGCTGTTTAGCGGAGTGCCGCAACTCCTCACTTTTCTTCCGGCTGGCGATGACTTGGGCTGCCTGGGCTCACCCGGCAGCCTTTCCTCCGTCCTTTCAGATGTTTTCTTCAGTCCACCTGGACCGACCGCTGTCTGGTCCGGACTCCTGAGACATCCCTTCTTCTTTGTTGCCCCTCCAGGGCAACTTTCTGACAGTTTGGGGTCACCGGGCAGAACAAAATCGGGCTGGGAAGCTGGAGCCCTGGCTTCTTCCACCCGTCTCATCATCCACCAAACTGGAAGTCAATAACAAAACTCTTTTATTCTCTTTCATATACAGCCAAATTCACATAACTGTCCATCTTTGATTCCATTGCAAGCTATGCTAAGTGAAGGCAGCAATCAACATTATTTAATAATAATAATAATAAAGTTGGAAGGGACCTTGGAGGTCATCTAGTCCAACCCCCTGCTCAGGCAGGAAACCCTATACCATTTCGGACAAATGGCTGTCCAGTCTCTTCTTAAAAACTTCCAGTGTTGGAGCATTCACCGCTTCTGGAGGCAGGTTGTTCCACTGGTTAATTGTTCTAACTGTCAGGAAGTTTCTCTTTAGTTCTAGGTTGCTTCTCTCTTTGGTTAGTTTCCATCCGTTGCTTCTTATCCTGCCTTCAGGCGCTTTGGAAAATAGCTTGACTCCCTCTTCTTTGTGGCAGCCCCTGAGATATTGGAACACTACTATCATGTCCCCCTTCATCCTTCTCTTCATTAAACTAGACATACCGAATTCAGCAACCGTTCCTTGTAAGTTTTAGCCTCCAGTCCCCTAATCATCTTTGTTGCTCTTCTCTGTACTCTTTCTAGAGTCTCAACATCTTTTTTACATCGTGGTGACCAAAACTGGATGCAGTATTCCAAGTGTGGCCTTACCAAGGCATTATAAAGTGATATTAATACTTCACGTGATCTTGATTCTATCCCTCTGTTAATGCAGCCTAGCACTGTGTTGGCTTTTTTGGCAGCTGCAGCACACTGTTGGCTCATATTTAAGTGATTGTCCACTAGGACTCCGAGATCCCTCTCACAGTTACAACTGTTGAACAAGGTACCCCTTATACTATACCTGTACATTTGGTTTTTCTTGCCTAAATGTAGAACCTTACTTTTTTCACCATTGAATTTCATTTTGCATGCCCACTGCAAACTGCCATGCCAAGTTTCACTATTAATCTAACTAGTTCAGAATATTCTACTTTAGGGATGAGCAATTTAAAGCCTTCCAGAATTCCGGAACTTCCGGTATCCATCCAGTGTAGTCAGAACTGAGATACTAAGAGTTGGTGTTATCTTCTCAATGGCCCCTGCTTCCCTGCTCATCAACACTAATTGACAGTTGCTCCCTGCAGCTTCAGAAAGGATATCCAGCTCTGTTGGGAGAAGACAAAGAGTGAACTGCTAAGGCCTCTTTCAAATTGAACATAGTTCTGTACTATATTAAGTGTCAGGTTATAGTTGTTTGTATAAAGATATCCTTAATATGATTGAATCTGGAGAATTGCAAAATAAAATACAGCATTTTTCCTTTTTTGCCCTTGCCTCCATTCTTTAAAGAAATAAACAATAGCAATCAATCTATCATATATAACAAACAATCTTTCCTTTCTGATTTTCTGTTGAATTTTAGAGCAGCCAAAGCACATTTCTTCCACTGGTTATGCTGAGGTTTGGTCTACATTTTGGGAAGGTTTTTTTTTTTTTGATGGAACTATAACTAATTTTCTGGACAGTTAAGGATAAAGAAAAAGGCTGTTGGTTATATACAATTTTTCATTTAACTAATTAAAATTACGAATAATAAAAACCCAATTCTATGCATATTAAATATATTTTATTCCAAGATTATTGGAATAAATATGAACAGAATTACAGGTTTCTTTACCAGATTTATACAGTAATTGTCAGAATCTGAGGATCATGACAAAACTAGTTGCTTTGACGATGACAAATGAAATGATAGTATATATACAGGTACTCCACAGTTAAACCTTATGGGATGACACAGGAGTGTAATCTTGTGATCAGGCTTTTTTTCTGGGTTTTTAGTTAAATCAGGAGTCCCCAAACTCTTCAGCCCATCACCCCCTTCATGCAGTTTCAGGTTACTCATCAATCCCCAAAACATTTGTTGAAGGAAAATATTTTAATAAATACTACTCTAACTAATATACCACCAATAATAACAATGACACCGACCCCTTGGATAACTCTCACTTGGGAAGCCCTGAGTTAAACACTGTCTCTGATCAGCATAGATTCTTTTTTTTTCATCTTAGAGCAAATAAAGTTGTTGAAGTGCTGTAATGAAGTTAAGGGGTGGGTTTTTTTTAACCTATTTATACATTTTTATTCATTGAAATAATAGATAATACTTGTAGCTCAGGTTTTAGATTTTGGCAGTGGTTTGCTCTCTGAGCTTGCCATTTAGCTCCCAAACGTTTCGTTACCAGGCTAGGTAACATCACCAGCAGGACTTTTTATTCATTTTTAAAAAACAAAATACCCTGATTAAGGCACTCTCAAGGATGTATTCCTGACAAACAAAGACTGGACAAGCTGTTGCAGAAAAGTTCAATATATTGAAGAATAGAGAGGAAAAGCAAAGAAAAATATGCACAAGATGAAATGAGGATGAAAGCTGAATGGCATCCACTGTTAGTCTTATCCATGGAAACAAGCTGAGATCATTCAGAGATTGAAGAAACTAAAAGACTCAGGGACTGTTATTTCTACTGTCGCAAAACTCTTCAAAATTAGCATGACTACTGATCCACAAAAACTATTTTTTAAGGATTTATTCTTTGACCACAAGAGGGAGCTAAAGAATAAAAGAAGATGAAGCAGCACCAGGTATCTAAGTGAGTCAGAGGCAAAAGTTATTTTAGAAAAAGTATTTAAACATAATATTTCACTTTTTAGATCAACTATGTTCTAAGGATGTCACAAGAGAGGAGCAAGAGGAACAAATTACTCAAGAAATTGGAAGAAAGATAAATGACCGAGAGATGCAACAATAGAATAGAATAGAATAGAATAGAATAGAATAGAATAGAATAGAATAGAATAGAATAGAATAGAATAGAATAGAATAGAATAGAATAGAATAGAATAGAATAGAATAGAATAGAATAGAGCTGGAAAGGACCTTGGAGGTCTTCTAGTCCATGGCTTTTCAACCGGTGGTACGCGTACCACTGGTGGTACGCGACCACCTGGCTGGTGGTATGCGGCGTCGCCTTCCTCCCCCCCCCTCTGCTCCTTCCCAGCTCACTTGCTTGTTGAAAACATGCTGCTTGGCGGTGGCCTGCAGGAACCCTACCGAGGGTACGCGAAGAGCGCAGGCGCAGAGCAAGGCCCTGCCCTCCCCAGGGACTCGTTGTGCAGCAACCGGATTGATTTCTTCTCGTGCAGGATCCGTGTCGCCCTTTGCCCCTCTTCTTACTTCAGAAGCAAGCGCGAGCCTGAAGGGGACAGAGCCATCCACTCCCTCGGCAGATCGGTGTTTGAGACCACTCGCGTCACGCTCAACCTCACAACCGCCCCCTCCTTCTTTTCCCCCTTCTCTCTCTCTCTCTCTCTCCCCCTCTCTCTCTGTTGCGGCCTCACTCTCTTCCATTTTCTTTTCCTCTCCCCCCCTCCCGCAAGCTTGCGATACCCCTCACAGCCCTCACGTTGCCTCCTGGGGCTTGAGACTTTCCCCCCTCTCCTCTTCCCGAGGTGCCCGGCTTTACGGAGGGGAAAGCAAAGCAGCCACTCCCGGAGGACTCATCCCATGGCAGCAGGTGGGAATCGAGGGCCATGTTTGTTTTCCTGATGTGCGCCAGGCGAAGCCATCAGAACGCTGGTGTGGAGGGAAAAATGCGCCCGCCTGACTCCCTCCCCCCACTGTTTCACATCATGTAACCCTTCACCATCTCCATGATGGCCAGCCGACCTGCTCACCAGTTTCCCCTTTTGGGCCAGGAGAAGCGCACAGCATTGCCTGTATCGCGGGCTTAAAGGTTTTTTAACTCACCGCTTTTAGAGGCAGTGTAAAGGCAAACTCTGGGAGGTGCGCACGGGGTGAGTGTCTTGGTTGTCTTCCTCCCCCTCGCTCTGCTTTTTTTCCCATCCTTTCCTCAACGGCCTTGAATGCATGCTGAACAGGAGCAGGGGCGTCCGGCCCTTTTTCTCTTTGCCGCCGCCAACGCCGGCTCATTTCTTGGTTTCTGCTTGCTTTCCACAAGCAAGTTAACTGGGCAGGAGCTGGGATCAGCGTGTGCAACTATAGCTGAGCTGCGCTCAGAAACGCCAATCACACAATCCTTCCCAGCTCACTTGCTTGCAGAAAGCGAGCGAGCGAGATTGCCGGGAGCCAGGGTAAAAAGGGTTTGTGCGACGTGTCTGAGAAGGTGAAATGCCGCCGCGTCTCCTGCCTGCTTTGCATGGGGCGAGCCTGGCGAGATGCAGGGCTTTAATTTGCCTGAAAGTCGCTGGAAGGGTTTGGCTGGGGGGCGGAGGAGGCGGGAGAGGACCGGGGTTCTGGCAGGTCTTGGGCTGGTGTTGCGCTTTGTGGGTGAGTGTGTGTGTGTGTGTGTGTGTGTATGTGTGTGTGTGTATATATATATATATACACATACACAATGCAGGGATCCTTGGGGGAGGAAGTGTCATTTGGGAGAGAGAAAGAGAGTGAGAGTGAGAGAGAGAGAGAGAGAGAGAGAGAGAGAGAGGAAGAACAGCTGACCAGCCACCTGACCATCATGGAGAAATTCCTCATACATTCATCAGTGCAAAAGGAAAGTGATTCAGCAAAGGAACCACCACCAAAGAAATCAAAACTGGCACCAAATCGAAAATACAGTGAAGATTATTTGAAGTTTGGATTTTATTTCCTGGAAGAGAATGATCAGCAGCTTCCTGTTTGTGTTATCTGCAATGAAGTATTATCCAAGCATTCCATGAAGCCTTCTTTGCTCCAGAGACATTTTACAACAAAACATAAAAAGCACACTGAAAAGCCAGTAGCATTTTTTGTGAAGAACAGAGATGAATTTATAAAATGCCATGCTGCTTTCGTGAAGGCCACTACCATCTCCAAAAAATGTCTGGAAGCATCTTACCAATTGTCCTTGATAGCAGCTAAACGAAATAAGCCTCACACAATCATTGAAGAAGTTGTGGTTCCCTCTGCCATTGCAATTTCCTCAATTCTCTTTGATGGAAAAATGACTGGTGCTATTCGTAATATTCCATGTTCTGATAACACCGTCCAAAGACGAATACAAGATATGGCCACAGATGTTATTCAACAAGTGGTGGGAAAAATCACAGCAGCAGAAAAATTTGCATTTCAATTGGATGAAAGCACTGACATCGCTGGTGAGGCGCAATTAATTGTCTTTGTGCATGTTCCTGATTCAGATGATATACTGGAACACGTATTATTTTGCCGCCCACTACCTGGCAGAATGACTGGGGAAGAAATATTCACAATAATTGACAATTTTTTCAGTGAATATGGAATATTATGGACTTGGTGTGTAGGACTTTGTTCTGATGGTGCAGCAGCTCTTACAGGAAGAGCTTCAGGGGTGATAGCACGAGCTAAGGCAAGAAACAGCTCCATTGTTTCAAATCATTGCATCTTGCATAGACATGCACTTGCTGCTAAACGGATGAGCCCAGTGTTAGTGCAAGTAAATCTACAATCCCTAAGAGAACAAGTTTGGGAAGTCATACTGAAGAATCTCTTGAGAAAAAGAGAGGTTCATATTTATTCAATAGAAATTCTGCAGAAGAAAAAGTTTCTATTCCATGAGGACCAGCTGGAGGGAGTGGCTTAAATTTAATAGGTTAATTGGAGTTAGGATGGGTTTTTTATCAGTTTGACATATGTTACTAAATGAGAGGTCCGAGGCATTGTTTTGTTTCTATAAAGTAGATTTGAAAATGGGATGAATAGGTGACTACTAAAGTTTATAAAATATTACTGAAATTAAATTTGGAATGTATTTACAGGTTGTCCTCACCTTGGAAGTCCTCACCTGATCAATGGGATGCTGCAATAGTCATAAGTGTGAAAAATTGTTTTTCCAGTGTCGTTGTAACTTTAGTCACTAAACAAACAGTTATAAGTCAAAGACTACATGTATGTATAATGGCTGAGTAATTCTTAACGTTTGCAAAATATTAATGAAAGTGAACTTGGCAGACTGTATGTTAAAAGGAAGTTTAAAAATATACATGAATTAATAGTCTAAAGAAAAGAAGAAATAGGGGAGACGTGATAGCAGTATTCCAGTATTTGAGCGGCTGCCACCAAAAAGAGGGGGTCACGTTATTCAGCAAAGCACCAGAGGGCAGGACAAGAAACAATGGCTGGAAACTGATCAAAGAGAGAAGCAACTTGGAATTAAGGAGAAACTTCCTGACAATGAGGACAATTAACCAGTGGAACAGCTTGCCTCCAGAAATCGTGGGTGCTCCATCACTGGAGATTTTTAAGAGGCTGGACAGTCACTTGTCTGAGATGGTACAGGTCCTCCTGCTTGAGCAGGGGGCTGGACTAGAAGACCTCCCAGATCCCTTCCAGCTCTATTCTATTCTAATTGATTTTAGATATAAAGATGAATTTTTTAAAAAAATATATTTTATTAGATTTTTATAAGGATGGGAAGGTTACATCAAGGTGCTTAGGAAACAACGTGGAGGTGGGTACATCAAACATCCAAAAGGAAAATCATAAATATAGAGCTCAAATTAATTCATTACAAATTCCCTCTCTATTTCCCTCATATAATATTACATATTCAAATTAATACATTTCTAAATAGAGTTCAATCAATCCAGTCAGACATCAATCACATTTCAGTTATAAAAATCTAACTCCTGTTTTTAAGCTTTACTAATTTACAGTTACCATATTCCAATTAGCCTTGGATAAACATATTATTAACACTTCGGGTATCCCTCATTTCCCTTTTCCCTAACATAATAATTATATCTAAAATGAATATATTATTCCCACAATAACATTCTTATGTTTTATTTATTAATACCATTTCTTCTCTGGGCGATCTTTTCTCCGACGGCCCTAAGGAGCTGGCTCGGACCGAGGAAGGAGCTGCCACCCTTCCCCCATCAACGAGGGCCTCCTCAACGGTGGTCGCCCCTCCAGGGCGACTTTTCGACCCGATTAAGGGTCTACCGGCGGAGGGAAAAACAGCCGGTGGAGAGACAAGGCTCTCCGCGTGACTGCATCTGCCGCGATACGGAACCGGAAGCCTAAAGATGAAATTTTAAAAAACTGTTTAGAACTTTAAACAAATATAAAAGACTTTTCCCTTTAAGGTCAAAAATTTTGAAAGAATAGGGTGATTTTTGTTAATATAGACAATGACTTCTTGTTTTAACCATTCAGTCATGTCCGACTCTTAGCAAATGCTCTCCATGCTACCCTATCAAGCACAGCTTCTTTCAATTATTGAATGTTCATCATTGTATCAGCTTTGATGGTATCAAGCCAGCTTGTTCTGTGCTTGCCCTTTCTTATTATTCCACTAACTATTCCTAGCATCATTGAGTTCTCAAATGAATTTGCATGCATGACATGACCAAAGTAAATCAAATGTAGTCTTGTGATTTTGGCTTCTAATGATGTGTCTGGTTTTATACCAGGGGTGGAGAACTCTTTTGGGAGTTTGGCTCTTTTGGGAGTTTGGCTCTTTTGGGAGTTTAAGTCCACGAATCATAAAAGAGCCAAGGTTCCCCACCCCTGTTTTATACGATTCAGCATCTCTCTGTTGGTCGCTCTGGCTGCCCATGGTGTACGCAATAATTTATGCCAGCACCACAGTTCAAAGGCATCAATTCTTCTATCAGCCATTCTTAGTGTTGAACTCTCACACTCATACATCATTATAGGGGAAACTATTGCTCTAACTAGCCTGCTTTTTGTATTTATATCAATATCTCTGCTTTTCCCAATCTTATTCATGTTAACCATTGCAGTGCGGTCTAAGATTAGCCTGTGTTTGATTTCAGGAGTAGAATGGCCAATGTAAACAATTTTATGATCTAAGGAGGAGCAATTCTCAAACTAATTCAATTTCCTCCTTGTTGATTTTAAATATCTCAGGTCCTTCTGCAGTTGTTGTCATTATCTTTGTTTTCCTGATGTTAAGACCCAATCCTATTTTTTCACTTTCATCCTGATTTTTCAGATCATTTTTTTCCAGGTCTTCCTTATTTTCGGCCAATAGGGCTGTATCATCTGCATATCTCAAATTATTTATGGTTCTTCCCCCAATCTTTATTCCAGCCTCAGGCAATTCCAAGTCTAAATTTCACATGGTTATTTCAGCATACAGATTGAACAAAAATGGTGATAAAATACTCTAACTCCCTTACTGATGCTGAACCAATTTGTGGCACCATAGACTGTTCTCACTGTTGCCTCCTGATCAGTGTACAGTGATCTGATAAGTCTGGTCAGGTGGGTTGGGACACCAAGGTCACACAAAGCCCCCCATAGCTTATTGTGTTCTATACAGTCAAAAGCTTTTCTGTAATCAATAAACCACATATATAGATCCTTTTGATATTTATTTGCTTTTTCCATAATCCATCTAATATTGGCAATGTGATCTTGAGTGATGCAACCCTTTCTAAAGCCAGCTTCTACATCAGGTAATTCTTGATCAATGACATTCTGTAGCCTCTGTTTCATGATCTTTGCTGGCATGAGAAATCAATGCAATCTTGCGATAATTGGAGCAGTTGCTGGCATCACCTTTCTTTACTAGTGGGATTAAAACATATTTTTTTCCAGTCCTGAGGCCATTAACATGTAGTCCATGTCTCTTGACACAGGCTGTGAAATACCTTTTTTTCACCTTGCAGAATTTGAGCTTCAGTTTAGCCACTAATAGCTGATGGTCTAAGCTACAATCAGCCCCAGGAAGTGTTTTAACAGATGCAACTGAACTTTTCCAGTGTCAATCTGATTTTGAATGTTGTCCATTTGGTGCTGTCTATTTATATAAATGTTGCTTGTGTTGAATAAACCGTGCGTTCGTTATGCTGAGATGGTTTTCCTGGCAAAATTGCACTAGGCAATCATAAGCTTCATTCCATTCTCCTAGCCCAAACTTGTCTACTATTCTTGCAACTTCTCCTTGGCCTACTTTTGTATTGAAATTGCCCATAATATACAAAAGATCCTTTTTGGTATTTGCTTGAGAGCACATTGAAGCTCACTTTTAAAAAGTTCTTGAAGGAAAATAATTTCATCCTGGGTCAAATTATGTCTGTGATGCCTTGAATTGGAAAGAAGAAAGGTAAAAATCAAGTATAATCACTTAGCCTAAACATGTTTCTCCCAGGTTGCCTTTAAACTGGTTCTTTATTATAATATTTTTTTCTTTATGCTTTGGCTTTAGGATCCTTTCACAGCCTTTCATGTTGACAAGACTCTAGTAAGGAAGCACCTGGCATCGCTTTTGATTGGGGAATTGGCACCTGATCAGCCCAGCTTTGAACCTAGTAAAAATGTAAGTTTGGAGACAGAAAATTGAGGTAGTGGCTTATGGTGTTAAAATGCAAAGCCTTAAATATTATAAGGCTTGACTCAAAGATCACTTTTGTCATTAAAACTGATCTGCTATTAAGGTCAACAAAAGAGATTTTTATAAGTTATTCCTCAATCTTTCTGCATTGCCCTTGTACTTCACCCCAATCTCTTGGCATTTATAAAAACAGTAAACGTCCATTTCCTTCAGCAGACTTTTAATTATGAAGTGATCTTAGTATCTGCCATTTCATTCCCTTCCACTCTCCACCTCATTGCCCTGAAGCCCCACTTGATCCTCCCCAAATACATCTGAAGGATATCTTCACTACCACTCACACTCAGCTTCCTCTCATCTCCCTGTCTGCTTCCACTAAGCAAGCAGGACTCAAATCCACAGGTGAGAATAACATGGAGAGAACCCTGTTTCCTTCTTTAGGCTCCACAGATTCAACCTGAACCCAAATAATCTTTCTTGCCACAGTTGTTAAGTTAATCACTGCAGTTCTTAAATTAATAACATGGTTGTTAAGTGAACCTGGCTTCCCCATTGACTTTGCTTGACAGAAAGTTGCAAAAAGTGATCACACGACCCCCGGGACATTGCAACTGTCATAAATATGAGCCAGTTGCCAAGTTTCTGAATTTTGATCACATGACCAAGTGGGATGCTGCAACAATCATAAGTGTGAAAAATGGTCATAAGTAACTTTGAATGGTCGTTAATTGAATGATGAATGATGATCCATATGTCCCAAAAGTGGGTAGTAAATTGTCTAGCAGTTTCCTCTTAATTCCTCTATAAAAAGTTTGGCAGGAAAAGGATAGTTTGGATGGCAATTCCACCAAGAGTTCTTGATGTTAACTGTTGAGGCCACTGGCTAGCTATACAGGATTCATGGAGTCAAAATACCTGCAAATTTGTTGCATTTTTTTCCCATAGAAATTATTAGTAGAAGATTTTCGGGAGCTGCTGTCCACTGTTGAAAAGATGGGACTCTTCAAGCCAAACCAATTCTTCTTTTTCCTGATGCTTCTGCATATTTTACTGCTCAATGCTGCTGGCTGGTTTGTGATGTGGTATTTTGGGACATCTATAACTCCTTTTCTTCTTGCGACAATTTGTTTGACCCTTGCACAGGTAATTTGTTTGATTTTATTTTTAGACAAAGTTAAATTTCCCATTAGATAGGATTCCTACAGCACAAGATCTTTTAACTAAATTAAAAGAAAATAATTTATCTGTAAGGAAAATAACACCTATTCAGTTGTTATGAGCCTTCAGAAGTTTGCTCTGAACTGTTTGGAAGAACGAAGGTTGAGGAAGACTAAGCAATTCAGTTAGAGAAAAAACTACTTTTATTTTGCCCAACAAATGATTCTGCCAACAATTTTATTTTATTCAAAAGGTTAAAATACAAAATAAAAAAAATAAACAGTGACAAAACAAAACAAAAACATTGAAAAAATGGGAATTTTTAAAAAAGGATAAAAACACATATTATGACAAAACTATTGCAACAATAATAGCTTCCCCCACTTGCAAAGCAGGTCCAAAATTTATAAGCTTGTACATCTATTTGCAACCCAATTGACCTGTCATACCTTACATATATGAAAGAAAAAATAGTAAACAGGTTAAACAATAGCAAAATTAATGTTCAAAGCACTCTATTAACAGTCTATTGTTGTAATTTACTCATGGAAAGTCTACACAGTTTCTTATTTACCATAAATTGCCCCAATCGTTATCTCTGAGCCCAGGATCAAATACCTTTCTTTGGTGAAACCTTTGCTTGGGTTTTTAATTGGGAACTTTCCCAACAATTACATCTGACTTTCAAAGTTAATAATTGTAAATAATTCTGCAACATCCATTGTTGAATAATTCTCCTTGACAACACAACATTCTTCTTGCCAAGAAAGTCCAGTCCATCTTTCATCATATCCATTATCTTAGAATTTTGTATATTCCAATTCTTTTTAATCTCTTCTGGCAATTCTATATTTTTCAAACCAAACACTTCCTTTTTCACACACAGCAAGAGATCAGATTCCAATTCCTCAAATTGGAAATCCGGTTCAGCTATTATTTCCTGCCTTTGGATACCATCTTGACTTTGCCAAACTGTTACTGACTCATCAATTTTTTTGTTTATATTTTCAAATAAAGCCTGTAAGTTGGAGAACATTCTTTTTCAGTTGCCTCCCAAACTATTTTGTCTCCTTTTAGAGGCGTGAGAAACACTTTTATTCTCAAGATCAGGAGAAGCAAATAAATCATAACAGCTTCCACAGGGAAAAGGTCTCTTCCCCCCCCCCCCGTTAAAGAAAGGGAATTTTTCCCATCAAAATTTAAGAAATAAATATCGCTATTTTAAAAGAAAAAGAAAAATGCTAGAAGGAACAAAATTTATAGTATCATCCTATGTAAATGTAAGTCCCACCACAATGTCTTTATGGTTAAAAACAAATAGTTTAAAATTTGATAAT
Source organism: Azemiops feae (assembly GCA_023970755.1). Lineage (NCBI taxonomy): Eukaryota > Metazoa > Chordata > Lepidosauria > Squamata > Viperidae > Azemiops > Azemiops feae. Next base: position 1,615,679 of record JALGBA010000070.1, on the reverse strand, counting down.
AAGCAATGAAACAACAGGAAAAAAAGTTGTAAAAGTCCAACAAGGAGTTATAAAATAGGTCAGACGTCAACTAGTCATAAATCAAGAGATTGTGAAGTTTCAAAAATTGCAATTAAACCCAGGCATACTTAAGAAAAATGAGCAGCTGAAGGGAAAATGTGGGAAGAGACCAGACCTTCCGATCACACCTTACCAAGAATTGAAGACATCCAGACTCCCTGTTCTCCATCGGTGCACAATCATCCGAAGTTCTTTTTGGGTCCTTCCTAGTCTTGCGTTGAAAGAATGGAAGGCAAAGCTCCTAAAAACCCAGCTGTGGTGTCAAAATCAGCTGTTCGTTGGTGGGAGAAAAAGATTTTCATCTATTAAGCACGCCATCATGGGGGAGGGGCCTGCTCAACAAATGATTCGTTATAAAAGAAGGATATTGGGTCCATCTCATCTTATATCTCAAATCTCCCATTCTGAAGAACAGTAATAGCAATAACCATAGCACTTAGACTTATATACCACTTCACAGTGCTTTAAAGCCTTTTCTAAGCTGTTTACAGAGTCAGCATATTGCCCCCAACAATCTGGGTCCTCATTTTACCAACCCCGGAAGGATGGAAGGCTGAGTCAACCTTGAGTTGGTGGGAATTGAACTGCAGAACTGCTGGCAGCTGGCAATCAGCAGAAGTAGCCTGCAGTACTGCATTCTAACCACTGCGCCACCACGGCTCTTGATGGAACACGAATAGGAATAGATCATTAAAAAAACAACCATGTCTTCCCACTGTCTATAACGTTTGTGGAAGATGGTTTATATCTACGATTATATTGTAGAAAAGCTTTCTTGTGCACATCCTGTTTGGAATATTTCTCTGGGTGGCTGCCCCTTTGACTGAATAAAAAAAAATCCTAGAATGAACTTTTATTTTAGTTATCCTAGCAATTCTTTCGTAGCTATACAAACACCATTGGATATAGTAGGAAAGCTCCAATCCAGGAGATGTAGGAGTGAGACAAAAGGTGGCCCTTCTGTTGTGTATCACCCTTTCCTTTTAGTCTCAAGCAGGCTGGCTGCAACATGATTTGGGACATCTTTCAGTCTTCAGCAATCTAAAATGGAACCACCTTTTTCATGAATTTGTGATGTGTCATTTAAAGGTAAGCAAGTTATATTATTCTTAGAATGTTGCACAGAATTGAAGGGAAGGAATATGGAATATTGTAAATACACCTGAAAAAGTTTCATCAGTAAGTATCAAATGTGTTGTGTTATTTATAACAGATGTGTCAAATGGGATTCCCATTTTCCCATTCCCACTCAAAGAACATAGAAAGCTCTCTTACATTAAATCAAATTATTTGTTCATCTATCTCATTACTAACTGCAGACCAAGAATGGAATTTCACTTGTAATAAACAATATGAATGTGCAAATTAACCGATAGCCAATCCAAATTTAAGATCTGAAGGTGGCAAGACTTGATTCATATAGGACAGTGATTCCCAACCTTCCTGGCTCCACCAACTGGCATCGGCGGCCAGGGTGGTGGGGAGGGAGGGGATGGTTTGATGTGTGCAAACTAATCCCCCTCATGCACAAATGAAGCTTTGCGAGCTTGCCCACCACTTACATGGCCCAATTCCCAACAGGCTGTAGTCCAGTACCAGTCCATGGCCTATGGCCTATGCTTGATCGATTTTAATAACAAACTATTTGTAATCTATTTGCCAACACTGCTATTAAAATCTTTGTATCAACATTAGCAATGAAATCAGATGAGAATTAGCATACCAGGTGTTATCTTCACCTGCTTTTGGTACAACTGTAAGATAACCCTGATTAAATCCTGATGATAACATTCCCTGATAAATAAGCCTGATTAAATCCCGGTGATAAAATTCCCTGATCAATAAGCCTGATTAAATCCCGGTGATAACATTCCCTGATAAATAAGCCTGATTAAATCCCGGTGATAAAATTCCCTGATCAATAAGCCTGATTAAATCCCGGTGATAACATTCCCTGATAAATAAGCCTGATTAAATCCCGGTGATAACATTCCCTGATCAATAAGTCTGATTAAATGCCAGTGATAACATTCCCTGATCAATAAGCCTGATTAAATGCCAATGATAAATAAGGAAGGAAAATACTGGACACAAATCTAATAGGGACACAAATCTACAGGTGAGTCAAAGAAGAATAATGATAAAATGGTGTGGAGGCAAGGAAGAGCAAGATTCATTAAAAGCGAGACAGAGCGGAATAAACTTAGTCCTCGATTTTGTATTCTGTTTTTCCCCCCAGACAAATCTCTCTAAATACACAAACAGCAGAGCAGCACATCTTCCAGTGCTTTGATAGACAGGGTTTAAAAAGGTGACAAAGACTGGAAGAAGAATATAAGCAGGCTGAAACACAATATCAGGCTGACCTAAATAATAAAAGTTTGAAAAGTAAAATGGAATTAATTAAACATAAACTTTATATAGAAGACTCGGAAAAGTTAGCACAACAACTTAAGGCTGCCAAGCAAAATAATTTTGAATACGCGAATAAACCTGGAAGATGGTTGGCGTATAAACTGAGAAGGCAGAAAGAGAAGCAACAGATTGTTAATTTGCAAGATGAAGAAGGAGAGATTCAACATGATGAGATAATTAAAAGGGGAATTGCTCAAAGATATTATGAAAATTTATATAAGAGGAGTGAGGGAGAAAGTGTAGAAAAGATAATAGACTATTTGGAAAAGTCAGATACACCGAAGATACCAGAGGAAATAAAAAAAATGTTAAATGAGGAAATAAGTATGATTGAAATAACTACGGCTATAAGTAAACAAAAAATTAATAAAGCGGCCAGCCCAGATGGAATACCAGCGGAATTATATAAAGAACACCAAAATGTACTTAATGAACACCTATTAGAAGTTTTCAATGATGTTTTAACTGAGGCAAAAATACCTAAATCCTGGTTAGAGGCAAATATAGTATTAATACCAAAAGAAGATGTAGAGAGAACACAGATACAAAATTATAGGCCTATCTCCCTACTAAACGTCGATTATAAGATCTTCGCATCAATAATGGCAGAGAGATTTAAAAATTATTTAATTGACTTCATACATAGTGACCAAAATGGTTTCCTCCCAAATAGGCAGACTAAGCGGAATATAAGGACAATTTTAGACATATTGGAATACTACGAATCACATAGCGATTGCCAAATGGCACTCTTATTTTTGGACGCACAGAAGGCATTTGATAATGTTAATTGGCTATTTCTGATCCAACAACTGAAATTAATGGATGTTGGAGAAAATTTTTTAAATGTTATAGCTGCAATATATTCCGAACAGAATGCCCAGATTATAATAAACGGTGAGGCCACCAATAAATTCAATATTCAGAAAGGTACAAGACAAGGGTGTCCTCTCTCGCCATTATTGTTTATATATACATTGGAGATTTTAGCTAGGACTGTAAGGCAAGAAGAGCAAATTAAAGGGCTTGAGATTAAAAAGGAAAAATATAAACTCCAAGCATATGCCGATGATTTAGTATTTATTTTGGAAGATCCCGTGCAATCAGGTCAGAAGCTTTTTGAACTATTGGAGGAATATGGAGAGGTGGCAGGCTTGAAAATAAATAGAAATAAAACAAAGATCATAGCAAAAAATATGACTAACACGCAAAAAGAAAATCTTGGGGAAAAATTAGGAATACAAGTAGTTACTAAAATAAAATATTTGGGCATTGTTATGTCAGCACGTTGCTCATCAATTAGAGAGGATAACTACGGAAAATTAGTTAAACGTATAAAAGTTGACCTAGACCGCTGGAGAAATCTACATCTTTCGTTTCTAGGAAGAATCTCAGCGGTGAAAATGAATATTTTACCCAAAATTATCTTTCTATTCCAAAATATTCCAATCCAATTAGATAAAAAATTCTTTAAAGAGTTGAATAAGTTAACTTTAGATTTTGTGTGGCAAGGAAGGAAGGCGAGGATAAAGCAAAAGTCTCTACAGGATGCTAAAGAGAGAGGGGGATTAGGCTTCCCGGATTGGGAGTTATACTATCAAGCGGCGGCCCTGACGTGGATCAGGGATTGGATAACATTGGAAAATAAAAGATGTTTACTATTAGAGGGGCACGATCTCCAGCAGGGCTGGCATGCCCACCTATGGACAGATAAAAGTAGGAACCATCAATACTTCCTGAGGCATAAAGTCCGGCAAGAACTAATAAAAAGCTGGAATATAGTTAAATGTCAATACTATACAAAACTCCCAGGCTGGCTCTCACCATTAGAAGCAGTTATATACCCCAACCTTTATAGGCAAGATAGGGTTATCATATACAAAGATATCCTGTCAGAGGAAGGATATCTAAAGCAAAGGCAAGAGTTGAGACAACAGGGGATTGCTTTGGAATTGTGGTCTTACCTTCAGATACAAGCAAGATACGTGAAAGACAAGAAAGAATGGGGAATTAATAGACAAGATACGGGGCTTGATAAAATATTATTAGGCTTGGAGAAAAAACAAATCAAAAAAATATATAAATATATGTTAGAATATAAATTATTTGAAGAACAAGTTAAAGAAACAATGGTTACCTGGGCAATAGATTTGGGGCACGCTATAAACATGGACCAATGGCAGCAAATCTGGGAACGTAATTGCAAAATTACATTGGCAACAACTTATAAGGAAAATCTCTATAAGATGCTCTTTAGATGGCACCTGCCACCGGCTAGGCTCGCAAAAATGTATAGTGGCTACTCACCACTTTGTTGGAAGTGTAAAAGGGAAAAGGGTACTTTTTTTCATGTTTGGTGGGCTTGCAAAGAGGTACAGGTTTATTGGCAGAGGGTTTGGAATTGGATAACAGAAATGACGGGTCAAAAAACTCAATATAAACCAGAGATGCTACTACTTGGCATATTAGAAAAAAATATAAACAAAGATGATATATACCTAATTATTCATGTGATAACGGCGGCAAGAATTTTGTTTGCCCAAAATTGGAAAGCAACTGAAGTGCCTAGTGGAGATGCGTTAATAAGGAAAACTTTGTATTGCGCAGAATTGGATAAGATGACGAAAGAATTAAAAAATCAGGAGGAAACAGAATACTATTTAAGCTGGAATAAATTTTACAAATGGAAGGGAAAAAAAGAAGGAAGGTCATTAGAAGGGATGTAAATAAAGGAAGAATATCTGAAATGTATAAAGTATGTGTATAATAAGGAATGTTTAGACAAAGATGTAAGTCAAAGATGATACACTATGTTCAATGTTTTCTAATCTTTTTTTTGTATTCAATAAAAATTATTTTGTTAAAAAAAAAAAAAAAAGGTGACAAAACTCCTTTGCCACCTACTTAAAGTTAATATCAGAGAACTCAGTACAGTACTCAAATTCCCCCAGCTTTGTCCATATATGCAATGAATGCTTGAGATTCTTCAAAGCTGGAAAGTGCATTTAATCTTCAAACTGTTTTTGAACTTATCCAAGATAATTCAGAGTCAGCTGATTCAACCTCTCAAACTTATTTGAAAATCTGATTCAAAGGTTCAGTGGAATCTCCTCTATGTCATGGTTCCGACAGATGAAACCCTTCAAAAGAACTTCAAGGCACTATTTTCCTTAAAGAATCTTTTATTCAGGAAACAAAGTATCGGCACTACATAGTTGAACCCAAAAACTAAATTCCCCTCCCCTGGATACAAAGTATCAAAGTACAATTCCCTCCTCCAATAAACCGTCATAAAGCACATTCCCCAATTAGCTTAAAGTGCAGGCTTTCTCCCCAGCTCTCCAGCCCGCCTAAACGTTATCAGCTCTGGACCCAGTTTGTCCTTGGGTTCCCTCGGCAGAGTTATTATTATGGCTAACTGAGCTCGCATCCCAAACCCCTCTCCCTGCACCAACTAATTCTAAGAGTAAGAAAAAGGGAAAAGAGAAAATGGCTGCATTTTCATCTGTTGTCAAAGCAAGAACATCTGATATTAGCAGCGTTGATACTCTGTATAGCCTCTTCAAAGCAGAATACTGCTGTAGTAAATAGTCAAGTAATCTTTTAAAAGCACCTAAATGCTTTCTGTCACTCTTCCTCTACAGGGACTTTCAGCTAATTGGTGGTCTTTGCACCATGCCCAGCATCATGCTAAACCCAACTGTTTCGAGAAGGACCCAGACGTTTCATTTCATCCCGTTATTTTGTCATTAGGGGAACCTCTTTCTTTGGAGGTAAGAAGCAACAGATTTTACTGAACCCTGGCCTTTCAGATCAGAACAGAAACTGTTTAGCCACTCCATTGTCAATGTTTAGAGTTGAACACAGTATAATTCTTCTGGATAAGGTGGCCACAACAAAAGTGAATTTCCACACATCTTTTAAGACTGAGAGAAAGTGACTGATCAAGGTCACCCAGTTGTCTTTGCCCAAAGAGAGACTAGAACTCAAAATCTTGCCGTTTCTAGCCTGATAGCTTAACTACTACACCAGACTGGTTCTCTTATTATAGCTCACAGCTATAGATAAATATCATGAATTGGACTACTGGGTAATTATCTCACTGGACTGACTTTATAAGTGTGTACAAAAGGATTCTGAGGAAAGCAGCAACCTTTTGTGGCCATGAGTGCAATCCTAAGAAGGTGTGTTAGGGAAGCAAAGTAGCAGATTGTCTGCTTGTCCAAAACCCTAGCAGCTCAGGTAGGATAGAACAAGGAGGGTGCTATGGAGCTAAAGCATCTATTTGTTTGTTCCCGTTTGCTCCTTCTCTGCTTAATGTTATAAATTGGGCTGACTATTGTGTGAATTATCTCAGTGGGTTGTTTCAGATTAGATAAGCATATTCTGCCTTGGCTCTTTCTTAAAATAGCAGTAGCAATAGCACTTAGACTTATATACCGTGTCACAGTGCTTCACAGCCCTCTCTAAGCGGTTTTCAAAGTCAGCATATTGCCCCCAACAATCTGGGTCCTCATTTTACTGACCTCGGAAGGATGGAAGGCTGAGTCAACCTTGAGCCAGTGAGAATCGAACTGCCGGCAGCCAGCAGTCACCAGAAGTAGCCTGCAGTACTGCATTCTAACCACTGCGCTACCATGGCTCTAAAACAAAGAAAATATAGAATTACTTATGCCTCACAAGCAGAAATAGAAAATGTTTTATCGCTGATAGTTAAGGATGTGGGGGTCAGTAAAAATCTCAAAATGAAGAAGCTGCCTCTTTAGCTAAGATTCTGGATTCCCTTTTTGTTGTTAATTCACCCCTACTGATACAAGTCAGCACATTAATTGTGCCATCGATAGGATGGTGTGGCTGAAGAGCTGATATTGGGACAATGGAACTCTTTGAACTCAAAAGATCCAGGTCCATCAGTAATGCTTTCCTTTGGGGCCTTCTACTAATGGAAAGATTGGTAAAAGTTTATCTAGTGTTTCTACCACCAAAAGGTACCTCTTCCTGTCCTGGCTAAAAAATCTAAAGTTAAGAATGCTCTTTCCGTATTTATATTGTAGGACTTCGTTCAAAAGCTACCTCACTCTGCCATGTGTTTCTGCATCTGGAAATTTTGAAAATAAAGACTACAATCTACTCTAACTACCACAATTACAATCTATTATTGTGACAGTTGTGTGCATCTCACTTTTCTTCCTTTTTTCTTGCCTGAGTATTTATTTCACAGAGCAGCTGAAAAAGATGTTATAAAAATGGAGCCTTAAAGTATAATTATCTAGTGAATGATATTTGTTTTTTCATGACTTTCTTTCTTTTACAGTTGGGTTTACAGAAAAAGAAATACATGCCTTATAACTATCAGCACAAATATTTTTTCTTCAGTGAGTATCTAGTTTCCCCCCCCCTACCTCTAGCTAAGTGTAAATGTGAAACTTACAGGTTTATCTGTGTGTTTCTATTGCCTCTACTTTATATTTTATTCTATTGCTATTTCTATATTGTTACATTAATTAGAGTTATTATAATGATTGCAATTATTATACTCTATTGCCAGACTCGATAGTAATATTATATAACAATGTTTTCTTCTTACAAACATTCTTCTCCCTCAATTCCTCTCTTTGGAATTTCTTCTCCTTTTTTCCTTCTCTGATTTTGGCCAGCAACTAGAGCACTTGCAACTTTTCTTATTGTGCCTCTGTTGTGTTTGGTGATCGGTGAGGCATTGACGAGACAGCAGGTGCAACAACAACTCTCTTTATTAAGTTTAAACAGAAGCCTGGTTAACTGCTGCTCCACCTCTATTTATACACTCAGTAATAGGCGGCAGCCAATAGGATTCAAGAATCTTTCCCGCTTTAAACAGGAGTTAATGAGCATGTAGACAGAAAGTCTGGCACCTAACAGACACAGTCTTATGACCATTTTTTCAAGAGTTCCAAGTAATTTACATCAATACATTACACCCCTTCCCCCTAGATAGTTCATAATGACAAAAATTGAATATAGTCTTGTAAATATTTTGGTGGTCCCTTTACTTGTTCCGAACGCCTCGGAACCGCTGAAGGCCCCCGGTCTGCAAGCTCGCCTGCCAGGCTGAGTAGACCGAGGCTGTGGGACCCAACTGTCACGGGTAGAACCGAGTCTCTGTGGCTGGTCTGTCCTGGTAGAGCCGAGCCAGTGTCCATTGGTGGAACAGATTCCACCAGGCCAGAATTTGGAGCCATTTGCTGGCATTGTTCAGTGGTTGAAGTCTCTGTGATTGGGGCTGAGTCACCATTCACGATGGCCCTGTCCCTTAGTCAGAGAGCCTCGCCTTCGCTTGAAGACTCCGATGCACGATCGCAATCATGCTGCCCTTGAATAGAGTCATGAGCCAGCGGCTGGTCCGCTAGCTTCCGCCTCAGTTGGTCAATGTGCCTTCGAAGCACACGACCATCTTCCAGGACCACTTCGTAAGAAAGTGGCCCTGACACCTTATCAACCACAGCTACCACCCACAGTGTTCCGCGCCCAAACCGGGTTGCCAACTTGCAAGTACCGTGGAGTCCTTGGCTGTGTTGCTTGTGAGGCAACCCTGTCTAAATGTAGACGATCCAGCTTTGTGATTAAATGCCGACCCCACCTCAATTCTGCTGGGCTTCTGCCCGTGGAAGTGCAGGGAGTTGTGCGTTGGCAGAGTAAGAAATCTGCCAGCCTGTGCTGCCAGTTGCCGGTACTATCCTCTTTAAGGACTCTTTGGTTGTTTGGACCATGCGTTCCGCTTGGCCGCTCGAGGCCGGGTGAAAGGGAGCCAAAGTGGTGTGCCTAATCATGTTAGCCCTTAAAAAGGACTTGAATTCTGCAGCGGTAAATTGAGCCCCATTGTCTGAGACTAATACATCGGGCAGCCCGTGCGTGGCAAAGATTCTGCGCAGTTCCTGGATGGTCCTGGCAGTAGTCATAGTTGGGACAGGTGCGACCTCTAACCACTTGGAGTGACTGTCCACTACAATGAGGAACAGCTGTCCCTAAAATGGCCCCACAAAGTCGATGTGGATCCTCGACCATGGGGCTTGTGTGGTTTCCCAGCGGTGGACTGGGACGTGGGGCATCTCTGGTCTAGATTGCTGGCAAATGTGGCAGCTGTGTACCTGAGCCTCAATATCTTTATCCAGCACAGACCACCAAAGGTAGCTTCTCGCAAGTGCTTCCATCCGGACTATTCCCGGTTGTCCCTCATGCAGAGACTCTAAGACTGTAGTCCTCAGTGAGGTCGGGACTACGACCCGACTGCCCCTGTGAGCTGACAGCTCAGCCTTCCTCCTACTGAAACTCTGGAAGTTAGGCCCCGGATTTATGTCCGGCCATCCTGTGAGCACCCAATTCAACACACGACTCAGTGTCATGTCTAAAGCTGTCTCAGCAGCCATGTCCCCTGCATTAAGGGGAGACTCTGACAGATCCTGGATTGCCAGGATGCGAGTGGCTGGAGCGGGGTCAGGCTCTAATTGCGGCAGGGGCAGTCTGCTAAGGCCGTCTGCGTGGCCCATTTCCCTGCCCAGTTTATGAATCAGACTATAATTATAAGCTGACAAGAATATTGACCACCTCAACATCCTAGGAGAAATGATCTGAGGTGTTTCTTTGTTCGTTGTGAACAAACCCAGAAGTGGCTTGTGGTCCGTAAAGACCGTGAAAGGCCGACCATACAAATAGTCATGAAACTTCTTGATCCCTGCCACTATGGCCAATGCCTCTTTATCAATTTGGGCATAGTTGTGTTCTGCCGATGACAGAGTCCTAGAATAATAGACTATAGGAACTTGTGTTCCATCAGCCGTTAAATGGCTCAACACAGCTCCTACCCTGTACGGAGATGCATCACATGCAATGCTGATAGGCAGCTGCTTGTTGAAATGCGTTAGAACCGAGTTTGAGGACAACAGTGATTTGACTGCTGAAAAACTTTGCTCGTGGATGTTCGTCCACTGCCACTGTGCCTTCTTGTCCAAGAGCCAGTGTAACGGCTCTGCCACTGCGGCCTTGTGGGGAAGGAAGGCACGATAAAGCCTAAGAATAGCTGGAGCTCTCCTTTTGTTTTAGGACTGGGGGCCTGCTGAATTGCTTTGAGCTTGGATTCAGCGGGATGAATGCCTGCGGCATTGATGCGGAACCCGAGAAATTCAGTTGAAGTTACTCCTATCTTGCATTTTTCCCTCTTCAGTTTCAGCCCCACTTCGCGGAAACGTTGAAGGACGGCTTTGAGCCTTTCTGCCAGTATTTTGACTGACTCCCCAACTATGAGGATGTCATTGAAATATGGGCACACACCTGGGATGTTTTTGAGCATGCGCTCCATCATGCTCTGGAAAATGCCTTGGGCAACACTGACCCCGAACTGTAGGCGCCATACCCTGAAAGCTCCCCTGTGGGTAACTATGGTCTGAGCTTCTGCCGTGGCATCATCCACTGGCAGTTGCTGGTAGGCTTCAGCCAAATCTAATTTGGCGAATATGCGACCTCCCTGTAGTGACGCCAAAATGTGGCTGACTACAGGCACCGGATATGCATGCTGTTGGAGTGCTCTATTGATAGTGCACTTGTAGTCTGCGCATATGTGCACCTCTCCATTGGCCTTAAGTGGCGTAACTATGGGGGTTTCCCACTGACTGCTATCAACCGGCTGGAGGATGCCTTGCTGCACCAGTTTGTCCAGCTCTGCATCGATCTTCTGCTTGAGGGCGAAAGGCACTCTACGAGGCTTGATTCTTATTGGAGCTATGGCAGGATCAAGCTGAAGGGCTATGGGAGGTCCCTTATACTTCCCTAAGTGAGGGCTAAAAACGTCAGCAAATTCCTGGCAAACTGCCGCCAGGTCTGCTGCTTGTGTACTGTTTATTCCAGTCACATTGATTCCCAATGCATTAAACCAATCAAGCCTGATGAGGCTTGTGTGGTTGCCCTCAACTACTACAACTTCCAGGGGACCCTCAAACCCCCTGAACTGCACCCTGAGTGTAGCTTCTCCTCTAACTGCTACGCGGGAGTTTTGGAAATCCGTTAACACAAGGTTCAACGGCTTGAGCTTAACTCATTTGCCGCTGCGACTGCAAATGTGTTTGAAAGTCCCTTGGGAGATTATGGATAAAGCTGACCCTGTGTCTAGCTCCATGTTACATGGAACTCCTTGCAGCTTGACTTTAAGTCGCAGCTTCTCCTTGAGTGGGCGATGGGCACCTGTTCTATGCACGCTCCTTCTACTGGCACAATAGCCAACCCTGTGTTGCCCCGGGCCTCTGGTACCTTTCCAGGGTAACTCTTCTGGTGGGCTTTCTCTCCGGCAACCCTTACAGATGGCGATGTGGCCTTGTTTGCCACACACCTGGCACATTGCTGTGCGGAATCTGCATTCCCAGTGTTGGTGTCGGCCTCCGCACCCCACACATTGAGGGAAGGGAACTGCCTTGTCAACCGGTCGTGGTGGCCTTCTTTCTGGTGGCTGCTGTAACCGATCGACCTCTTGGTCTGATTCAGAGTCTTTGACCCTCTCAGCGTCCTTCTGGTGGACGGCTTCTATGCAGGGATTGCTCTTGGAGATCCGTAAGGCTTTGACGGCTCCCTCGGCGGCTTCTTCGGCTGTGATCTCCCTTAGGGCATCTTGGAACGAAATAGTCTCTTTAGAAATCAATTTCTGTTGGAGTTCCCTGCTTCTTAACCCACACACTAAGCGGTCTCGCAGTCTCTCTTCGAGGTCTTTGAACTCGCAGGGTCAGGCCGCTTGATGTAGGGTGGCTATGAATTCTGCAGCCGACTCACCCGGTCACTGGTCTCTTCTTTCGAAGACGTGTCTCCAGGCGATGACTGATAGCTTTGGCTCGAAGTGTTCTTTGAGCAACTTTTTAAGTTTGGAATAAGCAATGGACTCGAGCAGAGCTGGAGCGACTAAGTTCTCGGCGATGTCGAACGTCGCACAGCATCGTTGCGACCTTCAAGCTGTCTTCACAAACTTGGTTGACCCTCAAGTAATTTTCAACTTTCACGACGTCGGAACTCCACCTTTCGGGATTTGTGACGTTGAACTCCGAGAGTTTTCCGATCTTGGCCATGGTGAGTTGTCTCCGGCCTCTCAATGCCTCGTGCTGCCAAGGCTTCTGTTAGACTCCCAGGGACGGATCCTTGGGAGGGCTCTCCTCCAGCGTTTTCGTACTGGCAGGAGTGGAGGGGGGGAACGTGGTTCCGACCAAGGCATCTTCGCTTGGCCTTACCCCCTTAGTGACTCAGCTCTTGGATCTTGGCAGCACATCCCACCCTCGTCGCCACTGTTGTGTTTGATGATCGGTGAGGCATTGATGAGGCAGCAGGTGCAACAACAACTCTCTTTATTAAGTTTAAACAGAAGCCTGGTTAATTGCTGCTCCACCTCTATTTATACACTCAGTAATAGGCGGCAGCCAATAGGATTCAAGAATCTTTCCCGCTTTAAACAGGAGTTAATGAGCATATAGACAGAAAGTCTGGCACCTAACAGACACAGTCTTATGACCGTTTTTTCAAGAGTTGCAAGTAATTTACATCAATACATTACAGCCTCTATGCTTCTTTTCTTCTGACTATTCACCCCCCCCCTTTGAAGGAAAATCACCTTTTATTCAGCTGATTCCAATAGAAGAGAATATTTGTAGCTCAGGTTGGAACTGTGGGGTCCTTGATGCTCTCTGAGGTCAGTAGTTTTCTTGCAGACATTTCATTACCCAGCTAGGTAACATCATCAGTGCTAGAAGGTAGTGGGGTTTGCTCTCTTTATATATACTAATAGTGGCTTGCCCTGTCTCTTGCTTTAGGTTTTATATTTTTGTAAGTTGCCCAGAACTGTGTTTTACAAGATGGGCAGCTGTGCCCTTTATAAATGAATACATAAACTTAAAAGCAGGTCTCACTGGATTTACCAGGGCTTTCTTCTAAATAAACCTGAGTAGATTAAGGTAATATTGTCCACTTATTACCAGGAATAACAGAGATTAAAATACACTTGAATAACTCATTCAAGTGTATTTTAGTCAATTGGTTCTAATGGAGTCAACACAGTTTGAGTGGCACAATTCAGGCAGTGTCTGCCATGTACACGTTTTGGGGTTTGATTTATGATGAAATTCCCAAGTACAATTATAATGTTTCTAAAATGTTAAATACAAAACATTTGAGGAGTGTGGTTGATGCTTCCTTTATGTTTAGAAAAGACTGTTAATGGCTATATGCATATTGTTTCCTTCTACAGCATTGCCACTGATTATTATGCCAACTTTTCAAGTTTACTCATTGTACTTTATACTCCAGCGCAAACTCTGGAGGGTGAGTACACAAATAATCCATACCAAATATTAAAATACTGAGATTTCCCCCCCTCCATGATAAGTTTCTAGGTTTAAAATTTTATTTTCTTAAGAGGGAATGAAAAAGCTAAACCATTTTAGGACCATATAAAAATTGGCATGGCGATATTGTTAATAGGAAAGTCAATGCCACCCAATTCTAAAGTGCTTCCAGATGAACTATTGCTGGCTATCAAAAGGCCTTTTATGAAGAAGACATTAAATTTTTGTCTAAGGAAACAAACATGTAGAAGGCATAGGGAAAGTTGGAGACATAGAGTTGGACAATGACATCGACGAACTAAGAATGTACAAGAATTACAATCCAGTTTTCTCAAGTAGTGATTTTGAGGGCTTTGATTCAGGAATTATTTATGGTGGCTTGAACACAAATGTAAAGTTATGGTTCATCTTTCTTTTTAAAAAAAAGATCTAGGGGGATTGGAAATCGGGTTGGACTTATTTTTTTTCTAATAGAGATGATGGCAAAAGAGACTTTTCCAGCCTTATTTAAAGTGGGGATCTGCCATGCACTATTGACAAGCACCCTAATTTAAAATGGCTGAAATTTTGTGGGATAACCAAAGCTAAAAAAAATCTCTACATTTTCACTTGATATCACATAAACATGTCAGTTACTGAAAATAACGAGGGTGGAGGTTCATTCTCCGAGCTTATGGGCTGGTTTCTGAACGTTTCATTACCAGGCTAGGTAACATCTTCAGCAGAGTTTAGGGATGGCATTGTTGATGTTCTTCTGCTTGTAAGGGTTTCAGGTGGTCAGTAGATCTTGTGATGGTGAGGTCATGTCAACTGAGGGTCACATAGGGGTCTTGTGATGGGTCAAGTGTGGTCACAAGTGAGAGTTTTGTGATGAGTCCTGTGATGGGGAGGTCACATCAGGTCAGAGTCATTGGGAGGTGAAGTGCTGGTTGGGGAGGGGGCTCCATGGGTTGGTTGAAGGTCAGTGCTGTTGCTGGTTGGTTGCACGATTGATTTGAATTCTCAGGTGTTCATAGGCTGGTTGTAGATTGATGTGTCTGTTGATGGAATTGTTTGTGGAGTGCCAGGCTTTGATAAACCCGCGATCGAGGTGGGTGGTAGCATGGTCAATAATTCTTGTATTGCTCCAATCAAATTGGTGCTATTTGGTGTCAATGTGGGTAGAGATTAGGGATTTGGGATCGTGGCGTTTGACTGCCAGCTGGTGTTCATGGAGCCTGGTTTTCAATTGACATGATGTTTGTCCCACATAGAATTGGTTGCAATTGTTACAGTTGGTTTTGTAAATTACATTATTTCTTTCATCCTTCTGTATCTTTTCTTTGGTTCTGGATAATTCCTGGTGGGATGTGGCTGTGGGTTTGTGGGCTATTGCTATTCCTAGATGCTGGAGAATTCTGGCTGTCATTTCTGACACCCCTTTTGTGTATAGTAGGGTTCATTTTGCATGGTAGTTGGCTGTGTGGTGCATTGTGGTTTGGCTGCTGTGTGTAGGAATATGGAGTTTTTTAGATAACCATTGCGGAGAAAGATGTCAGGCAGCCATTTCTCTCCTGCTTTTTTTAGTGTTGTGGTGCTGCAGTGTGTCCTGGCCCTTCTGAAGAGGGTCTGGACACAGCTTCTTTTGTGTGTAGTGGGGTGGTTGCTCAGATCCTCAGCTTCATAATTCCGTCAACAGACACATCGATCTACAACCAGCCTACGAACCCCTGAAAATTCAAACCAATCACACAACCAACCCACGACAGCACCGACCTTCAACCAACCCATGCAAGCCCCCCCAACCAGCACTTCACTTCCCAATCACCCTGACCTGATGTGACCTCCCCATCACAGGACCCTGACCTGATGTGACCCTCACCTGACATGACCTCACCATCACAAGAACTACTGACCACACAAAACCCTTATAAGCAGAAGAACACCAATCCCGACATCCCCTAAACTCTGCTGATGATGTTGCCTAGCCTGGTTCTTTAACCCACAAGCTTAAAGAATGAACCTCCACCCTCATCCCTCCATCCGAGGTACAGATAGTTGCCACTACTGCAAACTGAAAACAATGTTTTTAATGAGCTCAAACAGATCCGCATACACACCAACATTAGTGCTTACAAACACCCATTGTCTCTTGTATTTATAGTCACTATATAAAAAAAATGTTTTCCTGATTAATTTTTAAAAATCCTTATAACAATATGCAAAGAAACTTCTCTCCTTTTCCATCACTTTCAGGAATGATGTGAGCTCAAAATATTGTACCTTTTTAAAAAAACAAGCATTCTCAATCTTGTCTAGTGAGTTTTACTATGGGTCTTTTCAATCTGTTAAATCTGTCAATCCATTAAAAAAGCAGCCAGGGTAGAAAATGGCTCTGTCAAAGTGGCAGTAAACAGAGCAGAGTTTCCAGAAGATACACATCTGGAACACATTACAATTCAATGTAGGGTGCCTACTTGGAACAAGGGAAGATGCTATTCTAATGTCTGTTCCTTTTCTTCTCTTCTGCAGGAAATTGCATGGATGTTTGCATATTTTATCCGATTTTTTATTGCCTTCAACCCCATATTGGGATTCAAGGGTGTTCTGGGATACTTCGTTCTTTTGAAGTACTGTTCATCATATGTACTATTTTCTTTGTGTTTCACCATTCCTTCACAGACCCTGACTATTCTCTAGATCAGGGGTCTTCAAATTTGGCCTGGCTGATGAATTCTGGGAGTTGAAGTCCACAAGTCATAAAAGGGCCAAGTCTGAAGACCCCTGCTCTAGATTATCCTTTCCCAAACTTGCCCACTTCCATATGTGTGGGCTTCACTTCTACCATTGGCAGTAATGGCTTTGTTGGCTGGGGAATTCTGGGAATTGAGTTGAGTGCCCAGGCTGTGGAAGGCTGTTCTGAAGTTACCCCAAAATGTCCCCCCTATTTTTAGGACTCACACACTCATTTTCTTCCTGTTGAAGACTGGTGCACATGCATTCATCACTTTCTGACTGCAGCATACATTTTTTTACAATCTGCATATGTGAATCAATCATCACATATATGCAAAGCATCAAAGCAGTTCTTCATTTTGACTGAACCTTAGATGAAGTGCCACTTTGATGTAACTCCATGAGGTGAAGCAGTCCTCAATTCTAAGTGCCATATTGAATTGTCTACCTCACAGGACAGTGATTTTCCACAGGCTTGAGTACCCAGAGACAACAGGACTGGCCATCTTTGTCCCAATAGCAGCAGAGATTTTCAAAGAATACTAAGTTTGCAAACAGCACTTTCTAATCACTTTCAGAAATTGCTGATTAACTATTCTAAGCTATTAAAGTGACAAGTTTGAAAATGCAGGATAAATTTGCCTTTCAACCTAGAACAGAAGAAAGTTTTGATTATAAGCTTAAGAATCTGAAATAATCAGCAAAAAGTTAAATATGATTTTGATCTTAGAAAGTAACACATAGGCTAAAGGTCCACATAAAATTGGAATAGTAAAACTTTTATAATAAGATTTTGGAATTAATTATAAAGTACAAAGAGCTTCTTGTGGTAAATAGATCCTGTTTTGGTTTTTATAGAACATGATACAGATAAATAATTTCATGATTTCAAAAACTGGACACAAGAGGGGACTAAAGATTTTAAGTAGAGGAAAGATATACAGGCCTGCAAGATAGTACAAAATGTTATGAAAATAAAAACACTGAAGGAGAAGAACTGAATTAGAAAATAGTAGCCATAATATCAACAGTGTCATAATGTTGATGCTTTAATGGATAAACTATGTCCAAAGGATGTTATCAAAGAAATGTCATTTTTAGAACAAATTTTGATAAGATGGAGATAGTATTGAAACTGGATTTACAACTGATAGACCAAAAGAATTAGCTAGAAAAGGATGTTTCACTGGATCTTCAAAAGAAACTGGTTGAGGTTTTAAAATTTAAAAATGAAATGCAAATGACAAACCAACTGGAATTTAACAAAAGTCTTGTTAAATCCTTGAATTGTCATTGGGATTGGTTTCCACTGAAAGGCATCATGAGGTCTAGTGCAGCAGTCCCCAACCTCTTTGGCTGTACAGACCAGTGTTGGTGCCTGGTGGCTGTGCATGGCGGTAGTGGCGGTGGGGGCAGAGGGGATGGGTTTGTGCACTCAACCTAATCCTGCACATGTGCAAATGAAGCTTTGCACTCTCACACGCCACTTGCTTGGTCTGGTTCCCAACAGGCCACGAACTAGTATCGGCCCGCAGCCCAGGGGATAGGGACCCCTGGTCTAGTGAATGATTTGCATTGTAAGCCTAGCAAACAAGCCAATAAATTGTCCCACTGTTCTATTTAATGGTTGATTTGTGTAGATATAGTTTCACTTCCTGACTTTGCCTCATTTCTGTCTCTCAGTGTTCTTGACAGTATCCTATTTACATGGATATCACAGTCGAATCATCTTCCTATGCACATTGATCACGATAAAAACATGGATTGGTTCTCTACACAGGTAAGAGAGATCTCAAAGATAAAATTGATGGCTGCACATGATTAAACTTTAGCTTGTCTGTGTAATTTTATTATATGCACAATAACTCAGAGAACCATAATAATCCAATTACCACAGCATCAAACTATAATTTGCACATGTGAAAGCTATATTCATTTTTGAAAGTTATTTTCATTTATTTATTTTTTGACAGTGCTTTTTCTATGTAATGGTAAAGTTTGAAGTGTGTTTAGAAATACCATGCCTTTTCTTACAGGTTATGATTGCCCTCACTTTTGTTCGGACTTTATAAAAATGGAAGTGAGATGAACAAAACAAATATCTTTGGGGCTCATTTTAAGATAATAGCACCAAAGAGAAACTGGCCAGTGCAGAAATCATTTCTCTCTTTTCCATTCCCAGCATCAGGTTTTCATCAAGATCAGGACATTCTTTTTAGAAAAGCAGGCTTGTGAGTTCGAATCTTACCAGAAAACCTGGTTCAGTCTGGAATAAGTAAGGAGAAGATTTGAAAGTAACTGTTGAAAAGAAATGTTTCACAAAATGAAAAATAAACATATTAGTAGAATTACATTTTAATTCTCCATGTTTTCAAAACTGTACAATGGGGACTATCAGATTTGATACCAAATGAGTATTTAAACTAATATAATTTAAGCCTTCCAAAATTCAATATATTTGTCTAGAAATACAAATTATATACCGATACATACATACAAACATACATGAATATAAATCATGGACATTTGCCTGAAAATTGTTCTTCCATCATTCACAGTATGTCTGGACTAAAACCTTTCTTTCTCTCTTCTCCCAGATTCAGGCAACATGCAATGTGAATCAGTCTTTTTTCAATGACTGGATAACGGGGCACCTGAATTGTCAAATTGAGCACCAGTGAGTACAGATTTAGGGCAATGAGAAACATTTTAAGGTATCAGTGAGAAACTGCTTCATAGTTCATATAGGATCGCCAACATGATCGCCAACATCCGATAACGGATATGGCACAAGAAGAAGCAGAAGTAAAGGGATCATAATTCTCTGCCTTCTTTTCTGCCTATAGTCTCTTCCCTACGATGCCTCGGCACAACTTTTGGAAGGTGACTCCTTTGGTGAAATCCATGTGTGCCAAACATGGTATTGAATATCAATCAAAACCCCTCTTCACTGGCTTTGCTGACATTGTGCAGTAAGTATCAGACTGCAAAGACTATCAGCTCAGAAGAAGATTTGAGTGTCTAGGAAACATTCAATATATAAAGGTTAGCCAAACAGCAAATCAAATGAAGAATCTGCATGGTTGTCCCAAAGGTGCTTTTTCAGGAGACAACTGGACTTTCTTGTTTGTCTTTGAAGACGTTTTGCTTCTCATCTAAGAAGCTTTTGCAGCTCTGACTGGATGGTGGGGAATGGAAGGATCCTTCCATTCCCCACCATCCAGTCAGAGCTGAAGAAGCTTCTTAGATGAGAAGTGAAACATTTTCAAGAAAAACAAGAAAGTCCAGTTGCCTCCTGAAAAGCACCTTTGGGATAACTATGACTTGGATGACTGAAAATCTCCATAGACAAATCTGCATGGTTTTACTCTTAAGGACATGAGAAAGGTGAACTTGCAATGATATAGACATATATATAAGTGTGAAGATGTCAACTGAACACTAAGTCCATTGGGTAGAGGCTTCAAAAGCGATCTGCTTTTTAAACTGTTAATGAGAATAAAGATTTTGGATGTAGATCCTTTAAGAAAAAAAAAGTCTAGTATCAGAAAGAGAGAAATGCTAATCATTAAGCATGTGCTCTATTGCATGCTTCTTTCATAAAATTAGTCATAATTAAAAAATAGTTATCAGTTAACATCAAAGAGTCTTTCATATGTGGTAGCTCTCAACAATACTTGGGTGATCTTGAAAAAAGATAAGCAGCATCTAAGTTGGTAGTATTTTGATAGGAGCCAAAAGATGTAAGCTAGACCATGGGTCCCCAACCCCCGGTCCATGGACCGCACCTGGTAGGAGCATGCCAGCAACCGGGCTGCACAAACAAGCAAAGCTCCATCCACGAGATGCAGGTAGCATGCGAAACCATGCCTCCTCCAATCCACAGAAATACCTTTCACCATGGAACCAGTCCCTGGTGCCCAAAAGGTTAGGAGCAGCTGAGCTAGACTGTAAAGTTGAAAAAAAAACCCTCTAGAAACAGGCAATGGCAAACTATTTCCATATGGTTAGCATGAAAATTACATGCCCAGGTGGCCTCCTGAAGATGGGCAGAGTCTGCCTTCTCCCTATCACCATGACCTTGCAATTTGGGTGCTTGGATAAAGTGCTACTTTATGATAATGATATATAAGTCCATAAAGCATCAATGCAAGCTAGAGATAACTATCAAGACATGTCAAATAGCTAAAAGAAGATGTAGCAATCACTGAGAGATTTTTGTGCTGCTCACTCTGTCCTCAATGTACTGCACTTGTTCTGAATTCAATCCTCTGCTTGAATCAGAAGCATGATTTTTCTGAATAGGTCTTAATTCTCATAGCAATGAAGCAGGACTTACTTTCTGTTTTTTTCAGTTCCTTGAAGGTTGCAGGTGAAATCTGGTTCAAAGCATATCATTGTGAACAGAAAATACCAAATTCTAAAATGTGCCTTCAACAAGGGAAGAAGAGTGAAGAGACATGAATGGATCTGAGATGGACCCGACAGGCTTCAGGGATAGAAAACCTAAAGTAATTTGTGGATGAAACAAAATGCTTAGAGAGACTTTGGGTCTCAGCTGGCATGTTGGCATGTTTCCTAATAAATATAAACATTGCAAGCAACACATTTTTTTTCTTTCCTGCTTTTGGGTCTTGAATGCATCATAAAGTTGCAGGCTTCTCAAAAATGTTCATTGAATTGCTTTGTTGCTGTTTTTACACTTCATGCCTCTTTTGCAATGGTCAGGAAAATAAACCTAATAGCTGTTATAATGGATCTTGGATTAGGGAATGAGACTAGGCCACATCAACAGATACAAAACATACCTAACATGCTAAGAAACCACTCCATATTTCTCCCATTTTGTCTTCATCATTTGGAGATTCTGTGTAAGGATCTGCCCCAGCTGGTCCCTCAGGAAAGTAAAACACTTGAATCCATGTGATTGACTCAAAAGAACTTTTACTGAGAGAAAGTGGTTACAAGAAAGTCAGGCGGAATCTGAAGATCCTACGCAATACACACAGCTATTCTTTTGTTTTCCCCAAGTCCCAACACACACACCCTGACCAGTCCACCGGCAGCCAATATGATGTTGTGAAGATGTTTTGAAAATGCTGAGGTGCTAGGCAGATAACAGGTCACTCTCAGGGCATGACTGCCTTGGAACCAGGCTGGAACCAGCTGGGAGGGAGTCTGCTTCATCTCCAAAGGCCATCCCCCTCTCTAATTCCCAAGCATTACAGCAAAGCGAAAGCATCCCAAATGCGAAAGCAATTAAGAAAAAACCTGAAATCAAGCTAATCTGAAAAGTACTAACAGGGTGAATAGAGCATATTCTAATTTATTTTGGATTAACAGTAAATCACTACACTCAGACACCAAAGAGAAACAAAGAATTTCTATTTTGTGTAACCATCTGGAGCACTTTTTTGCAATTATATAATAGTTATTAAAATTGATAACAGGAAATAATTAAAAGAACAATCCTATGCACTTATGCAAAAGTAGGACAATTCAATCTTATTCCTAGATAAGATTAAAATCCTAAATACGTTTCCTAGGATAAACCTTCCCAACTTTCAGAAATACTGCATTCCTGCTCCCATAATCCCATTCTTTGGTGATTGTGAGAGTTAAAATCCAAAACATCTGATGAGCACAGTAATGCAAAAGGTAGCTTAGAGAATAATTACAGGTAAATTTGACGGAAATTATTTCTGGATAAATAGGGCCTGGTGCATTTTTATATGGTGTTCTTAATATTTTTGTTCCGTTCTTCTTAAAGCATTCTTAAGTTATTCATAATATTTATTTAAAATTCTGCTCAATAGATAATACTATCAAGATAACAGAATACACAGGAATATATGTATTGATGTACTGTAGTTTGCATACATTGTATATTAATGGCAATAATAAGAACAGAAAAGAGATTTTACGTGGCCAGTAGTTTAAAAAAAACTAACAGGAAAAGCAGATTTCAACAAGACCTAACTATGGATAAAAGCAGGAAACTTGAGAAATGAAACAGAGGGTCTAGTTCTGCACAAGGCCAAGCCTCAACTACAAATGCATACAAAGCCAAAATTGAAAAGACAGCAACAGACAGCAAATGCTGCCTCTGCAAAGAAGGTGAAGAAATAATGGACCACATAGTTAGCTTCTACAAGATCACACAGACTGACAATAAAACACAGCTTGACAAAGTAGCAACAATGATGCATTAGAATGTTTGCAAGAAATACTATTTGCCTGCAAGCAAGAACTGGTGGGATCACAAAAATAGTCAAAGTAATAGAAAATGAAGAAGCTAAAGTGCTCTGAGACTTTAGAATACAAATAGACAAACACCTGCTACATAACACTACAGACTTAAGAATTATTGATAAGACAAAAAAGTCTGAATAGTAGATGCAGCAGAATCTGAAGACAGCAGAATAGAAGAGAAAGAATTGGAGAAAATCACAAAATAGCATTTAGCACTTAGCAGTTATATAGCACTTCATAGTGCTTTATAGCACTGTCTAAGCAGTTTACAGAGTCATATATCGCCCCCAACAATCTTGGTCCTCATTTTACCGACCTGGTGGAAGGATGGAAGGCTGAGTCAACCTTGGGGCAGTCAGGATCAAACTCAGGATCGGCAGTGGGCAGAGTTAGCCTGCAATACTGCATTCTAACCACTGCGCCACCAGGGCTCTTATAAAACACAAAACACAAAGATCTGCATATAAAAATAGAATGACTGTGGCAAAAGAAAGCACAGATAGCACCAATAGTAATAGAAGCCTTGGATGCAATCCCAAAACATTTGAAGCACTATTTGAATACCATCAGGATTGACAAAATCACCATTGGTCAATTGAAAAAGGCACTTTACATGTAAAAGGTTACATCCTGCTAAGATACTTTTAACACTATTAAACAACAATCTCTGTCTATTCCAGGCCCTTGGGAAGGACTTGATAGGTGGATAAAAAGGCCAAATCCAGTCTAAACACCTGGCTGACTGTGCAACCAACCATAATAATGTTGAAAAGTTGAAAAACAAATGACACAAATTCTGCAATATTAGCAAAACTAGATACTTTTGAAATATGACCTTTATTTCCCAAAACACCATCTACAGGTAGTCCTCCAGTTACAACCATTCATTTAGTGACTGTTTGAAGTTACAATTGCACTGAAAAAAGTGACTTATTATCATTTTTCACACTTACAACCATTGCATCATCTCCATGGTCATGTTATCAACATTTGGATACTTGACAACTGGCATGTCTTTATGATGGCTGTTGTGTCCCGGGATCATGTGATCACCACTTGTAACTTTCCCAGCCAGCTCCAGACAAGCAAAGTCAATAGGGAAACCAGACTCACTTAACAACCATGTTACTAACTTAACAATTGCAGTGATTCACTTAACAACTGTGGCAAGAAAATTGTAAAATGGGGCAAAACTCACTTAACAACTATCTAGCTTAGCAATGGAAAAATTGGGCTCAACTGTGCTATAAAACAAGGACTACCTGTAACATTTTTGAAATCTGATCTGTGTTTCTTAATCTAAATGGCTGTTTTTAAGAGTTAAAAAGATGAGGTTTATTTTTAGAACTGCAGTACCAATTTAGCTCTTTTTTTCTCATCAAATCCTTATATTGAGCACAAGAGGTCAGCAAAAAGCTAGAGAACTGCTATTTACAGTTTATGCATATTTGTTTTAGATTTTTAAACTACATTCACTTTGGAACATAGGAGGACAAGGAAGGAGCTGAAGACAAAGAGGCTTTTACTGATGTAATTTCCAAAGTTTTACCATTTAACTACATTGTAGAGGTAATCTCAACTTGCAACTGTAATTGAGCCCAAAATTATGCAGGTCATCGTGACCAACATTTTTGCCGTGATCAGTGAACGAGGCAGTCGTAAAGCTAACCCATTGGTCACAAAAACATAATAAATTGCAGTCATGTGACCACAGGATGTTGCAAAGAACCATAAATACAGGCCAAATTCTTGGCGCCCAAAATGCAATCACATGACTGCAGAGAAGAGGCCCATCAGAACTTTGAATCTGGGTCATAATTACAATTTTATTGCAAGAAGATTCTGGTAGAGAGAGTAGTGAGACAGGTTAAAGGAAGACAAATGCCCATTCATTTAATAAGCTTCCCACATCTCCCCAATTACCTAAATTAAATGCAATCCATGCACCATGGACTACTCTAATTCATCTTGGCTATCTGACAAACCATGTTGAGGCTTGTGTGCTCCACGCTATATAATAATAAATCAACAAGTAACTAATCACTTCCTCCCACATGTTATTCTGACTGCTACGTCTAATAATACCCTACCTGGTACTGTAGACACATGTTGAAAATGAAGACACTCTTGCCTCTGACCCTGTATGCAAAGATTCTATTCAGCCTCTCAAACAATAGAGAAGGCAGGGTAGATGCATCAGCACATGTCTCCTTGGTTTCTGAGACGTGCCAGGTAGCTTGTCAGAGAAGGTATCACTTGTGGTTTGAGGAACCAAGAATTAGCAATGAAACTTCTCTCTGTGAGCAAAGTGAGTTTTCTAATATGAGTTTTTAGGACATTAGACTAACATCCTAGCCTGAAATAATTGCGGAACAACAAATAAAATACTTGGATTTATGCACTGGATTCTAATTAAGTTGCTAAAGAATAATGTGTGGTATATCATGCAGCTGATAAAATCGTAGCTTGCTTAGATTTTTTTTTCATGTATTCATAATGCATATTAAATCATGTTTTTTCCATGCCTTTATTACCTTTTCTCAGTTATATTGAGATATATGTATCAAAATTATTCACATAAGAGTTAGAAGTTTTAAGAAAGTATTAAGAAATGAATTTGTGAGTTAAGGTGCATTTTTGTGAGAACTGATGCTCTTCTGTTTATGGAGATTCTCAGTCATCCAGGTCATGGTTGTCCCAAAGGTGCTTTTTCAGGAGGCAACTGGACTTTCTTGTTTTTCTTTGAAAATGTTTCACTTCTCATCCAAGAAGCTTCTTCAGCTATATTGAGTTATCCAAATAAGTTGCTGTTTGACAGAATTACTCCCTGGATGATTTCATTGCAAAGACAGCAAATTCAAATGCATGCAAGGTAACACATTAGGCATAATATTAAGCAAGATGTTGTAGATATGTAGAACCAAAAGAAGAAATGAAGGAATTGTGAAAGGTGTCAATTTCAGTAATTCCAATCATTATTAGATAAATTTATGGAAGGTATTCTATCTTCTGACTACCATACAGTAGAATACATATAGTTATAATCTGAGGTAATTATCCCCATTTGAAGCCCTCTAGATACAGTATGTTGGACTTCTATAACTCTTAGACATGTTTTTTTGTTTTGTTGGATAGAAATATGAAAATTAAATCTAAATTACAGAGAGGACACTAAGTTGGGCTAAATGCTAAAGCAAATGATGGCAAATCTAGATATTCTTCATGAAAATTGTAATGTATTGAGTTAAATCTGAGAATTGAGTTGCTTAAAACTGTGTAATAACGGTTAGCAGACCACGTGGCCAGCAGGCCAGACTTTCTGTCTGCAGATTACTTGTTATGCATTTAAGCGGGAGAATACTGTGCTGCTATTGGCTGCCACCTTTAGGCAAAGTGTATAAGTATGGGTGGAGCATGAGCTCGTTAGTTTCTGTTTTGACCTTAATAAAGAAAGTAGTTTTTCACCTGCTGCCTCTTCAATGCCGCATAGAAATAACTTTGGCGACGAAGGTGGGATCATGCTGCCTTCGACATGAAGAGCTGAGTCACTACGGGGGTTAGGCCTAGCAGACGCTTGGTCAGAACGGCGTTCCCCCCCTCACTCTATCCTGCCAGCATGGAAACGCTGGAGGAGAGCACTTCCAAGGATCCACCCTGGAAGTCCCTGGAAGCCTGCGCAGCATGAGGCATTGAAAGGCCCACGAAAAACTCACCATGGCGAAGATCGGAAAACTCTCTGAATTCGACGTTGCTCATCCAAAGAGGTGGAGCTCCTACATCGCGAGAGTTGAAAACTACCTGCAGGTTAACCAAGTTCGAGACGACGGTTTGAAGGCCACGACGCTACTGTGTGTGTGCGGCCAGGCAACTTTTGATATTGCTGAGAACCTGGTTGCGCCAGCCCCACTTGAGTCCATTGCATACTCAGAACTTAAGAAGATGCTCAAAGAACACTTTGAGCCCAAGCTATCGGTCATTGCCTGGTGGCACGCCTTCGAATGGCAAGACCAACATCCCGGCGAGTCCGCCGCCGATTTCATAGCTGCCCTTTGTCAAGCAGCCCGAATGTGCGAATTCAAAGACCTCAAAGAAAGACTGAGGGATTGTTTAGTTTGTGGGCTTAAGAGTTGAGAGCTGCAACAAAAGATATTCGCAAAAGAGACTATCTCATTCCAAGATGCTTTGCGGGAGATCACGGCCGAAGAAGCAGCTGGTGGAGCCCTCAAGGCCCTACGGCTCTCCAAGATCCCTCCGTGCATGAATTGGCAGACGTAGTGAAGGACATCTACTCATCCCAACTAGGTAATCCAGACACCGCCCTTAGCCAAGCTTGGGATACGCTCGATCAGCAATATGGCGCATCTACATTGACGGAGTCCTCATTCTTGGATCATATCAACGAATTTCCTGACATCAGTAACAGTGAACCTTGCAAGCTGTGGAAATTCTCTGCCCTCCTCACACAGCTGCGGACAGCACAAAAAGATCCCACCTTGGCAGGACTTATTTGTCTCGACCAGTTCAGGACGCAAAAGTCTATCATTCAAAAACTACCACAGCAGTTAAGTGAAGAATGGATCAAGTTATCTGCTGCTTATATGGCACAGAACCTAGGCAACACCCCCCCTTTGCTGCTCTTGTAGAATTCGTTGCTCACCAAACAAGGCTGTACAATGACCCTCACAGCCTCGGCATCAGGGAAAAATGGTTTCCAGCTGCCAAAAGGGCCAGTCAGAACTATAGCTTAACTAAGGGTCCATTGCAAACTGCAAAGGGAAAAACCCTTGTATCCGTGCATAAAACAGAGGTCGCTACCTTGCCCAGGATGAATTCAGATGAGCAACTGTCGAAGAAAGCTCAACCTAAACCTCTGCAAATAAAGAAAGACCTGATCTGTCCATTCCATAAGTCCTCACATTCTCTGAACAAGTGCAGAAATTTGGAAAGAAGTCCCTTGGTGAAAGAAAAGCTTTGATCAGGGAGTACAAGGTCTGCTACAAGTGCTGTGAGTCTACGGAACACATGGCCAAAGCTTGCGCAGCTAAGGTGAAATGCCACCTATGCAAGAGTGACAAGCACCCGGGAGCCCTGCATCCAGACTCTGAGCAGCTATAATGAGCAACTTCTACTCCTTCTCTGACCAAAGACCCTCAGCATGGCTCCAAAGCGCACCCAGAGGCGACCCCGAGTGTCAATTGCACGGCAGTATGTGGTGATTCATCATCCCCTCGTTCATGCCACCAGATTTGCTTGGCTAAGGTCTACCCTGCTGGAAGCCCAGGAGAAGCCGTGAAGATGTGTGTAATATTGGATACACAAAGCAATCATTCATTAGCTAGGTCAGCATTCTTCGCAGGAATATCTGAAAAGCTCAGGAGGATTTTCAACCAACACAATATATATATATAAATATATATATACACTTCTAATCCAAAAATACACGAAGGCAGAAGCTTATCCACCCCAAGGATAAAACACCCAGACACAAACTGAGCAACATGGTATATGCAGTACAATGCAGTGAGATATGTACAGATCTGTACACTGGAGAAACAAAACAACCACTTCACAAATAACAAACATAGAACAAACCCATCAGGACAAGATTCAACCATCTATCTGCATTTGAAAAACAAAGGTCACTCTTTTGAAGATAGCAAAGTCCAGATTCTGGACAGAGAGGACTGCTGGTTTGAAACAGGAGTCAAAAAGGCCATCTACATTAAGACTGTACAGACTTCTATCAACAGAGTGGGAAGGATACGACACCATCTATCTCCTGTGGCCTCAATGATGCTCAGAAAAAGTGCTAATGACTAGACAACTGCAAGGAATATAAATCCTTCCACCGTCCCCGATTCAGTCAGAATTGAAGAAGCTTCTTGATGATAAGTGAAGCTTCTTCAAGGAAAAACAAAGCCCAGTTGTCTTTTGAAAAAGCACGTTTGGGACACACCATGGATTTGGGAAACACACATACCTGCAAGGTCAAAGAATGAAACCCCTGTACATGTAGATGTAATTCTTGGGTTCACACTATCTTGGATTTGGCAAGAAGCCTAATAGGATTGGCACCATTGGTTGACATTTTTTTTTACAATTTGGGCTAATACAGAAATGCCTGCCTGCATTTAACCCCCATTTTATCTGGGGGGGAAACAAATTCACCTGAATGGCATTTCATGCAGGATCTCAGATCTGTGAACAGAGTTACTGTAATGATTCATCCTACTGTACCTAACATTACACTTTCTTCACTACTCTACTGCCTGAGGGATCTAGGTTCTCTGTGATAGACTTAAAAGATGCTTTCTATTGCATTCCATTAGATGAAGATTATCAGGAAATCTTTGCTTTTAAATAGGAAAACTTAGAGGGATATAAAACTCAAATGATCTAGTGTGTTTTACTTCAAGGATTTAACAACAGCCCCACCTTATTTGGAATTGCTCTTGCAACAGATTTTTGTTCTTGGCAGCCACCTAAAACCTCCCTTTGTACTCTCCTTCAATATGTTGATGACTTATTATTTTGTACATCAATTAAAGAAGATATATTCAAGCCACCATAGACTTACTCAACTTTTTAGCTCAAGCAGAGTACGAAGTGTCCAAAGGTAAGGCTCAAATTGCTCAACAAATTGTTACATATTTAGGTTTCATCATAAAACAAGGGAAAAGGCTACTTTTATCAGAGCAAAGGGAAGCCATTTGTCACTTAGCCTCCCCCCAAAATCAGAAACAACAGTGTGGAGTTTTGGGAATGGCTGGGCTTTGTTGTATCTGGATTCCAAAGTTTTGGAATGATTACTGAGCTATTACATGAAACTAACCGATGTAAGGACTCTGACCCTTTTGAATGGCTCCCTCAGTGTGAAAGAGCTTTCCAAGATCTAAAAAAGAAGCTTATGTCAGCCCCTGCATTGGGACTGCCAGATGTGTCTAAACCTTTTCAACTTTATGTTCATGAACAAAGAGGGGTGGCAGTTGGAATTTTGATTCAGTTGCTGGGGAGCTGGAAACAACCTATTGCCTATTTTTCAAAACAATTGGACCCTGTAGCATGTGGTTGGCCAGCATGCCTTCAGGAAAACTGGCAAGTTGGTTTTGCTAAAATACCAAGGTGAGAAGATGCAAATATTCACTGGTATTTCTAGATACTTTTACTGGCTGGCCTGAGGC
Organism: Azemiops feae; assembly: GCA_023970755.1. Lineage (NCBI taxonomy): Eukaryota > Metazoa > Chordata > Lepidosauria > Squamata > Viperidae > Azemiops > Azemiops feae. The sequence continues at coordinate 1,585,708 of JALGBA010000070.1, read as the reverse complement.
ATATCCTTGCTGAACCAACAAGGATAGGGAGGTCATTAAAACATTAATAAACCAGTCAGGTGTTGTGGCATAACGGACACAGGAAGATGGGGCTCCGTCTTCCATGTTTGATTTCGCTCTGCTGGGGATCCTAAAAATGGTTGAAAGTCGCCCCGGAGAGGTAACGAAGAAGGAGGGGACCCTCGTCGATTGCAGAGGGGCAGTGGCCCTTCCACTGGATCCAAGGAAGCCCTTGAAACCAACAGGGGAAAGACTGGCTACATTCATGTGTCCAGGCAGAAGCTGCTGACAACCAAAGATAAGCACTAACTAGTAATTTTTGAGTAACGTCGATGGAACTGGATGAGACTTTATCCTCTTTTTATGACCTTAATACTACTTTCCTGGAAAAAAAGAATGCCCAAAGCAAAGGATCCTTCCGATGAGAGAGGGAAGGGAAGTTTTTGCCCTGCTCCCTCAGGAAAAGAAAAGCGGTGAATTAATTGCTTTGGGAGAAAATAGAGAAAACTACAAGATCAATTTGGAATTAATACAGATATATAGCTTTGAAATTTGGGGACTAAAATTACCTTTGAGCCTTTTTTTTAGAAAATATATTTGAAAGTCTGTAAAATAGGCTTGGATTTGGAAAGCTGGAAGATGCTGTCAGTGACATCTAGTGGCAAATCATGGCACTACAATTTATTATGCTTAAAGGAAACTTGGCCTGAAGCCCGGATTTAGATGAGACTCTTTGTTGTTCCTGGAAACTTTCACTTTTACAGACTGCAGTTGGGGGAAGGGGGAAAAAACTCTTGAGCTGCTTATCTGTGTTGGGGACCCTATTGGGCTATAAAGACTACATACAAAAACAAAATGGGCGTTCCATACTTAGCCACAAATGGTAAAAAAAACCATCTTTAACACTTGTCTCCAAAGCCCCCAGCTTGATATACCAGCAAGAAAATGTTAATGAATCTCAGAAATAAATTCTTTCTATGTTGGAAATCAATCCAAGAGACAATTATTTTATTTCATGATGAGACTAAAAATAATGCAAATGAGATAAAAGAACAATTTTCTAACCTAAACTTACAAATTCAGACAATGACTACAAAGAAGGAACTAGTAACTCAGAAAACAGAAGGAAAATGAGAAGAAACGGATCCAAAGATGTAGGACCTAAAGGAAGGACTTAACAGACAGATACAGACAAATGAAAAATTAGAACATGCAGTGATAACACCGGAAATGGAAAATAGAATAGAATAGAATAGAATAGAATAGAATAGAATAGAATAGAATAGAATAGAATAGAATAGAATAGAATAGAATAGAATAGAATAGAATAGAATAGAATAGAATAGAGCTGGAAGGGACCTTGGAGGTCTTCTAGTCCAGCCCCCTGCTCAAGCAGGAGAACCTATACCATCTTAGACAGGTGAATGTCTAGTCTCTTCTTAAAAATTTCTAGTGATGGACCGCCCACGATTTCTGGGGATAAGCTGTTCTACTGGTTGATTGTCCTCATTGTCAGGAAGTTTCTCCTTAATTCCAGGTTGCTTCTCTCTTTGATCAGTTTCCAACCATTGTTTCTCGTCCTTCCCTCTGGTGCTTTGGTGAAAAACATGGCCCCCTCTTCTTGGTGGCAGCCCCTCAGATACTGGAATACTGCTATCATATCTCCATTTCTTCTTTTCTTTAAACTAGCCAAACCCAAGTCCCATAGCTGTTCTTCATATGTTTTAGTCTCCAGACCTTTGATCATCTTAGTTGCTCTTCTCTGAATTTTTTCCAAACTCTCAACATCTTTTTTGTGATGTGGTGACCAAAATTGGCTGTAGTATTCCAGTTGTGGTCTTACTAGGGTATTAGCGGTACTAATTCTTCATGTGATCTTGATTCTTTGCCTCTGTTTATATAACCCAGGATTGTATTAGCTTTTTTGGTTGCTTCTGCACACTGCTGGCTCATAGTCAAGTGATCGTCCAGTAGGACTCCAAGGTCCCTCTCACAGTTACTGTTCTTGAGCCAGGTCTCGCCCAGTCTGTATTTGTACCTTTGGTTTTTCCTGCCTAAATGTAAGACTTTGCTTTTCTCCACATTGAAACTCATTTTGTTGGATAGGGCCCATTGTTCAAGTTTGTCAAGATCTTTTTGGATCCTGAGGTATTCTGGGGTATTGGCTACTCTTGTCAGTTTGGTATCATCTGCAAATTTAATGAGTTCCCCTTCTATTCCCTCATCTAAGTCATTTATGAAGATATTGAAGAGTACAGTGCCGCTTTCCAGTTGATCGCCACTTCTTCAGGGCTATCAGGGCTCAGCAGAAGCACCAGGATCAGCGCCAGGCTCCAGCTGAGCCCCGAAGAAGCACCAATCAGCTAGAGCCCGGCTCTGATCCTGGCGCTTCTGCTGAGCCCAGAAGAAGCGCCAATCAGCTGGAAAGCGGCACTGATCCTGGCGCTTTTGCTGAGCCCAGAAGAAGTACCAATCAGCTGGAGCTCGGCGCTGATCCTGGCACGTCTGCTAAGCCCAGAAGAAGTGCTGATCAGCTGGAGCCCGGTGTTGATCCTGATGCTTCCGCTGAGCGCAGAAGAAGCGCCAATCAGCTGGAGCCTTGCCCCTACTCCACAGAGGGCAGATCCTCATCATCCCCAGCCCAGCAAGGGTCTTTCTGCTGCACCATTGCAGACAAAGGGGGGATCTGGTGAGGAGGAGGTGGAGGAAGAGGATTTAAGCAAGCTTAGCAACCGGAGTGGGGATCCCCTCCAAAAACAAACATGCTTTGTGGGTAACCTCCCAGCATGACAGAAGTGACCCAAACCTGCTGCATCCACCCAGCAGATGGGGAGAGAAATAAAAATCAAACACACACACACACACGCTGCCAATCCTCAACAGAAATGCTAACAACAATGAAAACCTCAGAAAGGAGAAAGAGCGCAGGTGGGCGGGCAAGCAGGTGTCTTGCTTGGCTATGGCTTGGGGAGAGAAAGGGGGCAGCTTCACCCCCCCAAATGCTGCCCTCTTATGAAAGCAGGATGAAAACTCCAAAAAATGATAAGGGAAAAAGGTTAAAACAGATGAGTCTCTCGTGATGGCTTGCTTCCCCACTACCTTCTAGCAATTTAAATATGTAAAGACCACAAAAGAAAAAACTTGGCTTTCTTTCATTGTAATTCAGAAGGGAGGAAAGGGAGGATTGGGGGGCGGTTGTTTGTTTCAAAGGAAGGGAAAGAAGGGATTTGAATCTGTGGGGGACACAGCAGGCGAACGGTGATGGCGCGTGGCTTCTGGTGTTGGGGGGGCGATCTTTTTAAAAGAGCACAACGAGGCAAAAAATAAAAATCCCCCACTCCACCCCCCAAGAGCTGGATGCGGATGTGATCCTTTTTTTTTCTTGTTCAGAAGAGACACTCTTCTGTTTTAACCTTTTTCCTGGTCGTTTTTCAGAGTTTTCATCCTGCTTTTGTGAGAGGGCAGGGTTTTGGGGGGGGGTGAAGCTACCCCCTTCCCCCCCAAGCCACCAGCCGAGCAAGACACCCGCCTGCCTGCGCTCTTCCCACTGTCCGAGGTTTTCGTTGTCATGAGCATTTCTGTTGAGAATTGGCAGGGGGTGGGCTGTTTGGTTTTTATCTCCCCCCCCATCTGCTGGGTAGTTGCAGCAGGTTTTGGTCACTTCTGTCATGCTGGGTGGTTACCCACGAAGCACATTTTTTGGGGGGGATCCCCACTTCGGTTGCTAAACTTGCTTAAACTCTCTTCCTCCTCCTTCTCATTGGAGCCTCCCTTTGTCTGCAACAGTGGGGCAGGAAGACCCCTGCCAGGCTGGGGATGATGGGGATCTGCCCTCTGCAGAGTAAGGGCAGGATTACTATGCTCCTTGTCAATCAGGTTTGATTTCCTTTCTTTGCCTCCCCCCCCCCGCCTCCCCTGCTTGTAGCTGCCTCTGAGCCCCTCATTTCTGGGAGTTAGCATTGCTGGCATCTCTTTCTCCTGAGCCCCTCGTGCTGGGTAACTGTTGCCACTCAAGAGCTGTTTTAAAGTTACGCAATCTTTGGGGGATAGCCAACTAGCACCCCAACACACACCCCGTGCCCCCACTTCAAGTGCAGAAGCCGCACCACCCCTCCAAAGCCCCTGTAATCACCTATCCGCTTCTTTGAGTCAACCAGAAGGAGAGAAGGGGATAGAACAGTGCAAAGATTAATGTCAGAGAAACAAGCACAAGTTTCCCATTAAAAGTGTGTTAAGTGGGTGTACAGATAGTTCTCAACCTACAACCACAATTGAGCCCAAAATGTATGTTGCTAAGTGAGAAATTTGTTAAATGAGTTTTGTTCCATTTTATGACTTTTCTTGCTACATTTGTTAAGTGAATCACTGCAGTTGTTAAATTAGTAACACGGTTGTTAAATGAATCTGGCTTCCCCCATGAACTGTCAGAAGGTCGCACAAGGGGATCACGTGATCCCAGGACACTGTGACCATCATAAATATGAATCAGTTGCCAAGCATCTGAATGTAAATCACAAGACCCTGGGGATGCTGCAACAGTCATAAGTGTGAAAAATGGTCATAAGTCACTTTTTTCAGTGCCATTGTAACTTCGAACAGTCACTAAGTGAACTCTTGTAAGTCGAGGACTACCTGTACTTTATCATTTTTTCCTCTCTTTTTTTGGTCATCAAGTTTTTGACACCTTGCTTGGCGACTGGTGGTACTCGGATATTGCCATATCCTAAAAGTGGTACAATGGGCGAGAAGGTTGAAAAGCCCTGCTTTAAAGCACCACATAGCTAAACATTTGTCAGGAAGTAACATTGAAATGGCCAGATGTTTTGCTTATTGCTCATTGCTCTTCTTTAAATCAGGATAGCCCCAAGGAAACCTTTAGGGTTAAGTCCCTTTGAATAGTTGTATGGGAGACAACAGTCTTCAGTCATACCACAATTGGCAAATGCATGTAAAGGGAAACAAATATATTAAGGATTATTTGGTTTCTCTATCTGTGGCTCTTTCCTGTCTTCATAGATAAACTGAGATTCATACCCCACTGCCTTTTGAGGGATCACTTCACTCTATCCAATCCTGTGACTACTTATGATTGAAGTCCTGGAGAGAGGAAACCTTGACATCTAGATGGTCGGGATACTATCTGATACTCCTCACCACCCATATTGCCCTAAAATTGGAACGCATCAAATAGTGGATTCATTACACCAGAGTTAAGAAGACCAGACAAAGCTTAAGGGGACCCTGTAAAGGAATGGACTATTGAACTAATTCAGGATTTGCATTACTTTTTTAAAACCACTACCTAGAATTGTTGGTTGTTAGAGGTTAATGGGTTTTGTTATACTTCCTCATCCTCTTTTCTTTGGTCTATTTGTTATTGTGTTTCTTGGAGGAATAACTTTTGCCTTTGCCACTTACCACTAAAGCAGTTCAGCAGTTTGAGGAAGAAACGCAGTGGTTACTAGAGAAATAATTGCAAAGTTTCCAGTTTATTTCATCTTTCCTTTGCTCTTACCGATTATTCTCTCTGGCATCTCTTTAAACACTTGGGCTATGCAGTCCTGGTTGAAATCAGCTATCCCAGGTTGTTATTTTCCTTCTCACAAGTGTTAAATTCTACTAATAGTTGGAGAGGTTAGTATCTGCATACCAAATGGGAGACGGGGTACTGTTGGGAGGAACTCCCTGTTTTGGGCTCTTCCAGCCGGGATTTCTGCAATCAGAACTCCAAGAACAAATAGAACAAGAAGCCAACTACCAGAAATAAAGATTTAATCACAGAGATTAAGGTTGAGTGACAATTCAGCATGAATCCCTGGCTAGCTAGGAAGAGTGGTCCCCAAGTGTGAGTTTTTATACCTTTTCTTCATTTTCAAAACTGTCATTTCTGATTCGTGGCTTTAAAACTGTTATTTCTGATTTGTGGAGCAGTGTCTACTGATGAGTTAATTTATCAGATATTGTTCAGGAAGAAGTTAATCCTTGCCTCAGGAGAGGATCTGATGTGTTTCTATTTGTTATCTATTTGCTATTATTATCTCTCTGTCTTAATCCTGTCAGTCTTAATTGTTGATAGCCGATCTCGCATTCCGGTATTTTGGCTTATCTTAAACGTTTAAAACTTGCTACTTTGCATTTGTTGTGTTAAGTGTTTGTTTGCCTGGGGCTGTTTAGCTTGAGTCAGACTGTTTCTTTGTATTGGGGTTCTTCTATATTGGTTAATGCATGTTTGATTAAATCATATTCTTTTATTGGGGTGAAGGGGGTCTCTCATCAGTACTCATATAAGCAGTGCCTTTCAATCTCTCCATGTGGGCTACTTATTTGAGACCCCACATGCCTATTGTATCTAGCCTACATTTCAACAAATAAGAGTTAAACATTCTGGCGTCAAGCTATGAATCCAGCTACCTTTAGGACCGCTGCGTGCCTTTAGCTTGCCTACAGAGCAGGGAGGGGGAACGGAGCGGCAGAGCGGAATCCACAAGTGGTCATCAGTGTGAGAAGCAGAGAAGTGAAAGGCAAACAGAGAAAGGCTTCTCACAACAAACACCTGTGATTTAATTGGACATTGTGACCTAAACGGTCAGAGGAGAGAGGAGGAGAATGATTCATTTAATTAACTGCTTCCCGCTTTTTCTTTAGAGCCAGCTTTCGCTTTCTAACTTGCCACTATGATTCAACCCATTAAAAACAACATTAGAGGACTTTTCTACTCAAGTGTGTTTTTTGGTGGGGATTTCAGTCGGAGGCTGACATCTGAGACCAACAGAGACAATTCAAAGCCTATCATTAGAAGAAAACCTCACCCTAAAATAATGATTAAGCTTACTAAAGCAATGAATTTTGAATCTGAATATTTGTCTGGAATGTATGGAATGTACTTGGTGAAAAGAGAAGCACAAATTCCACTTTCTACTAATTTATTTGGCCATGTAGTATTTTGTACTTCTGAGGAAGCTTTAACATACTCTTCGGGCACTTCTTTTCACTATCCCTAAGAACCTATTTGCTTTACTAGGGCTATAAATCAGGTCCAGCACTCTGTACCATTGGGCATTTATCCTAACTGTGATATAATTATTGAATCTCCACTCCCCACTAACTGTCCAAGTAACCAAGGCAACAGTCAACATATTGAAAAAAACTTAGAGCCTCCTGTTGAACCCAGAATGCCTGTTTTACCATGTGTCCATAGCATTTTCAATCGCACTAATATTGTAAAAGTTTCAGATTTATCTTTGAAAGTCTCCTCTTCTTTTCTATTGTACTGCTATGACTCTTCTCTTGTCTGCTGATTTAGAAACTTTTTGTGCTTCCAGAGATAAAACCCATACTGAACAAGTAGGGCAACAAGTGTCAAATAATAGTATCAGAATGAATTTGACAGAATGGATTTGGTTTCTTTTTATATATATATAACAAGTTTTATTGAATTTTTTTGTTTTACAACCAAGTGCTTGGAACTCATCGTGGAGATAGGGCACTCCATACAACAAAGTAAAAAATATAATCATACATAAACAATTTGAATTACTTCTTTAAAGGTTCCCTCTGTAAGCAAAGAAAGAAAAAACAAATAGAAAAAACACAATATCAATAATATTTCCACCCGTTTTCAGGCTTAACTAACTCACAATTAACATATTCCAATTTGGCCTTATATAAACATATAGTATACAATTCGGGTACCCATATAGTATAGATTGTTTTTAAGATACACATATTATTCCAATTATTCAATTTATACTTCTCTGCTAAATTCTATCTCTTATTCTATTCTATTTTACATACATATTTTATGGATAAATATAACTTTAAGTATTTTAAAACCATTTTACATTTACGCCTAAAATAATAAAACAATAATTATTTCTAAAATAGACTTATAATATGCCTATTATCTATATATATATATATTAATATCTCTCAACTATATTCTATACCAATCTCTACCCAACTCCTAATTTTAGATTTTTCAATTTTCCATCTTGCCATTCCGAATCATAATCAAATCACTAATTTACATCAATATTAACTCAGATCAAAGTCTTGAACCTTAGGAATCTCAAGCATATTAGTTCAGTCAAAGTCTCTAAAAGCCATTTTTACCCATCCAATAAAAGTTTAGCTCTGACTTTTAAACCTAATTCTAGCTTTCTTTTTGTGCCAAGCAGGTTTCCACAATAGGGCCTCTAATAGTATTTGACCATACACATTTTTCCATAATTGAATCCAGTCATAGTCTTCTTCTCTTTTCTCCACTGTTGTCTGCACTATGTAATCAGTCTTAATCAATATGGTGATTGTTCGTTGTTTGTTCATGTTGTCAGCATTTTTAACGTCTCTTATTTGAAAGTCTGTTCCTGTTGCTTTTAAAATTATAGATGTTTTTGTTGAACTCTGCCTTTGGTCATCCAAAGTCTCCGTCATTTGTGTATAAGATGTAGTATCTTCCTCTTCAATAGATTGTAAATGTGTTTCCTCCATATCATTAAGTTGTAGATCTAGTTGTGTATCATATCCAATAAGTTGAAATTCAGTTTTTAACTCTGGAACATCCCTTTTCCAAAGCATTCTAAAATGTTCTTTTAATTCCTCCTTCGTTTCCAAGATTTTTTCTAATATAAATCCATAGTTAAGCTGTGAGTGGGATTCCATTCTTCGTTTTTTTAGTAAAATTTCAACTTAAAAGCTGAGTTGCAATTTTATAAAATATAAAATCCAAACAAAAATAGGAAGAAGCAAGTACAAAAATAAAAACAGCAAAAGTCCCAATCAATGTTATGAATATCTAATTTATAATCCAAATAAATAATAGCAGCTGGTATCTCAATTATTATATTGTGATCCTAAAGCTAAAAAATCCATTTTTCAGGAGAGTATACTTTGTATTATAAAATCAAAAACAGCAGGCAGAAACTTAAACAAGTTCCAAAAGAAATGCAAGCATCTGGGCGTCATGCTAAATGCAGGGAGTAGAATTTCAAAATGGTTACAATGTTGCAATGGCGCTTTCTGGGCTTCACGCCAAATTCCGAGTTACATTGTAACCATACAATCCACATAAATTTGCCCAGAAGCCATAGCGTGTTTTTTTTAAAGTAGATAGCACTGTTCAGAAGGGGGGGAAGAAGAAAAACACTCCACCCCCCTCCCTAAAAGTTTCCACTTAAGCTGAAACCAAGCAAGCAGAGAAAGAGAGTCACAGTAAGAATTTTTTCTTCTCTTTTTTCTTCAGGGTCCCCCGAATTCCAGCCGCTCAAATAAACAATAAAAATTAGTGTTGGTTTTTTCCCCGCAGCTCGTTTCCCCAAGTGTTCAAACGCTGCTTTCTCAAGGGGGGGAAGTAATTTCTAAGAGCTTTTCACAGGGAAATGAGTAAAATATCAAGAGGGAAGGAAAGGTCTCACCCGGATTTTCCACGGTGGTTCTTTTTGCTTAGATGTTGCTGTGACTTTCGGCTGGAGCAGCTGAGTGATCGGCCATGTTACTGGCCGATCTTTTCCCCGTCGGCCCAAAGGTGATTTCTCGGACTGCAGAGGGAGCTGCTGCTCCCTCCGCAATCAACGAGTGCCCTCCTCTATGGTGGTCGCCTCTCCGGGGCGACTTTCGACCCTGTCCAGGGTCTACCGGCGGGGGGAAACCGGTCGGCAAAGAGAGCATACTCTTTGCCTGACCGCAGGCACTGCTACAGGAACCGGAAGTCAGAATGGATTTGGTTTCTATGTGGTACTCATGCTGATAAAACCTTGCCCACAGACTGGACAAGAACCTGTACCTTTGGAGTGACTGTCCCATCTATACACATTATCCAACCTCATGCTTCTGCAAAACTTACTCGTTCTACTGTTCCTCGTATTGAATACAATTTAGGAAACACAACTGGCAGAAGTTTGTTTCCTTCAGTAGGAGTAGGCTTCAATCATGTAGATCTGAATCAACAGGCTAACTGGACTAAGGCCATTTTAATGCCACTATAGACACTGTGTCTAACTTGATCAAAGAACAGGGAGAAATAAGGAAAGTGGTCTTTCAAAATAGACAAGCTTTAGATATTCTTTGGGGTTTTCAGGGAGGTGTTTGTGCCAAGCTTAAGGCCCATTTTGTTCTTATATTTCTAACTATTATGTTGATGTAAATATACTGATTGTGGGGAAAACAAACCTATTGTTTTTACAGAAACTGCAGAAGACATGCTATCCTATGAAGAAAATACATTGTATATATTTCTAATCGCATGAGCTTGGCTGAAGCTTGGAAACTGTATGTAGAGGCCCCTTGCTATGCTAAAAAAACCCATCTTAACCAGAATTTGCTGATATGATAGTTACTTCAGAGACAACCTCTAGGAACTAGTAGCCATAAAAGGTAAGTTGTAAATAAGGGCGGTGGGTGATAGAATTTGAGGAATGGGAGATGTAATTAGAGTCAGGGAATAATGTATTCACTTTAGGCACTTTGGATAGGTTGTGACAGCCTGAGTATTCAGCCAATGAGGAAAAGGTGGGAGGTAAATTTGCAACAGTATTATGGAATATAAAGAAAATATATTGATGATTTAAGGTGTGTCTGTGTCCACCATATCTGAGTGTAGCACACAGTACACAGGCATAATGGGAGTGGTCCCCCTGTGTTCTCCTTCTGTGCAGAATAAAGTATTTTATAATTTCCACCTCGGTGTGTGTTTTCATTGGGTGTTACACACTGGGCAAGACCAGCTTTCTGAGATAACAGTCCTGCCCTCAAGTGCTTTGGAGGACAGGTAGACTGTCTCTTCTCTGTGACAGCCCCTCAAGCGTTGGAAGACTGCCATCATGTCCAGCCCTAGTCCTTCTCTTTGCTAGGCCAGATATACCTAATTCCTCCAACCATTCATCATACAGATTAGCCTCCAAATCATCTTCGTTGCTCTTTTCTGCACTCTTTCTAGAGCGTCAACATCTTTTTGTATTGTGGTGATCAGAACTGGATGCAATATTCCAACGGTGGTCTTACTAATGTGGTATAAAACAGTACTATCATTTTGTGTAATCTGATATTATCCTTCTGTTGATGCAGCCTAGCACTGTATTGGCTTTTTTGCTGGCTCATACTTAACAGTTGCCTACTAGGACACCTAAATCCCTCTCAGAATTACTGCTGTTGACCCAGGCACCACCTATTCTATATCTGAGCATTTGGTTTTTCTTGCCTAAGTGTAAGATCTTACTTTTCTCACCACTGAATTGCATTTTGTTGGATAGAGCCCACGGTTCAAATCTATCAAGATCCTTCTGTATCTTGAGCCTATCTTCTAAAGTTTGGCTATTCCCCCCAAGTTGGTATCATCTACTAATTTGATTTAATGTTTTATCTTGTTGTTTTTACTTGATTGTAAGCCACCTAGAATCACCACTTGGCAAGATGGGCAACATACAAATTAAATAAATAAATAAATAAATAAATAAATAAATAAATAAATAAATAAATAAATAAATAAATAAATGAATGAATGAATGAATGAATGAATGAATGAATGAATGAATGAATGAATGAATGAATGAATGAATGAATGAATGAATGAATGAATCTGAGAGAAGAATTGTAGCACTAGATAAATAATCCCCTGGATCTTACCGGGTAATAATTTCTGTCAATTATCTCACATTTTTTTATGAAGCAAACTAGACATATGGAGTCAGTTTAATGTAATGGTTATAAAGCATCAAGCTAGAAACCAAGAGTCTGGGGGTCCAATCCCACTTTAGGCACAAAGCCAGCTGGATGACCTTGGACTAGTCACTCTCTCTGGGCCCTTGGAAGGAGACAATGGCAAACCACTTCTGAAAAACTGCAAGGACCTGTCTAGGCAGTCTTCAAGAATTGGACATGATTGACTGGAAGAAAAAAAGACATACATACATACTGTACATTTATTTATGATTCCTTCAAGTCATTGTTAACTCCTGGCAACTGCAGTTTTCTAGGCAAGATTTTGGAAAATATTTGCCATTCTCTGCTTCTTAAGGACTGAAAGAGAATGACTGTCCTAAGGTCACCCAGCTGGCTTTGTGTCTAAGATGGAACTAGAACCCAACGTCTGCCACAGTTTCTGGGCAAAACTATGAAAAATGAGAGCAGCTCTAAGACCAGACAGCTTTCTTTGTAGACAAAAACCTTTTATCCAATAAATCTATTTGTATTTGTATTTAATTTTGCCTCTGAGCCTTGTTATGTCTTTTGTCTGTTTCATGAAATTATCCTTGGATAAAGATTGATTAATAGTTATAGTTACAAAATGATCCCTCTTCAGCCCTAAATTATGCAGCAGGGCAGAACAAATTTCTTGGGCTCAGAATTCTTCAGCTCTTACAGGTATTCATTAGCACCAGGCTCTGAGTAATGATTTCAAATCTTCTGTTACAATAAACATAAAATAAATTTGGCAATCTGAATGTTTATCCAGTCCAGCCCTATTTGCTAAGTTCTCCTAGTTGTGTCAGAGCCTTTGAACTTTGAGCAATTTTCATGTGGTTGGAAGAACATTTAATTATCAAGCCACAGGGGAGTTGTTAACCCTGAAGTTTTAAAACTTACAGTTCTCTAGCTAGTACAAATAGAAACCAAATATATGCATTAGTCTGAATCAGATTCTAGAACAGAATAGAATAACAGAGTTGGAAGGGACCTTGTAGGTCATCTAGTTCAACCCCCCACCCAAGGAGGAGACCCTACACCATTTCTGACAGATGGCAGTCCATTTATATCTTGTTTTTCCACCAGTAACAGTAATACAATCCTCGGTGACATATCTAAATTTACCTTCAAAAGTTCTCTAATTTCCCTAAACACCATGTCCCATATCTTTTGTGCGCTATCACAATCCCACCACATATGTTTATATGTTCCAATCTCTTTCTCGCACCTCCAGCAAATATTTGTATATTTAACATCTATTTGATTTAAGTTACGTGGTGTTAGGTACCACCTCCATATCACTTTACATCCATTTTCCTTAACTAACTGACATATTCTTATATACTCTTCTGTTCCAAATATTTTTCCAATCTTTATCGTTTATTTCTCCTAAATCTGTTTCCCAGATTAATTTTAAACCTTTTGCCTGATCTTCTAGTTCAGTTAATATTCTGTATATTTTCCCAATTCTTCCTTTACCTATATATTCTTCCTTTTCCTCACTTTCTTTTATAATCATTTCAAATTTTGTTAACTGTCTATCTTTCACCTCGAATTTTTCTTCCATTTTTATCCATTTCTCTAATTGTATTAAATTCAACCAATTTAATTTAGTATCTGATAAAACATTCTTTAATTATATTATATTCTTTATCTTGTTCTTCCAGTCTTCCCATTTATATATCTGATTTTTTTTTTATTTACTAATCCATTCTTTCAATTCAATCTTAGGGAATTTCTCCATTTCTACCACCGGTGTTAAAGGAGAAATTCCTGGCATTAACCGATATCTCCATTTATTCCGTAATTCTATCAATTTTTTTAAAAAGGGATTTTGAATTCTCTTAACAATTTTTTTAATATCCTTTTTAAACCAATATGTTTCTATAGGATCGCCTATTTCCCTTAATTCCTTCAACTCTATATCGCTCCATAATAAATCTTTTTTTACTGCTATAATATCTGGGACCACCCTTAATTGATTAGCTACCCAATAATTTCTAACATTTGGAAGACCCAGCCCACCCTTTCTTAATGGTTCATACCATAATGCTTTACTTATTCTTGCTCTCTTACCTCCATTACAGTACACCTCCAGCAATTTCTGTATTTCCTTTAATTCTTGATCCGAAAACTTAATTGGGATCATCCAAAACAAAAAAATATTTTTTAGTAAAACTTTCATTTTTATTGCTGCAATTCTTCCAAACCATGATAATTTTACTTTTCCATATTTATCCATTTTATCTTTTATATCTTTCTTTAACTTCTCATAATTTATCTTCTTTAATTCTTGAATATTTTTTGGGATGTCACTACCTAAATATTTGATACTATCTACTATTTCTAATTTATATTTTTCTTTCAATACATCCATTTCTTCTTTACTATGGTTATATAACATCATTTCTGATTTTTCCCAGTTTATTTGCAATCCACTATATTTCCCAAATTCATTCAAATGTGAATATACCCTCTCTATAGTAGCTATGGGATTTTGAAATGTTAGTAATGTACCATCTGCAAATAAATTTATTTTAGTTTTCTTATATATACCAATTTCTTCAATCAATGAATCTTTCCTGATTGCATTTGCCAAAACCTCCATTAATAATGCAAATAGAACTGGGGATAAGGGGCAACCCTGTCCCGTTCCCCGGCTTAAGGTTATTGTCTCTGTAACACCATCATTTATAACTATTCTCGCCTTATTCTCTGAGTATAGTTGATTTATCACCTTTCTAAAAAAAAATTCCAAAGCCTAACTTCTCTATTAATATCTTCAGTGTAGGCCATTCCACACAATCAAAGGCCTTAAATACATCTAATGCTAATAAACCAGCCTTTAATTTTTTATTCTTTATGTAATAACCTATATTTAATACCCTTCTTACTACATCTGACATTTGTCGGCCTCTTATAAATCCACACTGATCATTTTTAATATAATTCTCTATAAATGTATTCAATCTATTTGTCAATATTGCTGCAAAAATCTTAGCATCCTGATTAATAAGGGATATTGGTCTATATGATCCTGGGTTTGTAAGATCTTTATTAGGTTTTGCTATCAATACTATCAGAGATTGCTTCCAGGAACTTGGAATAATTTCCCCTTCCATTATGTTATTAAACATTAACCTCATCTTCGGCACCAATAATCCTTTAAAATTTTTATAATATTCTGCACCTAGTCCATCTAACCCTGGTGCTTTACCTATTTTCAATTTATTAATAACTTCCAGTATCTCCTCCTCTTGTATTTGTGATTCCATTATTTCTTTATCATATTCTCAAATTTTACAGTTTAAATTCTTTTCTGTATATGCCTGACTTTCATTCACTTTCATTCTAACTCAATATTTTGCAACTCTTTTCTTTTAGCTGATAATTCTAACATAATCCTATTCTCTCTACTTTCTATATATTTACTCTCTAGTTCTCTAATTTCCTCCTCCAACCTTTTTATATATTTCTTTTTGTTTTTTTATATTATAAGAATATTTTATCCTTAAACCTCTTACCACTGCTTTCATTGCATCCCATATTACACCTATATTACTACCTCCTTCTTCATTTATATTTCAAATGTCTTTTCATTCTCTTTCCATTTTCTCTAAAATCTCTTTATTTTTAAAAATCCTCGAATCCATTCTCCATCTACTTGCCTGTTTATAATCACAATCTATTTCCATTTCCATAGTTACCATTGCATGATCTGATATTTTAATTATTTTTATCTCTGCTTTAATTATTTTAGATAATATTTCCGATGTTACAAATATATAATCTATTCTTGTAAAAAAATTTGTCTACTAGAAAAATATGTATAACTCTTTTGATTGCCATGTAATTCTCTCCAAACATCTTTTAATCTATTTCTATTAATAAATTTTCTTAAATCTGTATTATTATACTTTTATTTCCGCTTTTGATGGATTAGATTTATCAATTCCTGTATCCATAACCATATTATAATCACCTACAATTATCACATAACCTTTTTTATTTCTTTTATTTCTTTATATACCCTATTATAAAACTCTCTTTGATTTGTATTAGGTGCATACAAATTTGCTAAAGTGACCTCTTCTCCATAAATCAACCTTTGAATTATAAGAAATCTTCCCATATCATCCCTTTTTATGGCTTTTATCTTAAATTCACATCTTTTAGCTACCATGATTGCTACCCCTCTTGCTTTTGAAGTACTAAATGCCTTTTCATATACATCATCCCAATATAACCTAAGTTCATTCACTCCTTCTTTCTTTTGATGTGTTTCTTGTAAAAATACAATATCTATTTTCTTTTTGTTAATTGATTTTTCAATTCTTGCTCGTTTATATTTTCCCCCCAAGCCATGTACATTCCATGTAGCTACCTTCAACAATTTCCCCATCTATTGCTTATATTACATATTCCCTTTGGTCTCCATATGTGCTCTAACACAAATCTTACAAAACTAAAATTACAAAGTAAGCATATTGTCCCAAAACATAAATAACCTCTTACCCATCCATATACATATACGTTGTCCCCCTTCCCTTCTTCAGGAGATCTTCCTTCTCTCCGCCATTTCAGGCCTCGGGGGGGGGGGGAGAGGAGCCATCCCTGCATGGACTTTGGTCGCCCACTCCACCTCCCTTGACTATCGTTACCCTTAATTTCTACACCCAAACATATATTATAACATTACAAATACTTATATACCATCTCTACAACGAACTTGTAACTCCTGTTGCTCCATCCAGCTTCCCTTTCTCCTGTAGATCTTCTTTATTGATGATTCCGTGCTCCCTTAATTTCTCCATCGCCTCCTCCTTTGTTTCAACTCTGTAAAATCTTCCACCGTAAGAAAATCTCAAAAAAACTGGATATCCCTAGCTGTAGTTAATGTTATTTTTCTTCAATATTTGACAAACTTGATGCATCTCTCTCCTCCATTGTAAAGTCTCATTACATAAATCTGGAAAAACTTGTATCTGATGCCCCCCAAACATTATAAATGACATGTTTTGCAATTTGCACATAACTTGCTCTTTTTTTGCGTATGACCAGAGTCGCACCACAATATCTCTCGGCAATTTTCTTCCCAACCTTTTTGGCCGACTCTATGTATTGCATCAATATCATATCTTGTAAAGGGGACATCTGGGAGGATCGAGGTAGCCCAATCCAGTACTGCTTGAATCAATTTTGCTTCATTTTCTTTACTTTTCTCCAGATATCCACGTATACGTAAATTTGATCAGCGTTAACGATCACATATCTCAATCAAATCCTTGTCTGACTTTTTAACACCTTAACATGTTCTCCCATCTGAGTCTTCACTTCTGTAATATTTCGTGTCATATCCTGACTTTGTTTTGCCAGATCTGTTATTCTTACATCCATATTATCCATTTTGTCTTTTATTTGCTTCAAGTCCTCCTTTATATTTGTCTTCATTTCTTTTATATTTATCTTCATTTCTCTTAACTCTTGTAAGAGAATATCAAGTTTATCTGGTTGAGTCAGTGACTTCTCAAATGATTTTTTCCTCACATCCATTTCTAAGGCTTTTTCCACTCGAATCAGATGTAAATCTGTGGGTCTAAGGCCTGCTTTGGGTCTTTGCCAAACACTTTCTGCACTTTGGCTGCGTTTTAACACCCAACCACCAAAAAGAGCTCTTAACCTTCTAAGACTTCTTACACAGTCTATAGTCCATACACATCACTTCCTCCCTTTATCTTGTCCTTATCAACTTATCTCCTTGAAAGCAGCATGATGAAAATAAATAAATCCAAAGGCAGCAGCTATCTTTATTACATACACCTTATCAAGGCTCTGTCTTAAAGGTGTTTAATATTTTCACTTTCTCCAGATCTCAACACTTTGACTGAAAGGAGGGAGTAATGGGCCTTCACACTGTACACTTATAATCAGCTATTATCTTTTCAGCTGTACTCCTTTAAACTCTCTCCAAATTCTTTCTCCTATCAGTCTTCAATCATAGGGCCCCTCCTCTCCCCATCAGCCTTCAAAGGCCTCTCAAGTCTCTTAGCCAAACATCCAAATTCAAAGCTTCTCTGGGAGAATGTCCAAAACCAAATCAAATACAATCCAAAATTCAGGAGGAAAGCAAGGGAAGTAACTCACGTTTCATAATCTCTTAAATTTTCATAGTCCTTAATTGGGTGTTATATTTCTTAATCAATTCTCTGCAATGGTCCGGAAGAGCGTCCGTCGTCCATCCAAGCTAGCTCCGCCCCCAGCATGATCTGTTTTTAACAAACCTATGCTGACTTTTGGTTATGGCTTAAGTCTTTTCTAAATGTTCGCAGATCATTGTTTTTTTATTATCTTTTCCAGTATCTTCCTGGGTATTGATGTTAGGCTGATTGATCTGTAGTTTCTTGGGTCTGTTTTTCTCTCTTTTTGAAGATGGGAACCACATCAGCTCTTTTCCAGTCCTCTGGTAGTTCCCCGGTGCTCCAGGATTTTTGAAAGATATGGTACAACGGTTCTGAGATGACATCTGCAAACTCCTTTAGAACTGTGGGATGTAATCTGTCAGGTCCCAGTGATTTATATTCATCAAGATCAGACAGGAGTTCTGCTTGGTTGGGTGGCCTGTAGTATACACCTATGAAAATACCATTCTTTTTTTCTTTTATGTTGACCCATATGCATTTTAGGAGAGTTTCGTCTTTGGTCTCGTGCATTTCTGTAGCAATATAGTGGTCTTTTACATATACTGCAATTCCACCTCCTCTTTTATGGGGTCAGGGTTTTTTTTTTTAACAGTTTGTATCCTTCTATCAGTATGTTCCAGTCATGGGTTTCATCCCACCAAGTTTCAGTAATTCCAATTATATCGTATCTATCTTCATGTATTAGTAATTCAAGTTCACCCTGTTTGTTCCCCAAACTCTGGGCTTTTGTATATAGGCATTTGAGATCTTTATGTCTGACTCTCGGTATGCTACCTATGTCTCCTATTTGGTGCATGAGTTTGTCTTCCTTCCCATCCTCCTTACCTCATTATTTGACTTGTTTTCTAGGGATTTTTGCTTGGTATTAGGTCCTGGAGATCCTCAAGATTTGTCATCCTCCCCCCTCAATTTTAGTTTAAAGCCCTCCTGATAGGTTGAGCCAGTCGTTTTCCGAAAACATTCTTCCCAGTTTTTGTGTGGTGCACCCCATCCCTTGCCAAAAGTCCATCATGGAGGTAGTGCAGATTATGGTCCAGGAATCCAAAAAATACTTTTGGTGACACCAACCTTTTAGCCAGTGGTTCACTTCTAGAAACCTTTGTTCTCTTACTGGATATTGACCTTTCGTTGGCAGTACAGATGAAAAACCCTACTTGTGCACCTAACTCCTTGACTTTCTTGCCTAGTTGCTCATAATCACTCAATATTGTTTTCAGGTCCATTTTTGTGTTATTCGTCCCTTTGTGTAGTAATAGAAAAGGGTAGTGATCTGTGGGTTTTATTGTTTTGGTTAAGTTCTCAGCCACATCTTTGATTTTTGCTCCAGGGAGACAACATACCTCTCTGGTTTGACTGTCTAGTCTACAGATAGCTGATTCTGTTCCCTTGAGAATTGAATTTCCTATCACCAACACTCACCTTTTGTTTCCTAGGGAGTTTTGGGGTATTTTTCTATCTATCACAGAAGCACTTGATGTTGCTTCTTTTCTAGGTGTCTACATGTCTTCTTCCAGGGACAGTCTATGAAATCGATTGCTCAGCACCAGTAGGGCTGCATCAGAGTGGGTTGGGTTGGACAGGGGTTTTGTTCTAGGTTTGAGTTTTTTTCTATGAGTGACATGTTTCCATCTCTCTTCTTCTTCTAAGGCAGGTGTGTCAAACTCGCAATGTCACGTCACGTGTCGTGACGTATCGTGACTTTTTTTCCATTGCCGGCAATGGGTGTGTTTTTGCCATGGCACATCCAGCCCGCAGGCCAGCAGTTTGTCACCCCTGTTCTAAGGGGTCAATTCTTTTAGAAGTTGTTTGATCATTATTATGTTCAATTTGGGCACATTCTTCTTGCAAGGTTTGAGGTTTCTCATTTTGTAGCTTGAGTTTCAAAGTAGTTACAGTTTTCTCTAGATCTTTTACTTTTTCTTCTAATAACACCATTAGTTTACATTTGGTACATATATAGTTCGGGTCTTCTACGGGCATAAGCGTATACATGGAACATGTTTTGCAGATCACAATAGCATCAGTTTCTTTTTCCCTGAGTGGATTTAAAAAAAATTAAAATGAGAATGTAGAAGGTTTTACCACAGATTTTTAAAAGGGGAAATGTCCAATTTAGAAATTTGATATTCTAACAGATCATTTAAAAATTTAAAAATTTAGGGGAAAATGTCTAGTTTAAAAATTTTAAGTCCTAACAATTCATTCTGCCTGAATCAGCTTGTTTACCTAAATGCAAAGCTCAAGTACTTATCAAATCAAAGTACTACTTTATTAATCAAATGTATATCAATACTTTATTAAACTTTCTATACAATCCAGATGGGGTATGGACAATACTTTGTGTCTTGCCTGGAGCCTTCAGAAAGCATAGCAGCATCTGCTTAAGGTTAGCATGGGAGACAATTAGATGTAGACAGTGGAAAGTTAAAAAAAAAAATCCCAGAAGTAAGCATGGGCAAACCACTTCCATGATGTTGCTAAGAAAACTTCATGGATGTGTCCATATAGTCACCAACACTCAAATGTGACCCTTGGAAAACTTCAACAAGTATTTATACATTCTGCCAAATTTAAGCCATGTTTTAAATGTCATCAAAATCCCAATAAGATGAAAAAAATGCCTTCAAACCTTTCAGCCCTTTATATGCCATAGAGGCTGCCTGAGCTGCAAATGGATGCTGAAGTTCCATTCCTGATCTTTATACCATAGTGAATATTAATTAACTGACAGCAATTGTGGGAGATGTTCAGCTATTTTTCATATCTGTTGCAATTTGCTAAACCTGCTTAGGACAGCTGCTCCTCTTTTTAAAAATGTGTTTCAAGTACCCATGTTTCCCCGAAAATAAGACCCGTTCTTATTTTTTTTCCCCTCCAAAAGAGGCACCAGGTCTTATTTTGGGGGGGGGGTGTCTTTTCCACTCACCTCGCGGCGGTGGCACCGACAGTCCTGCCCAGCTGGCTCACTTCTTCTGTGGCTGAAGGAGCAGCTTCATTCTGTAACTGAGAATGGAGCTCCGGCCTACATTTCGCCGTCAGAGGCCTTATGGAAAGGCCTCTGCAGCCAAGAACTGAGCTGCAAAATGCAGGCCAGGGGAACACCGCAGAAGAAGTGGGCCAATGAGGCGAGGCAAGTGTCAATCCATGGGAGGCCTGGCTGCAATGGTAAGTGGGTGTGGGGGGCAGTTCCAACCCCCACCCCCACCCCTGCCCTAGCTTGATTTCTAGGTGTGCACCTCGCCCCAAAACTAGGGCTTATTTTTGGGGTAGGGCTTGTATTAGGGCTTGTAAACAACAGCCTAGTCAAGGAACTATCAAGACCACTGCCACCAATACTGACAGGGCAAGACACTTATATATAAACAGAGAGAAAATTCACTCCCTTCTATCACTGATGATGTTACCTAACTGGGTAATGAAATGTCTGCAAGAAAACAACCAAGCTCAGAGAGCACCGAGGACCCTACAGTTCAAATATTCTCTTCTATTGGTACTTAAAACTATCTCAATCCTGGGTTACAGCTGGAGAATAAAGAGAAAAATAGCTGTACTCAAGTCATAATTGCATGGTGGTCAAGGTCTCATTCTTCTGGGTGCTATGCAGAATCACAAGGATAAAGATGAGGTGTGGTTGGAGATTTGTAGATGGATTCATAGCTGGCTGACCAGCCGTACTCAGCATGTGGTCCTCAATGGAACTGCATCTATATGGAGGGAAGTGTGTAGTGGGGTGCCCCAGGGCTCTGTTCTGGGCCCAGTGCTCTTCAACTTCTTCATCAATGATTTGGATAAGGGGATAGATGGGGAACTCATCAAATTTGCAGACGACACCAAACTGGCAGGAATAGTCAACACTCCAGAAGATAGGCTTAAGATACAGGAGGATCTTGACAGACTTGAACATTGGGCGCTATGTAACAAAATGAAATTCAATGGTGAAAAAAGTAAGGTTCTACATTTAGGCAAGAAAAACCAAATGTACAGGTATAGTATAGATGGTACCTTGCTCAATAGTAGCAACTGTGAGAGGGATCTCAGAGTCCTAGTGGACAATCACTTAAATATGAGCCAGCAGTGTGCTGCAGCTGCCAAAAACACCAACACAGTACTAGGCTGCATTAACAGAGAGATAGAATCAAGATCACGTTAAGTGTTAATACCACTTTACAATGCCTTGGTAAGGCCACACTTGGAATACTGCATCCAGTTTTGGTCACCACGATATAAAAAAGATGTTGAGACTCTAGAAAGAGTACAGAGAACAGCAACAAAGATGATTAGAGGACTGGAGGCTAAAACATATAAGGAACGGTTGCTGGAATTGGGTATGTCTAGTTTAATGAAGAGAAGGACGATAGCAGTGTTCCAATATCTCAGGGGCTGCCACAAAGAAGAGGGACTCAAGCTATTCTCCAAAGCGCCTGAAGGCAGGACAAGAAGCAACGGATGGAAACTAATCAAAGAGAGAAGCAACCTAGAACTAAAGAGAAATTTCCTCACAGCTAGAACAATTAACCAGTGGAACAACCTGCCTCCAGAAGCGGTGAATGCTCCAACACTGGAAGTTTTTAAGAAGAGACTGGACAGCTATGTGTCTGAAATGGTATAGGTTTCCTGCCTGAGCAGGGGGTTGGACTAGATGACCTCCAAGGTCCCTTCCAACTTAATTGTTGTTGTTGTTGTTGTTGTTATTTCTTCTCAATTCCTTGCTTTGAAACAGTCATGGTTATATTGTGAGGAAGAAGACAAAAAAAAGTCTCTGTGTGCTTATGAGAGACTTCTAATAGTGACAGAGAATAAAATGAAGAAACCAAGGTAAACATAAACGGGGGCAACCAATGTTGCTATAGGGGATCTACAGATACGAATACTGGTTGGTAGGTGGAGAGGACACTTCAAACATTTTTTCAAAGGCCAATAAAGTACTATGTGACAGCAGTGATGTGAAGATGTTCCCAATTTATTAAACATTTTTCAGTTTTATTTGAGGCAGGGGACAGTTACTTTCTCTGGGTTAAGCCTACCTAATGTTGCTGTTTCTCTCTCTCTGAAAAGCAACAATAAATAGTGCAGTCATTATTAGGTGGTTTGTTTGTTTCTTACCATCAAATTTCTGCTGCATGATATAAGACAGATTAGGAGAATGCCCACTGACTTTATCTGCATTGGGGCATTCTATAGAGTGCTACTTGGGGGAGAAGATTGGGCAAGGATCCAGGTATGTCTGTTTGCAAAAGACATGTCAGTATATAAGAACATTAGAGAGCAGCCTGGAAGTAAACCTGAAAAAATGAAAAATATAGTGATTTGGGATACTGCTCATGACACTTTTTAAAGTTCCAAATGTGTTCACTGACTTTGAAAAGTTGGAAGAACACCCACTATTAAGCTCATTATGGCTTACTTTGCAATAGGCTTATACAAGATTGTTATGTGAGAGATGGAGTTTGTGATACAACTGAATGAACGTGTAAGAACATGTGTGCATTATGTAACAGGCCAGGCAAGCATTAAATATTAGCAACAGTGGGGTAAATCCACCCACATTCTTTGGAGCATATTTCTTGCCTTTGAATTCTTTATTTATGGCTTATACCTTCTTTCCCAGTCTTCAGATTTGAAAGTGCCTCTCCTGGGGACACCCTCCAATATTTTTCATGTATAAGCTTATAGGCTTGTTACTTTAATCTCTGTAGTACACAGCAATATCCTGATTGCATCTTTAACCACTTAATGGATTAGATGTGCTAAATGCAATGTTTCATGATTATGATCTTCAGATTGTTTTAAACTCTTGCTAACTGCTGATATATAATTAACTTCATTATTGTTGTTCCATGTTGTTATTGTAATGAGAAGCCAAATAATTTTCTAAGGATAGTTGCATGGTAAAATAAAAATTAAAAATGAATTAAAAATATAAAGGCACAGGCAGACAAATTATATTTTAAGTAGTATAATTCTGGTGTTAAAAAGCAGAGACATCACCCTGCCAACAAAAGTGCGTATAGTCAAGGCCATGGTTTTCCCAGTTGCAATGTATGGCTGTGAAAGTTGGACTATAAGAAAGGCTGAGCGCCAAAGAATTGAGGCCTTTGAACTATGGTGCTGGAGAAGACTCCTGCGAGTCCCTTGGACTGCATGGCGTTCAAACCGGTCAGTCTTAGAAGAGATCAACCCCGACTGCTCTTTAGAAGGCCAGATCCTGAAGTTGAAACTCAAATACTTTGGCCACCTAATGAGAAGGAAGGACTCACTGGAGAAGAGCCTGATGCTGGGAAAGATTGAGGGCAATAGAAGAAGGGGATGACAGAGAATGAGGTGGCTGGATGGAGTCACTGAAGCAGTAGGCGTGAGCTTAAATGGACTCCAGAAGATGGTAGAGGACAGGAAGACCTGGAGGAACATTGTCCATGGGGTCGCGATGGGTCGGACACAACTTCGCAACTAACAACAACAACAAATTCTGGTGTTGACATATTATTAAAATGTCTTCCTCCTTGCCCTTTGGTTAAAAAAAATATAATTTAAAAGTTGACAAGCAAATATGTCAACAATCAGTTTTGAAAATTAACCAATCTTTATGCCCTGCAAATCCACAATTCTTGATAGATTCCATATAATTCAGATATTCTTAAAAACAATGCATGAATCTTTAATATGCACCCATTGAACCAAATTCATGTTAACAGTCCTTCTGATGTCATCCCAAAGTGATGAAAATAGAACAAGCCAAAACCATATGGGATAATATTTTAATTTCTTAGTTGCATCTCCAATAGTCTTAGTTGCAAGACAATTATAACCTTCTGTATAAAGTATTTTAAGATGTCCAATATACATGAAGCATTGACAAATGTAATCAGTGGTGGGATTCAGCCATTTTGCACCACTTCAGCAGAACCGGTAGCTAATGTTTTGTTGCCCAGGCCCAGAATGGACTTCTGGAAGCGGCATCCACACAGAGAACCGGTTGTTCACATATTTGAATCCCACCACTGAATGTAATTGTATTGACTTCATTTTAAGAACATAGGAAACAAATTTATATTATTGATTGACTTTCCTTTGATTTACCAAGACAAAATAGTCAAGTTTATTATTCCAGACAAGTAGTAGTAGTGTATACCGTTTTTTAATGAAAATTATCAGCACTTTTGATCAGTGACGTCATCAAAGTAAACAAATCCACGTGTTGATTACGTCAGCAGGTCATGTCCCTAAGAGGAAGTGACGTGCTCAGCCCCCACCCTCCGGATATGACGTGCATAACCCCCTCCCCGGATGTGATGTGCATAATCCAGACTTATACCGAACTATTCATAGTGAATAGCTTACACTATGAAATAATCTCAGTTGGAAAAAATAGCACATGCTAGTTATTTGAGAAGGACAAAGTAGCCTTTCTATAGTATTATTACTTTGGATCAATTCAGTTTGGAGAAAACATTTTAAAAAACATTTGCAGAATTGCAAAAATGCCTTAGAGTGGAGTGGTTTTTTTGTTTTGGTTATTCTACTTGAGAATTAAATATTTGGTGAATAGGATATTGAAGGATGTTGATTCAACTAATTATGTACAGAGTGTCTGAGTAGTAGTAATAGTGTATACCTTTTTTTAATGAAAATTATCAGCACTTTTGATCAGTGACGTCATCAAAGTAAACAAACCCACGTGTTGATTACGTCAGCAGGTCATGGCCCTAAGAGGAAGTGACGTGCTCAGCCCCCACCCTCCGGATATGACGTGCATAACCCCCTCCCCGGATGTGATGTGCATAATCCACCCCCACGTGGTGCAGGGCTCACAAGGTCATAACCCTGGTCGGATATGACGTGTTGGCCTAAGCCCATCAAGATATGCTTGAGCAACCCTAACAGCCCTATTTTCAGATAAGGCGTGTTGAACCTAACCCCCCATCAAGAAAGATGTGGCAGTCCAGCCTCTGGGGACATGATTAGCTTAACCCTAGATTAATTCTATGGTCATTCAAAACCAAAAAAAGCTAAGTAAAGTGAATAATTAACAGAGGCCTGTGTTTTTGGGAAACAAGCCCTGCTTTGGGGATCTGTGAAATAAAAAATGCTTTTTATTTCTAATCATTCTACCCTAATGATGCTTTTAATTTTTTGTGGAGTTTTAAAAATCAAAAGCTGGGGAAAAAAGGAGCCCCCTAAAAGGTAGTCAGGCCCTGCATTTAACTCCCCTTTTTTCTAAAAGGTATTTATTTCTAGGCGGTTTTAAAATCATTTCCTCGAATGCAAGGGAAAAACAAACAAACCACAGCCCTTTTAAAACCTGGTTTTTACTTTTGTAAAAATCTAAAGATACATATTTTGCCAATTGCACCCTCAAATCCCCATGTACACGTAACCGTTCGAAGCACGGCCTTAATAAAATTTATTCTGCCCCCCTACAACAAAAGACAAGGAATATTAACAGGAATTAAAATGCTCACAAGAGGCAAGCAGCCAGGCGGCAAGTATGGGTTAAGCCTTGTTCAGGCATGTCAGGACAGCGATTCGTGTTTGTGTCTACTAGTAAAAAAAAGGGGAGTTAGGCCTTGTTTGGGACATGCCCAGGCATGTCATACCCCCCCTCCCCCCGGGATTCTGGGCATGCGTAATGCTCAAGGACGTGTCATTGCAAGGGGCAGGGGAGTTTGTGCGGGCAGACCTCAACAGCTAGCGATTTAATTCCAGCAGTCTTTTGAAGATGGCAACCTCTGATTCCAAAGCTGTTTTTAAAACAACAGCAGAAGCTAGCATCGCACGTTCTGACACAAGGCCCCAACCGGCAAAATGCAACAAAATCTGTTGCAGGGGTTATGATAAAGAAATTTTTTTATTCAGACCCGTTTTGCACGGCTGTAGCATGGCGTGTTGTAATTTTAACGATGAGGTGCAGAGTACTTACCGGACAGCCTGTGAAATGGTGAATGATGCTACATTATCTCCCAGCAATGATAAGTAAATATCTTTTTCTTTATGATAATGTAAATGCTGCTGGAACGGATAGCACACTAACAGGATGTGCTTTATATTTTGCAGACTCCGAATTAATAACACCTAGACAGCAAACACTTCAAGACATCCCGATTTTATATTCCTGTGGTAATCGCCGTGGTCACAATGCTTCTGCAGATTTTTCTGATTTAGACTATAACAGGGATTCTGAACTATCCCAGAGACCACGCTATCTACCA
Source organism: Azemiops feae (assembly GCA_023970755.1). NCBI lineage: Eukaryota > Metazoa > Chordata > Lepidosauria > Squamata > Viperidae > Azemiops > Azemiops feae. Next base: position 1,558,623 of record JALGBA010000070.1, on the reverse strand, counting down.
TGTGAGTTAAAGAGCTGCAATTTGTGTAAAGACTGGTTTGCTTGCAACTGCGGACATGATTTGTGGGGTACAGGCGGGTCAATGTATTGTAAAATAGCGTGTTATGCCCCTTTATCTTCTGAGTCTGATAGTGGTGATGAGGGATATTTTTCTGATGGTGGTGCCAACCCCCCTGAACTCTGTATAACCAATAAAAGACTGTGTTAACATCAACGCTTGACCATTTTGTCAGTGGTCTTTCAGTATAATGCATGAAAAGCTTCTAAGCCGTATTTATTATACACCAGGATGTGTAGGGAGTTATGGAGGTGTGAATACCCTTTTTCAGGAAGCTAGAAAACATGATAAAAACCTGACCATGAAGCAAGTCAAGATGTGGCTGTCAGGGCAAGATGCTTATACACTTCATAAGCCTGTAAGAATTAATTTTCCTAGAAATAAAACAGTAGTGTCTGGCTTAGATCATCAATGGCAGGCTGACCTCATAGAAGTCTCCAAATTTTCTAAGGAGAACCATGGAAAAAAGTACATCTTAGCAGTTATCGATGTGTTATCTAAATATGCCTGGGCCTCCCCTTTATCTGATAAATCAGGGAGGGAAGTTACATCCGCCTTCCAGAATATCTTTGAAACAGGACGCGCACCCCGAAAAATACAGACAGATGCAGGTAAAGAGTTCTTGAATATTCCGCTGAAGAAACTTTTAGCACGTTATGGCATTCATCATTTTGTCACCCATAGTGAAACTAAAGCAGCCGTTATAGAGAGGTTTAATAGAACCCTAAAAAACAAACTCTGTAGATATTTCACAGCTAGAAATACCCATCGGTATGTGGACATTTTGGCAGATACTCTTCAGGGGTACAATAACACTTACCATCGTAGTATCGGGGCTGTTCCTAACACCGTAAATTTGTCTAACGAAAGGGATGTGTGGATGAGGCTTTATGGGGTAGCTTTAAAAAGTAAAAGAAAGAAAAAATGTCTTAATATGGGAGATCATGTCAGGGTATCCAGACTGAAGGGTAAGTTTGAAAAGGGCTATCTGCAAACCTATACGGATGAGATATTCATCGTCAAAGAACTGGAGACAAGGGGGGAAAGAGTGGTGTATAGATTAAATGATTACACAGGTGACCCTGTAAAGGGGGCTTTTTACTTTGAGGAGCTCCAAAAGGTTCCTGCTGACCAACAGCGCATATACAGAATAGAGAAAATTATCCAAAAAAGAGGGCGGGGAGACAGAGAGAGTTTCTAGTCAAATGGACTGGATGGCCAGAGAAGTTCAACAGTTGGATTAAGGAGACTGAAGTACAACATCTTTGATATGGCGGAGTTTTACATCACCCTTCCCAGCAATGCATCAGCAGCAATTTTCCCCCAAAACAAAAATTCTAATTTTACTATTCAGTTAGCGAGATCGTTGGATCTTCCAGGGTCATGGGAAGTAGGGCTAGCAGAGATACAGTATCCGCATAGCTGGCACACATTAACTTCTCCTGGATATTTTGAAATTGCTAACGAGAGTAAGAGTTGGCATTTTTCTTTGAGAAGCGGGTACTATAGCAGCCTCCAACAACTGTTAGAAAATATGAACAAGGTTATATCAAATGCCAAGGATGGACCTAAGACAACCCTACATTATGATTCAGTGGGTCGAAAAATTAATCTTAAAGGGGATGAACCACATACCATTCTAGTTAGCGGAGAACTTGGACATCTGTTAGGTATGTTCCCTGGATTCAGCACCTTATATGTTTACACAGACATTGTAGAGCTCCAGATAGTGGGTGACTTCTCTGTGCCATTACTGCGCTGTGTGCCTGTGCGAGGGCAAGACAATGATTTCATCACAATGACCTATGACCGTCCACAGTATGTACCGGTCAGCAAACATCACATCGATACCGTTACTATAGAAATCAAAACTGACCAGGACAAAAACGTGCATTTTTATCACGGGAAGGTGATTGTCAAGCTTCATTTTAGACCTCGGAAAAGTGAAGGATGGTTGTAATCAAGGAGCATGGGGACCCTCAAGACTACGTGGCTTACTACAGGGCACAAGCCGGTGGCGGCCTTCCAGGCTTCCGAGGAGCCTCCATTATGTACGGGAAAGGTTTAGGGGGTCTGTTCCGTGGACTTTTTCGAAAAGCAATGCCTTTTTTGAGGCGTGGATTAGAAATCATTAAGCCGCATGTCAAATCTGCTGCCAAAAACATTGCCAGAGATGTTGCGGGGCATCTTGTATCCCGTGTTGTTGAAAGGGGGCAGGATGGATCAGGGATGTTCATAGCCAGGAAAAATTACGCATCGGGCCCACCTATTCCATTTAAAAAGAGAAGACTTGTGAAAAAGACCCGTCATAGCAAGAGGAGACGTGCGCAGAAGAGGAAGCCCTGTGACAAGGAAGACATATTCTAATACAATAAGTCATTTATTCATTCTGCTTCAGAGGAATGTGTTAAATCAGAACTGGATCTTTTTCAACTGGCGCCTACACAGACCAGTATTGAAAACAGTACCTATGTCGAGATCCCTCCTTTATCAGCGCTAACACCCAACGCGCCCCTGGAATTTTTTATCACGGGGCATGGTGAGCATTACACGGATTTAAACAACACCCTGCTGTATGTGAGTTGCAAGATTGTAAAGACTGACGGGACGGATATTGATGATGGGGCAAGGGTGGCCCTGACCAACTACCCCATAGCATCACTGTTTAACCAGCTGGATGTTACCTTGGGAGATCAGCTCATTACACAGAGTCATCATTGCTATTCTTATCGGGCCGTGATCGAACTGATTCTGAACTTTGGTAGTGATGCTCTGGGTACCCAATTTACAGCTGGGGGTTTTTACAAAGATGACTCGGACCTCATGGAGAGTACTCTACTGACAGCCGCTGGGAACTCAGGTTTCAAAGCGAGAGCAAGACACACGGCCAGTAGTCGTAAATGGGACCTGCTAGGGCCTCTGCATAGCGATCTATTTTTTCAAGACAGACTGCTAATTAACAGTGTTGATGTGAAAGTCAAACTCACAAGAAGCAGAAATTAATTTTGCATGATGAAGGATGGCAATGAGAATTACAAAGTGCAGCTCCTGGCAGTTTCTCTCTTTGTAAAACGTGTAAAAGTAGCCCCGGGAGTGCACCTTGGCCATGCAGAAGCTTTGCTCACCTCCAATGCCAAATACCCCATTGATCGAGTGGGGATGAAGGTTTACAGCATTCCTGCAGGTAGCCTTGTGTGTAATCAGGAAAATCTATTTCTGGGGTAGCTACCTAAACAATTAGTGATTGGATTTGTGGACAATGCATCTTTTAGTGGGGATTATGAAAGAAACCCATTTAATTTTCAACACTGCAATGTCAATTTTTGCGCCCTGCATTGTGATGATGAGCAGATCCCCACAAAGTCTCTTCAGCCTGATTATGAGCACGGTCTTTTTGTGAGAGAGTACATGCAGATGGTGCAAGCCATAGGCAAAGGCATGAAAGACAGGGAAGAGTTTAACCGAGGGTATACTTTGTATTGTTTTGACTTGAGTCCTGATCAGGGGTGCTCTGAGCACTATTCTTTGATCAGGAACGGTAACCTCAGAGCCGAAATTAGATTTGCACAACCCCTCCCCAACACCGTCAACATGATTCTCTATGCAATCTTTGAAAACCTTATTGAAATAAGTCACACAAGGAATGTGGTTTTTGATTATATGTGAGTATGGACACACTGCAGCTCCTCCACTTGTTCCCTGGAAATACTGCCTTTCTAGGGGTCTACCCTTGTGACCTGCTACCCCAGAGACAAATCTCCAAAAGACCTTTTGGATTAATTGTAAATACCCACCCTCACACTCTGCCTGGTGAACACTGGCTGGCCTTCTACTTCCCATCTCCCGGATATGGCGAATTTTTTTATTCTTATGGAAGGCCGCCGGATAGCCCTGACTTTCCTGACTCCATAGTGATGTTTTTAGAGCAGCAAGCTGAGAAGTATACATTTCACCAACGTCAACTGCAGCACCCCAGCGCTGTGACCTGCGGGCAACACTGTGCGTTTTTTCTACTGAACCGGTCTAAAGGAGTGGCCTATGAAAATATTTTAAAGATGTACTCCAATGCCGATATTAAAAATGATCAAATGGTAAAGCTGTTTGTAAAAACTATAAAGGTGGGAAGGGGGCTTGGAACTTGTAACCGTCACCAATGCATGCAGACATGCTTGCCTTACTGTAAAATAAAGAAAAAGACTTAAACGTTTTTACTTGTTTCACTGTGTTTTTATTCATTTTACAAATTGAGCCAGTCACCAAACCTGAACCTACTTCTAGGATTTAATGTCCAAGGGCTAGAGGGGGTACCGGTAATCAGAGTCTTCTGAGTCCCAAAAGAGGTTGTCATAACAGAGACGGGGCTAGTAGCAGTTTCATCCTTAACAACCAGAGAATCTTTCAACTTTTCTATTTGCTCTTTAACAGTTGTAGACCCCAACACAGAGGTTGGAACATTCACCTCTGCCATAGCATTCATAAAGTCATCCCAGCCTTTAGGTTTCCGCTTCTCAGTAGGGACTCGGTGTTGCGAGGCTCCTTTCACCAAGTCTAAAATATTAGTACCAGGAATAGGGACCCCTTTGTATAAAAAGGTACCGCGATCATCCCAAGTTGAGACGTCCTGATGCTGTTTCATTTTGTTCAGCAAAAGTTCCGCATTTTTCCTGTAACGGGTGCTCACACCCCTTAGGATCTCATCCATCCCTGTGTCCTGCAGAGATGGCTGTGGCGGCTGTTCTGGTAATGTTGGAAGTGGCCGAGGCTCTTCCGGTGGATAAATGAGATTCAGTCTGTCCTTTTCAGACTCATTTTGCCTGGTCAGTCTTAGATACCTCTGCATGCAGAATTGTAGAGCTTAATCTTGTCATCCTCACACAAATCAGCTCTCTGAAGAATGGTATGCATCTCATCATCCAACCGGTTAGTGGCTATAGCCCCCATAGTAGGTGGCCTGCCCTGTAGATGCTCCATCTGATGACGCGACACCAGATACATTTTCTCGGCATGGTCCATGGTTTATCCAGCTAACAGGCTAGTCAACAGCGGAATAGCTGTCCCTAGTAAGGGACCGATAAAACCACCCGACTGAAGTATGATCTGCTTCTTCTTTTTGAGTGAGACCTTTCTATCACTCAACTTTTTAATGACACCTTTCTTTCTCTTTAGAGACCGGAATTGTGAAGGTTTCAGAGGAAGGTTTCCTTTTAGGGTGTTCAGAGCTATTTCTGCTATTGCCCCCACCAGGTCATTATTAGCATTGCATAAGATGGCTTTTCTCTGTCTTGGTCCGGACTTTACTAAGATTTTTAAAAGCCCCCAATTTCTACGTACCCTCTCTGACATCTTAAATGAACTAGTGCTAAGGTAACCGGGCTACTGTTTTTTACACTTCTTTTTCATTGTGTAAACAGTAGGCCAATCAGGTGGGAAGAGGCCTGTTCTCAATCTGTAGGTTTCTGGAGTGGTGGCTGCCAAATCTACCAAAAGGTACCCGTGTGGTTTGTGAGTGGCATCTTGGAATGCTTCTAAAAAATACTTTGTGTTAGTGGGATACATCTGCCTGGCCAGTGTGACAATTTGCATCTGATCACGAGGGCTGCTGAATAAAACCAAATATTTGGAATTCAGAGCTATTGTTCTCATTTTCTTACCTTGGAAAAACAGGTTTTGTAGTATGAGAATAATGCTCAGGTTTCTGTGATGAACGTATTGTGTAAAAGCCTTCTCTATTTGATCGCTGTCACCGGCCGATGCCATGAGATCATCTATCACGGCTAGAGTGATTTGATTTGGCGGAAACAAATCATCATCTTCAAAAGAAGACGGAAGCCCCTCCATAAACTTAATATAAGGGAATTTGTTAAGCAGTTCTTTGTACAGAGGTTGCCAACAGCTATAAAACCATACAATATTTTGAGGCATTTGAGACAACGCAACATCGCCATGTTCTAACATTTGTTTGATAAAAAAAGATTTGCCAGAATTGGACGGCCCACTTATAATGCAGGAGAAAGGATGTACAAATTGTGCAATATTTTCCACCATCCTTAATAGCCATAAGGCAGCGTACAATAATCCTCACTCTTTAATGACCTTTTATTATACACTACTTTTAAAGTTTTTCGGAGGACTCGCGTTTCTAGGGTCCACTGTTTCTTAACCCTAACAATCCCCAACTGTTCTACCCTGATCTCTTTTTTTCTCTCTGCACCAGACAGACAATAATCATCTACCAAATCTTTCAAGCTGTCAAAATTAACCTTATTGCTATTACCACAGTTTAGCGTGATTCCCTTCACCTTTAGCACCGCTTCACCGTTGGACAAAGCATAAGCATATGTTTTGGGTCCGGCCGCAACAAACTCTGTTATTGTAGTGTTTGGTGGAATCTCACTTGTCAGCTGTCCTAAATAATCACCCAAAGGAGGTGTCCACACCCCCTCTCTACTTACAAAAATGACTGAATCGGTGTCATGGTACAGGCACCTATCGCCCAGCCCATCCAGTAGCCTGTATAATTCCAGCCGTGCATAAGCCGTTGTAAAGCTGGCTATGAATACATTAGTGCATGTGGATTTGGTGGGGTGGTTCTTGGCTGTTTTCCATGTCACAATGGCTGTCTCTGTATCCACAAACTCACATGAGGAAACATCATAATACGGCACAAAAAGGTATTTGAATAAATCCTCAGGGTTTGTCACCACGGATGTGGTCAGGTGATTGGTGCTCTGGCCAAACTTACCCCACAGCGAATTTAAGAAGAGTTTGGCAATCTGTCTTTTAGCAGGATTTACTTCAATGTGGTCACATCGTAAGCGGACACCTTCCATCTTTTCATAACCCTGAATATATTGCTCTTTATCCTGTTCTGTTTTGCACCAGTCAGGATAACCACTGGCCTCCTGTTTCTGTCTGAGATGCATGTTCATATAACCTGAAAATAGCTCATTTGATGTTCTTTCAAAATGCCAGATCTCATAGATTTCAACAATTCTGTAACCTTTTTCTAAAGCTACATTCAATTCAACAGTACACCATGTCCCAGTCAGAGCTCTTTCCTCATCACTGTGTTTACAGGGGGTGGTTTGCAGTTTTTCTGTGCAGGTTGCACACAAACTAAACATTAATTTGCCCCCTGATTTGTGGGGTAGGACTGGGAAATAGAGATTCCTTGGCGGGTATACTTTGACTTTGGCTAACCCAAAATATTGCTTTATGTCCCCAAAGTTTTGAAATATGATTTGTGGATGGCCAATTGGGTACTCCTTGGTTTTATTCACAAAGGGGTACAAACTGGTGAAATCGTAGTATAAGATTTGTTCACCAGGTTTTGGTTTGTAGTACAGGCATGTAGCATTTGTTCTTCCACCAAAAAAAGCATCTCGAGGATTCAAAGGAGTTGGGAGCTTATTCTCAACTAGAAACTGCTTCAAAGAAGTGTCATCCTCCACCATGGCCCTCCATTCGTGTTCCCAGATGCAGTGCACAGCATAGCCCTGGTCCCTGAGGTACTCTTCTTTAATCTTAGTACAGTTGTGCAGGTTACCATATGTTGAATCAAGTAATTTGTTGAAGTCTTTTTCAGAGTAGCAGACAGGGCACCCATGAAAAAAACAACCGTGAAATTCAAAAGCTGTGGGAGTTCCATTTATGACAGCAAAACCATCCAAAAAATATTTGCCTACTTGCTTTTCACCCCCCTTCAGAGCATGCTGAATATTGAGTTTCTCAGTGTGCTCTATATGCAACAACCATTGAATCGCTGGAACTGAATACCTTTTCTGTGTCTTGTGATAACTGTCCAAAGGAGCTAATGCAATGGTATTGCTCTTCAAATACATGAACAGGTACTGTGCCATACAGACAGATGCCAATGTGATATATTGGAAGGGGTCAATGCATCGAATCTCTATCTCCTCAACAATATCCCCCCCGACCCCCCTGAAACACTCACGCTCAGTCATATTCATCACCTGTTCCCTAAATCGAATACAGGCCTCTCTTAATATATCTACATCCTATCTGCAATAGTAAGCCAGAGCCTTCTTTAGTTTAAACACAGTACCTGTATTAGCAGTGTGCCATTTCATGAATTCTTCTCTCTCCCCGGGCATCATGGTTTCAGGGCTGTAATACTTGGTTTCAGGGAGTGGCCCCATGTAGTCTCGATTGGCCATTGTATTGAACAAGTGGGGGAAATATCCTTTGCTGCCTTGAAACCCCATAGCTTTGGGTAATTTGCTTAATTTAAGGGGCAAAAATGAGAGGCTATCAATAAACCGAATCTTATAATCCGGTAGGGTGATACACAGCAGTTTCCCTCCCTGACTTATAAGTTGAACCCTAACCTTTTCACGGATCAGCTGCCTCAATACTAGGTACCCGTCATAACCTTTGGAGTTGTGAGCTATAAAAGTACATCCTTTAAACTCAAGATTTATAAATTTCTTTACAAACTGCTCCATAACAATCCCACCTCACAACATCTTTATCATACCAATCCTTCAACATATCCCTGGTGCAGACATAATTAGGTATATGGGTGCCTGTCTCTTGACAGCATTCAAAATCATAAATGATATATCTTTCGCCAATTCGCGGTCGGCACAACGATTTTAGAAAACATAAATGCCCTTCCAAGCTTTCAACCTTCTCAGAGCATTGTCCACACTTGGTTCCCTTGCACTTTTTGTGGGGTTTAAAGACATAAACCCCACACGTTTCACAATATTTTTTATTCTTACAGTCAACTTTTCCCTCCATAGCGAGTTGTGTGTGTCTTTCAAGACACACCTTAGACCGGCAAAGCTCTTTGCACCTACAGCAGCGCGTCTTCTCCTCCTCCACCTGCTGACATTCTTGCCTGAGGCATGCTCTACAGATATATTGACAGCCATGATTAAATTTGTGGTGGTAAGGTGTGTGGCACAATTTACAGAAATAGCGTTCACCCAGGAAGCTCTTGATATTTTTGATGCCATAGTAATGTTTGTCGTGTAACAATATAAATACTATTTTTTCTTGCTGGGGACTACCTGTGATAAAAAACCTCCACCCGTCCTGCATATAAAACAAGATTTTTATAGTGACCCTTAAAGCTTCTTCAAAGAGGTGTATCTGAGAAAAATCAATCCTGTTTTCTGTGGAAACACCCAGTCTGCTGTGAGGTTCCCTGGCCCTGATAATAATTTCTTGATTTCTAACATCCACACCAATCAGCCAGAGCAAACAGCTAGCAAAACACAGAAATTCACCTCCCACATTGAAATCTACTAGGTGCTGTCTTTTTTTCTCCAGTAGTCTGCTGAGCAGCACAGCGTTTAACTTCCTAAGCTCTCCCCCCTCCTTGTTCTTCACGACAGTAACCACTAATTGTAAATTACTCCCCCACAATATCTCTGCCTTACTTTGAAGCAGATTTTCAACACTGGTCAGAAAATCATCAGCATTTAAATCATTCACACACCTCCTAAGAGAAAAGAGAGGTTGATTTAACCCCTCTGCATCCAACCGGAGTTGAACAAAATCGTTTGGACCTATGTCCCTAGCAACATTATTCAAAAGAGTTTGTATCATATTATGAATAGCCTCTATAGCATCTACAAAAGACCGGATTCGGTCAAGATTAACAAATCTATAACGATGATAGTATTCCACAGCCGTGAAATTTCGGATAGGCTTCTCCCGTGCCTGCACCATATCCAGATAAACATCATTCATATTCTGAGTGTTTGCAGAGTTAGGGGCTTGTGGCTGTGGCGTAGAATGACATATCTCTTCTTCTGGTTGAGACACAGGCATAACAACTAACACTGTCTGCTGGGGGTGCGGGAAGTCCGCCTCCATGCATTTTTGCTTTTTTGCAGGCCGGCTCTGGTTAAACAAACAAACAAACAAAAGGCTATCACCAACATTGGTGATATGGTGATAACATTAAAGCCCTCTGTTCCAGATAGTGCTGTTAGCTTGATGGGATTTTCAACATTTCGGTTGGACAGGAGTTTTACTCTTAGTGGCAAATCCAGGGGAGGGGGTGTCTGTTTTTATATAAATGACAGATGGTGTAATAATGCCAAGGTGGTTTCAAGTCTGTGCTCCCCAGATGTGGAGCTTCTGACCATCAAATGCAGACCCTTCTATCTGCCTAGAGAATTCTCTGTTACCATTATCACAGCTGTGTATATCCCCCCTGATGCAAACAGAGAAGAGGCCCTGAAGGTTCTCCACCATACCATCAGTGACTTACAAACTACTCACCCAGAAGGTGCATTTATTGCTGTGGGAGACTTTAACCAAGTGGATTTGAAAGCTACCCTGCCACATTTCCATCAATATGTGGACTTTGCAACCAGAGGGGACAATACACTGGATCTTGCTTATTCCAACATCAAGAAGGCTTTCAAAGCTATCCCCCGCCCTCACCTGGGCTCCTCTGACCATCTCTCAGTGCTGCTTATTCCAGCATATAAACCTTTATTAGTCAGAGTGAAACCTACAGTAAAGCAGGTGAGGATTTGGACAGAGGGAGCTATAGAAGCATTACAAGACTGCTTTGAATGTACAGATTGGGGCATGTTTAAGGAAGCAGCTACTGATAACCAACATACAAATGTTGAGGAGTATGCCACCACGGTGTCTGCATATATCCAAAAGTGCATAGAAGATGTCTGTGTCCTGAAAAGCTTTGTTGTGAGGGCGAATGAAAAACCGTGGCTGACTTATGAGGTCCGCAAGATGCTGAAAGCACGGAATGTGGCTTTTAAATCTGGGGACATGCTGGCACTTAGAACAGCCAGAGCAAATCTAAAAAGTGCCGTAAAAGGTGCAAAGCAAGCCCATTGCCAGAAAATTCAGAACTTTTTTCAAGACCAAACAAACACCAGGCAAATGTGGCAAGGGATCCAGGCCATTACGGATTACAAGGTGGCTCCATCGAGATGTAAGGATGACACCGACTTCCTAAACAAACTGAATGCATTTTTTGGTAGATTTGAGGCATCAAATAGTACTCCTGCTAGGAAAGCTGTGCCCCATCCTGATGAGCAAGTGCCTAGCTTTGATGTCACCTCTGTCCGGAAAACACTGCAGACAGTTAACATTCGGAAAGCAGCAGGCCCAGATAACATCCCTGGACGTGTCCTCAGGGAATGCGCAGAGGAGCTGGCTTGTGTTCTCACTGATATTTTCAACCTCTCATTGCAGCAGGCAGTGGTCCCATCGTGTTTTAAGACGGCCATCATCTTGCCAGTGCCAAAAAAGTCCACAATTACAGGCCTCAATGATTACCGTCCGGTTGCACTGACATCCACCATCATGAAATGCTTTGAGAAGCTGATAAAAGACACTATTGTATCTAGCCTCCCGCCAGCATTTGACCCGCTTCAGTTTGCCTACCGACCAAATCGCTCTACGGAGGATGCTATTTCTTCCGTTCTCCATCTGAGCCTGAAGCACTTGGAGGAAAGAAATACTCATGTGCGTTTGCTGTTTGTCGACTTCAGTTCGGCGTTTAACACAATCATTCCCCAGCATCTAGTAGACAAACTGGGCCTTTTAGGCTTAAACACTCCTTTGTGCAACTGGATTCTGGATTTTCTTACCAACAGGCCCCAATATGTGCGAGTTGGAACAAATACCTCAAATACCATTTTCTTGAGCACAGGTTCTCCTCAGGGCTGCGTCTTAAGTCCGCTGCTGTTCACCCTGTTGACCCATGACTGCTGTGCTAGGTTTGCCACCAACCATATTGTGAAGTTCGCAGATGATACAACAGTAGTGGGCCTTATTCAGGATGACAAGGTGGAAGCTTACTGCAAGGAGGTTGAGGGGTTGGTGAACTGGTGTAAGGAAAACAGCCTAGTTTTAAATACCAGAAAAACCAAAGAGATCATTGTTGATTTCAGAAAAGGCAGGCACAGCCACACTTCTCTGTGCATTAATGATTCACCTGTGGAGATGGTTACCAGCATCAAATTCCTGGGTGTGCAGCTAACGAGTAGGCTGACTTGGTCGCTCAACAGTGAGAAACTGGTGAAGCGGGCACAGCAGCGCCTGCATTTTCTGCGCCGCATGAGAAAAGCACATCTTCCTTCCCCTGTCCTGACCACTTTCTACAGGGGGACAATCGAGAGCATCCTGTCATACAGCATCACAGTCTGGTTTGGAGGCATCACTGCTTCAGACAGGAAGGCGGTGCAGAGATGGTGGGATGGCCGTAAAAGATCACTGGCATTTCCCTCCCTACCATCCATGACATAGCACAGAAGCGTTGCTTAGCAGGCCCGCAAGATTTTCTGGACACTACACATCCTCTTCACGACGCTGTTTCCTGTTACCTTCTGGGAGGAGGCTTCGTGGTATCCGTAGCAGAACATCCAGATTCAGCCATAGTTTCATTCCATACAGCATTAACCTTGCGAACTCTCAAAACTTCCTCCTTGCGTTATATATTCAAGATGGACAGTATTTAATATTTATTTGCTATGTATATGTAGGGATGTGGGTCTATATATATGTTGTACATAGTATGTTTAGGTGTGTGTCATGTATATGTTTCACTTTGAGAGCGGGCAACTAAATTTCATTTTTTATGTGTGCCATTGTGCCCACAATATAAAAATGACAATAAAGGTTATTTATTTATTTATTATTAAAAAACACATTCCTAATAATGTAATACCACCCTCCTTTTAGTTTCTAAAAAATAATACTAATGGTTTTGTAGTTGGCTAAAATGCTAGATATTATACCTCCTAACAGCATTCGTGTTGTGTGGCTTGTGGTAGTCTGAGGGCTCATGTCATGCTGGGCCCCTTGGAGCTCTGTGGGGATTGCGGGGTCCACAAATAGCTGATCACCCCCCCATTCTGAAGGAAAAGAAAAACCCCAATGGTCAGAATTGTTGCAGAAATGTTTATAAGAATCTAAACGTATGAAAGTATGAAAGACAAATACCTTCATATACCCTCAAACATTCTGAGTCTGTCAATTGTTGTTCTGTGGGAATTGCAAGGTCCACAAAAGGCTGATCATCCTCCCATTCTGAAGGAAAAGAAAAAATCCCAATGGTCAGAATTGTTGCAGAAATGTTTATAAGAATCTAAATGTATGAAAGTATGAAAGACAAATACCTTCATATACCCTCAAACATTCTGAGTCTGTCAATTCAATCTAGTGAAAGAAAACAATCAATCAATCAAACAAGCAAGCAGACAAGAATGTTATAAGCTCCATTTTGCATCTAAGTGTTTAAAAATTAGGCATAAAACTACTTACAATAGTTGGTTCCATTCTGAAAAGGGTCTTCTTAGCAGATCAAATGGCTCCGGAGGTATGGGTATGCCAGAAACCAGCAAACGTGACAGGACGTGACAGGACCAGTATGGGCCCTGCTTTTATACATGTTGGTGATGTCACAAATTAATCACATCAGAGGAGGTGGGTTCTTCACACCTTTTGCAAAACTGGCCACCCTTAACTACCTAGGAAGCGGCATTTGAATAGTAGGTGATGTTACAAATTAATCACATCAGAATTGATGAGTTCTTCACCCCTTTTGCAAAACTGGCCAGCCCCGCCTTATCAGGAAAACCCAATTGAATAATATCACATGAGCTTTGATTAAATTGTATCTCTGTGTTTAACATCTGACAAGGTTAAACAGGGGTCAGCAAAAGAAAAAACATAATACATCTTTCATGTGATTTGTAAAGCACATTTTATTATAAATTTCATAGCGTTAACAGTTTCTTGTAATTAATTTCTGTTACATTCTGGCATATGAACCTCTTCAGAGACAATGGGAATTCATCTTCGATCTTTGACATTAATGACAGTGGTTTACTGTTCTTCTCGATACGCTGTATGAATGTCTTGAGCTCACCAAGGGAATCCCGGGTGAAATATAAATTATTCACTTTGTCAGAAATACTGATGATGATCCAGACAACATGAGGCATAGAAAGTCTAAAGCATAAGCTGTTAATAAGCTCTGTTTCACTGATACCATCCACATGATCATCATCATCTGCTTGTAGACATCCCGTTAAGCAATGGTGTAATATTTTAATGACACATGCTTTCAGAATCTGAGACATGCTGACATTTTGAGGCTCTACCATTTCTAAAGCAGGAAATAAGGTAGAATTAGGCTAGCTGTTTCAACTAATCAAAATACTGTTTTCTTAATGTTTAGATTTACTTACCATTTGATGTTTTACAGAACCTGCAATAACAAGGTTTTATAAGTTTGTTCTCTTCAATGAAGCCATATAGCTCAGGTCCTTTTCTTATTCTATGCCCACGCTTGGGAGGTTTGGGGGTCAAATTTACATCAAACAAATCTCAATCAGTATTTGCCATCTTCAAAAGACTGCTGGAATGACTTCCGGATCCGGTGGCAGCGCCTGCGGACGTGCAGAGAATTCGTTCTCTTGGCCGTCCGGTTTCCCCCCGCCGGTAGACCCTGGACAGGGTCGAAAGTCGCCCTGTAGGGGCGACCACCGTAGAGGAGGGCACTCGTTGATCTCGGAGGGAGCGGCGGCTCCCTCTGAGGTCCGAGAAAATCACCTTTGGGCCGACGGGGAAAAGATTGGCCAGTAACATGGCCGATCACTCAGCTGCTCCAGCCGAAAGTCACAGCAACATCTAAGCACAAAGAACCACCGTGGAAGATCTGGGTGAGAACTTCCCTTCCCTCTTGTTACCTTCCTTACTTCCCTATGAAAAGCTTTTAGAAACTACTCCCTTCCTTAAAAAAGCAGCGTTTGAACACTTGGGGGAAAAAAGTGACTTTGCTATTGTGTATTTGAGCTGTTGGAATTCGGGGGATCCTGAAAACAAAAAAAGAGAAGAAAAAAGCCTTACTGTGACTTTTCCTCTCTGTTTGCTTATTTTAAATTTAAGTGGAAATTTTAGGGAGGGGGGTGGAGTGTTTTTTCTTCCTCCCTCCCCTTCTGAACATTTTTATCCACTTTAAAAAGGAAAAAAAAAAACTGCCTTGGCTACCGGGATGTGGATTGGAGGGCTACATTGTATCTACATTGTATCTTGGAAACTGGCGTGAAGCCCAGAAAGTCTTATCGTAATGTTGCCATGGTAGCTGAACTTTTGAACCTGGTGCTACGCCCAGACACTGCTGTTTTCTTATTATAGAAAAAAAAAAGGAGAGAAGGATGGAAGCTTATTCACAGCTCAATTATGGATTGATATTAGCAAAAATTTTGGAAACAAGAGAAGAACTAAAAGATCATTTTAGGACACTAAGGAATGAGGTTGGTTTAGAGCTAAAAACTGGATTTCAAACTCTAACTGAGCATGATATACAATTGGATTTACAATTTAATGAGATGGAGGATCTATATTTACAATCTACTGAAGAGGAAGATGTTACACCTTATACACAAAGGATGGAGACTTCTGAAGACCAAAAGCAGAACTTAATTGAAACATCTATAGATGTAAAAACAACAGAAATGGACTCTCTAATACGAGACATTAAAAATGCTGATAGTACATATAAACAACGAATAATCACCACACTGGCTAAGACTGAGTATATTGTGCAGACAATATTGGGAAAAAGAGAAGAAGACTATGATCAGACGCAACTGTGGGAAAATGTGTATAACCAAATACCAAGATGGGAGGAGCTGAAAGCCGTATTGTGGAAACCTGCTTGGCATAAAAAGAAAGCTAGAATTAGGTTTAAAATGAGTGTTAAAAATTTATTTGATGGGTAAAATGGTTTTTAAAGACTTTAAGTGAGCTAATATTTTTGAGATCTTTAAGGTTTAAGATTTTAGTCTGACCAATATTGATTTGAATTATGGATTTGATTATGGTCTGGAATAGTAACTATGGAAAACTGGAAAAGCGAAAATCAGGAGTTGTATTGAGACTGGTGAAATACTAATGATATTTTTACATGCAATGATTGAAGAATGGATTGACTTATAAAAATGTTTAGAAAATAGGAAATAGAATACAGTGGAGAACTTTTAAAATATACTTATATATGTTTAGCTTAGAAATAATTTAGAAATAATTTAAGCTAATCCAAAATGGTTTAAAAACGTAAAGTTATATTTATTTATAAAATATGTATGTGAGATAGAATAAGAGATAGAACTTAATTGAGAAATATAAACTGAATATTTGGAATGGTTTGGAATGGTAACTATGGAAAACTGGGAAAGTTAAAATTAGGAGTTGTATTGAGACTGGTGAAATACTAATGATATCTTTACATGCAATGACTGAAGAATGGATTGATTTATAAAAATGTTTAGAATATAGGAAATAGAATATAGTGGAGAAATTTTAAAATATACTTATATATGTTTAATTTGAAATAATTAGAAACAATTTAAGCTAATCCAAAATGGTTTGGAAACGTAAAGTTATATTCACTGATAAAATATGTATGTGAGATAGAATAAGAGATAGAACTTAATTGAGAAATATAAACTGAATATTTGGAATAATATGGTCTTTATTATATGGATACTCGAACCGTATTCTATATGTCTATGTAATGCTAGTTGGAATATGCTAATAGTTAATTAAGCTTAAAATGGGTGGAAATATCATTGATAGTTTGGTTTTGTTTGTTTGTTCTTGCTCTTTTGATTGATAAAATAGAGAGGGAAGATTTAAAAAAGTGTAAATTGTTTATGTATGATTGTATGTTCTATTTTGTTTTATGGAGTGCCCTATCTCCACGATGAGTCTTAAGCACTTGGCTGTAAAATTAAAAAAAATTCAATAAAACTTGTTATACAAAAAAGACTGCTGGAATGAAATCGCTAGCTGTTGAGGTCTGCCCGCACAAACTCCCCTGCCCCTTGCAATGACACGTCCTTGAGCATTACGCATGCCCAGAAGAATCCCGGGGGGAGGGGGGGTATGACATGCCTGGGCATGTCCCAAACAAGGCCTAACTCCCCTTTTTTTTACTAGTAGACACAAACACAAATCGCTGTCCTGACATGCCTGAACAAGGTTTAAACCTCTACTTGCCGCCTGGCTGCTTGCCTCTTGTGAGCATTTTAATTCCTGTTAATATTCCTTGTCTTTTGTTGTAGGGGGGGAGAATAAATTTTATTAAGGCCGTGCTTCGAACGGTTACGTGTACATGGGGATTTGAGGGTGCAATTGGCAAAATATGTATCTTTAGATTTTTACAAAAGTAAAAACCAGGTTTTAAAAGGGCTGTGGTTTGTTTGTTTTTCCCTTGCATTCGAGGAAATGATTTTAAAACCGCCTAGAAATAAATACCTTTTAGAAAAAAGGGGAGTTAAATGCAGGGCCTGGCTACCTTTTAGGGGGCTCCTTTTTTCCCAGCTTTTGATTTTTAAAACTCCACAAAAAATTAAAAGCATCATTAGGGTAGAATGATTAGAAATAAAAAGCATTTTTTATTTCACAGATCCCCAAAGCAGGGCTTGTTTCCCAAAAACACAGGCCTCTGTTAATTATTCACTTTACTTAGCTTTTTTTGGTTTTGAATGACCATAGAATTAATCTAGGGTTAAGCTAATCATGTCCCCAGAGGCCTGACTGCCACATCTTTCTTGATGGGGGTTAGGTTCAACACGCCTTATCTGAAAATAGGGCTGTTAGGGTTGCTCAAGCATATCTTGATGGGCTTAGGCCAACACGTCATATCCGACCAGGGTTATGACCTTGTGAGCCCTGCACCACGTGGGGGTGGATTATGCACATCACATCCGGGGAGGGGGTTATGCACGTCATATCCGGAGGGTGGGGGCTGAGCACGTCACTTCCTCTTAGGGCCATGACCTGCTGACGTAATCAACACGTGGGTTTGTTTACTTTGATGACGTCACTGATCAAAAGTGCTGATAATTTTCATTAAAAAAAGGTATACACTATTACTACTACTCAGACACTCTGTACATAATTAGTTGAATCAACATCCTTCAATATCCTATTCACCAAATATTTAATTCTCAAGTAGAATAACCAAAACAAAAAAACCACTCCACTCTAAGGCATTTTTGCAATTCTGCAAATGTTTTTTAAAATGTTTTCTCCAAACTGAATTGATCCAAAGTAATAATACTATAGAAAGGCTACTTTGTCCTTCTCAAATAACTAGCATGTGCTATTTTTTTCAACTGAGATTATTTCATAGTGTAAGCTATTCACTATGAATAGTTCGGTATAAGTCTGGTGTAATAGTTAAGGCACCTGTTTAGTGTAGATCCAGTTTGGTGTAACAGTTAAGACACCAGACTAGAAACCAGGAGACTTTGAGTTCTAGTTCTGCCTTAGGTACAAAGCCAGCTGAATAACCTTGGGACAGTCACTCTACCCCAGTGCTAGGAAACAAGCAATGGGAAATCATTTCTGAAATATTGCCAATAAAATTTCTCCAGTCAGGCACCGGGATTTGAATGGCACAAAAAAAAAGCATCTTCCTTGTATAATATGATTAAAAATCTGTTTGGAATGTGTAAAGCTATTAAGTTCAACCCATTTATTAGTGATCCAGTCCCGGCCAGTTCCCCATGACAGACTAACGCTACCAGTAGGACCTGAGATTTGTCACTGTAATGCTTTGACAAATGAAAAGCTTTTTTCAGATTGTGCCACTCTCCTTTCTCTGCGACAGGTAGAAATTCTCAACCTGTGACATTCCAGGGATGAAGAGGAGGCAGAAAGAGAAGAACCAACTCTGAATCTTTTGAATCACAAGTCAGCCTATTCTCCAAAATGAACAAATACTGGCACAGCTGATTTCGGCCCCATCACTACCAGTTGGGGAAGTCAAGCTTTACAGACACCCCTTCCCCCCCCCCCATGGATCTGGACTGCAGGAGTATTTCTGTCCCTCTTCTCCGTCCCAAACTTTTCAGATACTTTTCTAAGAAGTGTGCGCATCTTCCATCCGCGAACATGCAAAGTAAGCACGATGACATTCGGGAAGAGCTTAACTTCAGACTGAATCGCAGACTGGCATGTGATCGAATTGCCTCCCGTGACTGCGGGGCTAAAGAAGTGGGGAGATCTTGCTTCTTGGTGAAATCAGTCAAAATAGAGGCTCCACGGAGAGACTCCAAAACTTGTTCCCCAGTTTACTGAAATCAACCGAAGGGACCTTAAGTCTTATCGTTTTGCTTGCGAAGAAATAGGACTTTTATGAAACCAATAAAAGGAGTTTGCTCCCCTTACTGCAAAAAAAGCTGCCAGCCGCCAACTCCTCTTTCGTACTCGAAATTCCGAACATCCCAGGATCGGCCGAGTTGGCTTTTGCGGCACCTCCCTCTCCGCGTTTGTTCTCCACGAGAGCAGCGGCAATGAAACTCCGTCGGCCAATCGGAGACGGAGAAGGGGGGAATCTCCCTCGCCAGGACCCGCCCAGTCCGCCCTCCCGGTGGTGCTGAAAAGGACAGTGCCAGGTTCCCCGAAGCCTCAGTCGGGGGGGAGATGGCTTCCCAGGAAGGAGAAACCGGGGTCAGGCAGAGGAGAGAGGCTGATACCACGGCCGATCTGTCTGGCCCTTCGCGGTGGTTTACCTGGGACGAGATCGGGCTGCGCACTGGCCATGGAGACCCGCCACAGGAGCGCTGGCTGATGATCGACAGGAAAGTCTATGACGTCAGCCGGTTCTACAGGAGGCACCCAGGGGGTTCTCGGACCATCTCAAGCTTCGCAGGGCAGGACGCCACGGTAAGGCGCGCGGCAGGGGGCGAGAGGGAGAATCGGGTGTTTCCAAATCCTTGCAGCACGAATTTTTCACTCTTCGTGTCAACGCTGGATTCCTTTTCTTTCTGTTGTTACTTCTTTTTTAGCTTATTTCATTTATATTGCACTAAGATATATGTAAGGATAAATCCATCTATGATGCTAGATATGAATTTAATAATAATAATAATAATAACAACAACAACAACAACTAATGGTACTACCCTTGCAAGGCGCCTATTACTATTGCAAGGGTAGTACCAATAGTAATAGGCGCCTTGGGTGCAATCCCAAAACAACTGGAGCATCACTTGAACACCATTGGCATTGACAAATTCGCCATTAGTCAATTGCAAAAGGCGGCCTTACTAGGAACTGCTTCCATCCTGCGACGATATCTGTAATATCATCAAACATCCACATCTG
This sequence comes from Azemiops feae, assembly GCA_023970755.1. Taxonomy (NCBI): domain Eukaryota; kingdom Metazoa; phylum Chordata; class Lepidosauria; order Squamata; family Viperidae; genus Azemiops; species Azemiops feae. The sequence goes on along the minus strand of JALGBA010000070.1, from coordinate 1,538,430 downwards.
CCTATCCCAGGTCCTTGGTAAGGACTCGATAGGTAGACAAAATGCCAAATCCAGTCTAAACATCTGGCTGACTGTGCGATGATCCTCCATAATAATAATAATAATAATAATAATAATAATAATAATAATAATAATAATAATAATAATAATAATAATAATAATAATAATAATAATAATAATAATAATAATAATAATAATAATAATAATAATAAAGTTGGAAGGGACCTTGGAGGTCTTCTAGTTCAACCCCCTGCTCAGGTAGAAAACCCTATACCATTTCAGAAAAATGGTTGTCCAGTCTCTTCTTAAAAATTTCCAGTGTTGGAGCATTCACCGCTTCTGGAGGCAGGTTGTTCCACTGGTTAATTGTTCTAACTGTCAGGAAGTTTCTCCTTAGTTCTCGGTTGCTTCTCTCCTTGATTAGTTTCCATCCGTTGCTTCTTGTCCTGCCTTCAGGTGCTTTGGAGAATAGCCTGACTCCCTCTTCTTTGTGGCAGCCCCTGAGATATTGGAACACGGCTATCATGTCCCCCCTCGTCCTTCTCTTCATTAAACTAGACATATCCAATTCCAGCAACCGTTCCTTATATGTTTTAGCCTACAATCCTCTAATCATCTTTGTTGCTCTTCTCTGTACTCTTTCTAGAGTCTCAACATCTTTTTTACATCGTGGTGACCAAAACTGGATGCAGTATTCCAAGTGTGGCCTTACCAAGGCATTGTAAAGTGGTATTAATACTTCACGTGATCTTGATTCTATTCCTCTGTTAATGCAGCCTAACACTGTGCTGGCTTTTTTGGCAGCTGCAGCACACTGCTGGCTCATATTTAAGTGATTGTCCACTAGGACTCTGAAATCCTTCTCACAGTTACTACTATTGAGCAAGGTACCACCTATACTACACCTATACATTTGGTTTTTCTTGCCTAAATGTAGAACCTTACTTTTTTCACCATTGAATTTCATTTTGTTAGATAGCACCCAGTATTCAAGTCTGTCCAGACTCCTGTATCTTAAGCCTATCTTCTGGAGTGTTGGCTATTCTTGCTAGCTTGGTGTCGTCTGCAAATTTGATGAGTTCCCCATCTACCCTCTTGTCCAAATCGTTGATGAAGATGTTGAAGAGCACTGGGCCCAGAACAGAGCCCTGGGCCCAGAACAGAGCCCTGGGGCACCCCACTACACACTTCCCTCCATGTAGATGCGGTTCCATTGAGGACCACACGCTGAGTACGGCCAGTCAGCTAGCTACGAATCCATCGGGTGGTGATGCTGTCTAGTCCACATTTTTCTATCTTATCAAGTAGTAGGTTGTGATCTACTTTACCAAATTCCTTACTGAAGTCCAAGTCAATTATATCCACAACATTCCTCTGGTCCACTAATTTTGTCACTTGGTCAAAAATGCAATAAGATTTGTCTGGCATGATCTGTTTTTGACAAACCCATGTTGGCTTTTAGTAATGACTTTGTTTGCCTCTAGGTGTTCGCTGATTCGTTGTTTGATTATCTTTTCCAGAATCTTCCCAGGTATTGAGGTCAGGCTGATAGCTCTGTAGTTTCCTGGATCTGTTTTTTCCCCTTTTTTTGAAGATGGGAACTACATCAGCTCTTTTCCAGTCCTCTGGTAGTTCCCCAGTGCTCCAGGATCTTTGAAAAATATAGTTAAGTGGTTCTGAGATCACATCTGTCAGTTCCTTGAGAACCTTGGGGTGTAATCCATCTGGTCCTGGTGATTTGAACTCGTCTAGGCTGGACATGTGCTCACTTACCATTTTCTTGCCTATCTTAACTTGTGTTTCTAATCTGTTTTTTATGGTACTGTTTTTGATAAGTTGGACTGTTTTTTTCCCTTTGTCTAAAGACAGATGTAAAAATCGAGTTAAATAGTTCTGCTTTCTCCCTGTTGCTTGTCACCTTCTTGCCACTTTCTCCCATTAATGGGTCAATCATTTCCTTGACTTTTTTCTTGATTTCTTCCTTTCCTTTTGGAAACAGCCTTTTTTTTTTTTTCAATTCCTTCTTTCTAACATACTCTAATCCAATCTAATCTAATCACTGATTTTCTGCATGACACTCTGCCCCTAACCTGATGCTTCAGATCTTCCAATGTAACTGGAAGATTGCTGCTGGTCATGTTCTTGTTCCTTCCACTTTTCCCAACATTAGAACCTTCTCCGTAGAGCAGAGTCTGGATAATGTGGGATAACTTTAGCCTGGTTATTTGTCCTCAAGTGAGAACTCTGGATTTAATTGTCCAATGATCCATTGGTTTGTTTTCTTGGCTGCCCATGGCATTCTCAGGAGTCTTCTCCAACACTAAAGTTCAAAAGCATCAATACTCTTCTTATCCTGCTTCTTCAAAACCCAACTTTCATTTCCATAATAAAGTGTCACAGGAAATACCATTTCTTGCACAATTCTGATATTTATAGATATAGACATATCATAGCATTTGAATAACCTTTCCAAGGCCTTCATGGCTGCTCTACTAAGTGCTAATCTGTGGCAGATTTCTTACTGCTTGTTCCTGTACTGTTGATGGTTGATCCTAAAAGACAGAAGCTATCTAACACTTCAATACCTTCATTATCAGCTCTTTCTTCTATCTGTTGTAATTCATTTGGTCTTCTTTATATGTTATTTTAGTCTCATTTTTTCCCATTGTACTCCTTGGCTTTTATTATTAGAGCTTGCAGATCCTCTGCATTTTCAGCTATTAGGATAGTGTCATCAGCCTAGCCCAGATTCTTGATGTTTGTTCTCCAATTGTACAACCATGGAGATATGGCCAAAGCATAAGCATTAGTTCTAAAATAATACATTCAAGATGAATTGCACAGAAAAAAACCCTGTATATTAATTGTTCAATAAAGGTAGTAAAGAAATAACAGGCATGAAAGAAGATAAAGGAAAAACATTTTCTCAACTCCTGTTTTGGCTCAGAGTTTTCAGAGAAGGGGATATTTATTTCACTGGGTAATTCAGAAGAGCAGGTTAAAGAATCTAGTTTCACTGAAAGGAACAGGCAGAAACTGAATCTCCAGCTCAAACTGATTGATTGATTCCAATTGTATCATGCCACTATCCAAGTAAAATTCTTGAGAGTTTACATATATAAACTGTAAACCATCCATGATAAATATTAAAACAAAACAATTACAACAGAAACCAACATAATCATACACACACACACAAACACAAAAAAATCAGATAAATCAAACTTTTATTAAAAAAAAACAAATAAAATATGGTTAAGTCAGAATAGAATGCTTTGTGGAACAATTCAGTTTTCTACATCCTCCCAAATATGACCATTCAGATTTCTCCTGAAAAACTCTACCACGGGACTGGCACTGCTGCTTACAGTGGGGAACTACAAGTAGCTTCTTCAGGGATGATCTTGTAGGACAGGCCAATTCTGTAAACCATGGCATGACTCAATGTCTCTTGACTTTGAAAAATCCTGGAGAAAGGAATGGAGAAGGCTAATATTTCATGATTATCATGGAGATAAAAGATAGGGAAGACCTCATGGAACTACAAAAAGGTCAGCTAGAAATAGTTTAGAACAGGTTGCAAAATAATCAGTAGTTAATACCTTAAAGACAATGCAAAAATGACAAGAAACCAGTATGGAATCATTAAGAACAACTCCTCTTAAACTAATCTCTGTTATTCTTACTATTATACAATTCCTTAGTAGATTTTGGAAGTGTAATAGGCAAATACTTGGCAAAAAATCCTATCACAAGAGTGTATCTATTTGATGAATCCAGAATTGGCTTCCAAACCATTCTAAAATTTATCATTCTGGAAAAGATAATCAAACAACGAATCAGCGAACACCTAGAGGCAAACAAAATCACTACTAAAAGCCAACATGGGTTTGTCAAAAACAGATCATGCCAGACAAACCTTATTGCATTCTTTGACCAAGTGACAAAATTAGTGGATCAGAGGAATGCTGTGGATATAATTTACTTGGACTTCAGTAAGGCATTTGATAAAGTAGATCACGACCTACTACTCGATAAGATAGAAAAATGTGGGTTAGACAGCATCACCACCAGATGGATTCGTAGCTGGCTGACCGGCCGTACTCAGCGTGTGGTCCTCAATGGAACCGCATCTACATGGAGGGAAGTGTGCAGTGGGGTGCCCCAGGGCTCTGTTCTGGGGCCAGTGCTCTTCAACATCTTCATCAACGATTTGGACGAGGGGATAGATGGGGAACTCATCAAATTTGCGGATGACACCAAGCTTGCAGGAATAGCCAACACTCCAGAAGACAGGCTTAAGATACAGGAGGACCTGGACAGACTTGAACATTGGGCGCTATCTAACAAAATGAAATTCAATGGTGAAAAAGTAAGGTTCTACATTTAGGCAAGAAAAACCAAATGTACAGGTATAGTATAGGGGGTACCTTGCTCAATAGTAGTAACTGTGAGAGGGATCTCGGAGTCCTAGTGGACAATCACTTAAATATGAGCCAGCAGTGTGCTGCAGCTGCCAAAAAAGCCAACACAGTGCTGGGCTGCATTAACAGAGGATAGAATCAAGATCACGTGAAGTATTAATACCACTTTACAATGCCTTGGTAAGGCCACACTTGGAATACTGCATCCAGTTTTGGTCACCACGATGTAAAAAAGATGCTGAGACTCTAGAAAGAGTGCAGAGAAGGGCAACAAAGATGATTAGGGGACTGGAGGCTAAAGCATATCAGGAACGTTTGCTGGAATTGGGTATGTCTAGTTTAATGAAAAGAAGGACTAGGGGTGACATGATAGCAGTATTCCAATATCTCAGGGGTTGCCACAAAGAAGAGGGAGTCAAGCTATTCTCAAGGCAACCTGAGGGCAGGACAAGAAGTAATGGATGGAAATAGTCAAGGATGAGAAGCAACCTGGAACTGAGGAGAAACTTCCTGACAGTTAGAACAATTAACCAGTGGAACAACCTGCCTCCAGAAGCGGTGAATGCTCCAACACTGGAAGTTTTTAAGAAGAGACTGGACAGCCACATGTCCGAAATGGTATAGGGTTTCCTGCCTGAGCAGGGGGTTGGACTCGATGACCTCCAAGGTCCCTTCCAACTTTATTACTATTATTATTATTATTATTATTATCTTTATTCATTATGTGAATGAATAGGTGCTGGCAATGTTTATCCAATTGCAGGTGTTTCACAATTGGCAATTATATTCTAGAAATTAGAAATAAAATCATAATGATTTTGAAAACATTAGAGAAGTTGAATGAAGAAAAAAAAAAACAGAATGAAATTTAATAGAAACAAATGCAAATGTTTCATTTGGAAAACAGAAATCAAAAACCCAGGTAGATAATACATGTGAAAAAGATTTTGGAATTATAAGCAATTATATATTGAATATCATCAGAAAGTCTGAGTCATGGACTGGTTTTGGGTTGTTTGGATGGATGGCTGTTGTTGAAATGTGGTCTGGTTTCTTGTAGGGAGCTGTGATTTTTGCTGTGTGGTGGGGTGCCTGTTTGTTGCACTCAATGCTTCTCAATGCTTTTCTCCCCTCACGTTAATCATCTTAATGACAACTTAATATTTTAAGAATGATGGTGCAACTGGAAGTAAGCCTGTAAAAGGATTAGTGATCATCTTGCAATTTGTATGTGTCATCTTCACATATGCATCTTTCCTTTCAACAGGGCAGCAGTAGAATGTGTGAAGGTAAAAATCTTCTGCATGAAAAGGAATTTTTGAGAGATGACTGGCTGAAATATTCCTTAAAAAAAATTCTTAATTTTTTTTTGGGGGTGTGAGGAAGAGGGGTATCTGGGGGAGTGTCAAACGAATCAAGATGACAGTTGTGACAGCATAATCAAAACCTGGCCCCTTTTTACATGAATCACTATGTATGTAAAACAGACTGGGGTTCAATCATGCAGCCAGAGTCACTAAGATGATCAAGGGCCTGGAGACAAAAACACATGAAGAAAAGTTGCAAGATTTGGGAATGGCCAGTCTAGAGAAAAGAAGGACTAGTGGTGATATGATAGCAATATTCCAGTATTTGAGGGGCTGCCACAAAAAGGAGGGGGTCAACTTATTTTCCAAAGTACCAAAAGGCAAGACAAGAAACAATGGATGGAAAATAATAAAGGAGAGAAGCCACCTTGAATTAAGGAGAAACTTTCTAACAGTGAGGACAACTAACCAGTGGAACAGCTTGCCTTTAGATGTTGTGAGTGCTTCATCACTGGAGGTTTTTAAGAAAAGACTGGACATCTGAAATGGTATAGGGTCTCCTGCTTGAGCAGGGGATTGGACTAGAAGACCTCCAAGGTCCCTTCCAGCTCTATTCTGATTGATTGATTGATTACTTTTTTTACTCCTTCTAGGCATGAAGAAAGAGGTCTGTGTTTTTATGGGGGAAGGGGTTGCAATCCAAACTGGGTGTGGCAACAGTACCATTTCCAAAATCCTCTTGCTTCTTTTCTGTCAACTTGTCATTAATAACCAAATATAATTTGCTTGTCAGTAATCTTAACATGAGAAAACTGATGTTTAAACAAAAAATAACTATTCAAGAGGTAAACTTGAAGCAATAGCTGTTCTAGGCCAACAACAAAAAATACTTGTCCTGGAAAACTGCTTTTGGAACAGCATTTGAAGACCTGATTTTGAAAATTCTTTTGTTCTCCTTCACTTTCAAATAACAATAACAAAGCTCTTTTTTTTGTAGAAGTTTTTATTATTATTTTTTCCATACATACAGTAATAATTTTTCAACCAACGTGCTGTCTGAGTTTACATTCACTAATACATATTTAATTCCTAATCCTTTATTCTTTCCTCTAGCCATCAATAAAATAAAATTTGATAATATTCTGTTTCTTCTTTTTCTTTCAGTCTCATAGTCAATCTGTCCATCTCTGCGCATTCTAGCATTTTTTGATTATTTCTTCATCTGATGGTATTCCTTCATTTTTCCAATATTGCGCAAATATAATTCTTGTTGTGACATACAAAATCAAATATAAGCTTTGTTTGGTAGTCTTTTCTGGTATTATACCTAATTTAAAAAGTTCAGGTTTAAAATCTACATGTTCTCCCAACATCTTTTCTAGCCAAGTATGTATCTTTTTCCAATAATTCTTTACTTTATCACAAGTCCACCAAACATGATAATACGTGCCTGACTTATGTTTACATTTCCAATATCTATCTGACATATTTTTAAACATGTTTGCTAATCTTGCTGGTGGCAAGTGCCATCTATAGAACATTTTATATAAATTTTCTTTATAAGAAGTTGACATTGTCAGTTTATAATTTCTTTCCCATAAATTTTGCCATTTTTCTAATTCTATATTATATCCAAATTTTTCGCCCATCTTATCATTGTTTCTTTAACTTGTTCGCTTTCCATTTCCAAAGTTAATAAAACATTATACATTTTCTTAATTAATTTCTCATCCGAAGTTAACAATGTCTTATCAAACACCGTTTGTTCCTTATAAAATCCATACAATTTAACATCTTTATCATATCTAGTTTGCATTTGTAAATGTGCCCACCATGATAGGTTGATGCCCTGATTTTCCATTTCTTGTTTAGATTTTAAGTTCCCTTCAGAATTTAGAATATCTCTATATGTCCAGATTTTTCCAAAGTTCACCAAATTTGTTGTACAAATGCTTCCATAGTTGACAGCCACCCTGGAATTTTCAAGTATATTTTACTTTTTATTTTTTCCCCATGTTGTTAATAATGCATTTCTTATATAATGATTTTGGAAATATTTATGAACATTATTTTTCCCATACCATAAAAAGGCAGAGTTATCCATTCTTTTACCCATGTTAGTATGGATGCTTGATAATATAAAACCCACTCCGGTAAACCAAATCCTTCATTTTCCTTGGCATCTTGTAACATTTTCATCTTAATTCTAGCTTTCTTTCCTTGCCAAACAAATTTCAAAATTAATGAATTTAAGTCTTCAAAAAAAAATTCTCAAGTTTTATAGGTATTGTTTGAAATAAAAGTAAGATTTTTGGTAGTACATTCATTTTCACTGTAGCAATTCTTCCTAGTATTGACAATTGCAAGTTTTTCCATTTTTCCAAATCCAGTTTTATTTGATTCAATAATTTTATGTAATTATCTTATTTTATTGGTGAACATCTTGCTGTTAAATGTATTCCCAAATATTTAATTATCTGTAATTCTGTTTTTTCCGACATTTGTTTTTTATTATTATTATTATCTGTAAGGGTTTTAGCTATTACTTTAGTTTTTTCTCTGTTTATTTTCAATCCTGCCATTTCTCCACATTGTTCTATCTTTCCCAGTAGTTTAGGAATCATCTCCATAGGTTCTTCTAAGATAAATACCAAATCATCAGCAAATGCTTGTAATTTATATGTTTCGCCTTTTATTTCTAGTCCTTTAATTTCTGTATCTTGTCTAATATTTCTATTTAACACTTCCAGAGTGAAAATAAATAACAGTGGAGATAGTGGACATCCTTGTCTTGTGCCTTTTGTTATCTCAAAGTTCTCAGTATAATCTCAATTCACGCTCACTTTCGCTGTTTGTTTATTGTATGTTGTTTTTATCGTGAAAGATTGAGGGCAATAGAAGAAGGGGATGACAGAGAATGAGGTGGCTGGATGGAGTCACTGAAGCAGTAGGCGTGAGCTTAAATGGACTCCAGAAGTTGGTAGAGGACAAGAAGGCCTGGAGGAACGTTGTCTATGGGGTCGCGATGGGTCGGACACGACTTCGCAACTAACAACAACAACAACATAAAGTTCTGTCCAAATTCCATTATTTGTAATTGCTGAATCATAAATTGCCAGGAAACATTATCAAATGCCTTTTGGGCATCTAGAAATATTAGTGCCAGTTGTTTCCCTGGATGTAGTTCATAATATTCTAATACGTGCATTATTACTCTTAAATTGTTTTTAATTTGTCTCTTTGGTAGAAAGCCGTTTTGGTCTGAATGTATAAATTCAGTTAAGTATCTTTTCAGTCTCTCTGCAATTATTGAAGTAAAAATTTTATAATCCACATTCAGTAACGATATCGGTCTGTAATTTGTTATCTGTGTCAAATCTGAATCTTCTTTTGGTATTAAAGTAATATTTGCTTCTACCCATGTGTTTGGGAGTTTAGCCTCCAACAAAAGTTCATTGCAAACATCTTTCAACAGTTCACTTAGTGCACAGGTTGGCAACCTGCGGCTCCGGAGCCGCATGTGGCTCTTTGAGCCTTCCCCTGCGGCTCCCAGCCTCCTCTGCCATTTGCAGAGAGAGACAGAGACAGAGCTTGCTTCTCTTTCTCTCTCTCTCTCTCTCTCTCTCTCTCTCTCTCTTTCTCTCTCTCTCTGTGTTTGTGGCTGAGTCAGGAATTCTGGGAGTTGAAGTCCATGAGTCATAAAAGAGCCAAGGCTGCTACCCCTGAGCTTGTTGCAGAACAGTTTGAAGCCAGCTTGCCAGGTGAGCAGAAGATCGGAGAGAGGGAGAGATGGAGGGGGGGGGGAGAGAGACAGAGAGAGACAGAGAGAGAGAGAGAGAGACCCTTTTGACATCGAAAATGAAGATAACACTGCATATCTCATTTTGAGGTTAACTTTATTTTATATGTGTGTGTGTGTGTGTGTATATGTATGTGTATATATATGTTTGTGTGTGTATATATATATATGTGTGTGTGTATATATATACTGTGTGTATATATATGTGTGTGTATATATGTGTGTGTGTGTATATATATATACATACACACATATATATATATAAACACACACACACACATATATACACACACATACATATATATATAAACACACACATATATAAACACACACACACATATATATATATACACACACATATATACATATCCCTAATTAGTGTAAGTAGGGATATATATCTATTTGATTTTCCTGAGGTTTTCACGGGTGTTTGTATGTAGGTCTTTGGTATTCGGTTTTCTCCCGCGAAACAATTGCAAGGTCTTGGAACTTTTCGACAAAGTCCCATTCGATCCATCTTTCGGCTGGCATCTTCGCTTCGTGCTTCTAGGACACTGTGTATCGCAGCTGTTTCTTCCTTTCGACTTTGTTCAAACATTGGCCAAGACACTTTCATTTTACGCGGAGAAACCCGAATTACCAAGACCCTACTATAATACACTAATTGCACTAAAAATGCGAATCCTGGATAAATCCATTGGTAAAAACAAATGTACGAGCACCGGATGATATAAAACTAAACTGTTTAATACAAAAGCTAACATGAGCTTTCGTCGGCCAACAATGCGACCTCATTGTGCTCTGATGATGTCGGCAGTGTTGGCCGACAAAAGCTCAGCTTTAGCTTTTCTATTAAACAGTTTCTGTTTTAATATCATCCTGGTGCTCGTACTATTTTGTTTTTACCATATATATATAATAAAGGTAAAAAAGGATATATGCAGTGTTATCTTCATTTTAGATATCAAAAGAGTTTTGCGGCTCCCAGTGTTTTGTTTTTGGTGGGAAATGGGTCCAAGTGGCTCTTTGAGTGTTTTGGGTTGCCTACCCCTGACTTAGTGTATCTTGTAGGATTTTATATAACTCCGCTGGTAGTCCATCTGGCCCCGGTGTTTTCTCAATTTTTTGCCTTCTTATGGCCTCTGTTATTTCCATCATTGTAATTTTTTCCCTAACATAATCTGATAAGTTTCTGGAATTTTTGGAAGGTTATTTTCTTTTAGATATTGGATCATTCTCTCTCTTGGAATTTCTTCTATACCATACAGTTTCTTGTAGTATTCTTTCATTATCTTTTTTATTTCTTCATTTTTAAATTGTAGACAACCTTTTTCATCTGCTAAATTATGTATCATTTTCTTCTCCTTCTGTTTTTTATGTTTATAAGCTAACTATCTTCCTGGTTTATTTGCATTTTCAAAAAATATTGTTTTTGCTCTTTTTTATTTGCTGTGCCAATTTTTCTGACTCCAACAGATTTAGTTTATTTTTTAATTGTTTCCATTTCTCTTTTTAAAGTCTTCTTCTGCGGTTCATTTGAGTTCTGAGTCTAGTTTTCCAAATTTTTCTTTTTATAGTACATATTGCTGTCCGCTTCTGTGTGTTTTTTCTTTGCCATGTATTTTAATGCTTTGGATGATCCCATACATTTGGTAAATGATTGTGTCTTCTTTTTTGTTTTCTTAAAGAAAACGCCATTCTTTTTTTTGCTATTTCTATAAATTCTCTTTTCTTTTAAAATAGATTGGTTCAGAGTCCTCTTAGTTTGTTTTGTATTCCTCTCCACATCACTTTTAAAGGGTTATGGTCTACCCTGTACCTGGTTCTATCTCAATTCCTGCATATTCAATCCTCAATTCAATGTCACCAAATCATGTCGATTCTACCAGGATTTTTGGCTGTTTGAATAAAAGTATCTTGTATTTTCCTGGATTTATTTCCCTCCAAACCTCTTGTACTCCACTGTCTTCTATCATATTGAAAAAGTCATTAGGTAGTTACTTCTTTCCGGTTTTTCCTGTTTAACTGCTTTTATAGTCTATTGTCCCATCTACTATCGCTGAAAGTCTCCTACTAAACAAATATTTTGGTACTTCCATTTCTATTATTTTTCTATGGATATTTTGGTAAATTCTTCCTGGTATATTATTTGGTGCATAGATTTACAACTAACAATGTTTGTTTTGATGTAAGTATATTTTCTACCATCAAAATCTCCTTCTTCTCTGAGTAATCATTCTAGGAATCTATTTGTCTCTTTAATATATAGCAACACCTCTTTTTTTCTGTTGCGCTGAGGCATGATAAGTTCCCAATTTTTTGGGTATTCCAACACTTATAATTTTGTTTTTATATGTGTCTCTGCAACAATTATAATCTATATTTAATTTCTTCTTTCTGCAGTTTCTGAAAATTGTTGTTTCTTTTTGATGGTGAATTTAGTCCATTAATATTCACTGAAAAAATCGTTTTTCTTTTCTCCATTTCAGTTATTTATATTTAGGTCTAGAGTCGATCTCTGATTCCTTCTGTTTCTCTGGCAGTTCCTTCACTCTCATTGTCAGATTTCTCTTTCTGTTCTCCCATTTATATGGTTTCTTTTCCCAGTTGTTCTTCCATTTTGTTTCTGTTCCCTTTCTCTCCTCTTCCAATGTGCACTCCTTCATCTACAAAGGGCTTGTTTCTTTCTCAAATCCTTCCTGCTTGCCAGGATTGAATCCAATCATTATCTGTATTATTCCAGTTTAAGTAAATCGCGTCGGCATTACCCATCTAAAACTTATGTCTTTTGCATCCGCTTTGTAGTTAGGAAATGATAGAATGTCTTTGAGTATTTCTTACTCTCTTGGATATCTGCTTTAAGACAACAATTTCTTTGTTTTTGTATTGTATGGCTCATCTCATAATTTTCTCACTATTCCAGCTCTTGTTTGTTTTCTTATAAATCCCACATTGCACTTCTCTGGTAGTTTAAATTTTCCGTGCGTACTGGAGTTCATTCGAAATTTTCCATCTATCTCCATTTGGATTCTCTGCTCTGTCTGCTTTCAAAGCCTCTGCCAGAATCTCAATATTCACAGACTGCTACATTTGCTTCTCTATCTTCTTCGTAATTTTTGGTTCTTAAGTAGTGTTCCGCCTTCACCAGTTCTAAGATCGCTCACCGCCCCTTCTAGATTTTTGATTTGCTTGTTCTAATTTTTCATTTTCTGCAATAGTGTTCCTTGTTTTATCATATCATCTGATTTATTTTCCATTTTCTTTCTTTTTACAATCTTTTTATTAGTTTTAAAGGTAGGAAGGGATAGGGTCAGTATGGTAGGAGGGTGCAGGGTAAGGTTCGGGATGGGGTTGAATAAGGGTAGTACAACATGGTGTTGCCCCCAGTAACATTCACCACGCTTTAAGCAAGTGGACTATGTCCGGATACCAAATATTTCAGTCAATAATTAATATGAATAGTAAATAGCTATAATCAATAAGAATAACATGATCGTAAAGAGTATCATTATCAGTAAATATCATTATCTTATTAAGTTTCACACATTTCTCACTGCTTCATTTTGCTAACCATTGATAAAAATTTCCCATGTTTTAAAATAGACTGCGTCTTCTTTCCTCTTTAATCTCTATGTTGTCCCCTGTCTCATTTCTGCACATTCTAAAATTTTCGTAATTATGAACTGATCAGATGGTATATTTTCATTTTTCCAAAATTGGCAATGCATTCTCGCAGCTGTCAATACATGTATATTAAATACTATACCTTCTCTTTCCCATAATTAAGATCCTAATATTCCTAACACAAACAGTTCTGGCCTTGAATTCTAATCTGGATTTCTAGTCATATTTTCCAGCCATGTATGAATCTTAAGCCAAATTTTTTGCGCTAGACATACCCTACCAGATATGTAATCAAGTACCTGGCTTTTGTTTAATTTCAAACAATTATTCGATATCTTCAACGTTCTGGATACTATGCGAAAACGCACCCAGGGAACATGAGGCATTGAGTTTCTTGATGCCGCAAAAAGCCTTCGCCAATTTACCATTGGCAATTTATTTCTCAACAGCTGAGTGGAAATGGACTTTGGCAACAAATTTTATAAACGCAATTCAAACATCTACAAAACAACAAGCCAGGATCTTTTAAATGAGACTATACAGAAAGCTTTGATATTGAAAAGGTACAACAGGGATGCCCATTCCCCCTTGCTATTCATTCTCACATTGGAAGTTCTGCTAGAAATATTAGCCAGGACACAGAGACTAAAGGACTGAGATAAGCAGAGCCAGAAATATAAATTACAATGCCTTTGCAGATGACTGATCTTCATTTTGGATGAGCCACTAGAAACAACTACTAAACTGTTTCAGAAAATAGAAAAATTTGAGACGTGGCTGGTCTTTAAATAAATAGAGAAAGACGAAGGTAATTAACGAAAACTTAACAGACCAACAGAAACCCCATTCACAAAACAGACCAAATTTGCAAATAGTCAAAAGAAAGTCAATACGTATGTATTTACTTACATCAAGATGTATAACACTAAAAAAGATAATTATGAAAGACTGTTTGAAACTAACACTCAGATTTGGAAGTTGAAAAAATCTTCATTTGTCAGTGCTAGGAAGAATCGCGACAGTGAGATGAGTGTCCTACCGAAGCTACTTTTCTTATTTCAACAGTTCCCATTTTCTTCATTTCTTTGGTTCATTCTTGACCAATCATTTGGTGGCGAACTTCAAATTGTGCTTTATAGCCAGATTTCTTCGCTTAATTATCAAAGTTACTTTTTGTCTCTTTTGTGGTTTTTTTTTGCATTGATTCTTGAATCAAATTTTAATATAGTTTCCATCTTAACATTTTGGGCAGTGGTTATTTTCCTCACACATACACAAACATTTTTCAATGGATCACTGGGTGTTGGACTAGGTTTTCCAACAATGCAAAAGGTCTTTTTCATAATTCTGTGATGTTGATGTACTCATCTTTCCAGCACCTATCTTAAGGTAAAATCCAACTGTAAAAGGAGCCAACTACTTTAGGCTAAATCCAATAACTCAATGATAAGAAACAAATGCAACGAAGAAAAAAGAAAAAAAGAAAAAAGTCAACTATCTTAGGCAAACTTCAACCCGAAAAACCCGGGCCCAACTACTTAGCAAAACCAACGCCTCCATATCAGGTCTCCGATGTAAAACATTCGCTGTCTCTCCAATAATTCCTATTTTAGTTATATCCCACAGTCAACAAATATAGTTATACGAGTTGGTGATAGGTTGTGGATGGTGTGGGTTTTTTTGCTTTTCATTGTAAACTCGCACAATCACTTTGTTTCACAGGTGTTGTCTCATCAAATACTTTCAAGTTCTATTATTAATAATACTTAATTTTCTTTCAACTCACTAGATTCCTCGTACACTGTTTTAATCAATATCTGGTTTTTAAAAGATTGTTACAAAGTTTTTTCTTTTAAAGTTCTTTATACGTTATTTACCTTTGAAATTATAACATTGGTTCTACATCCACTCTGGCCAAAATAGGGGGTGCCTCCCCCTTTTTTTCCACCTCTTGTAGATTAAATAGTCTTTCTTAAATCAGCTGTGTTCATTTTTGAAAGTTCTTTTGTATCCTGAAAAATTCTTCCCCCTTTGTAGTGCTCGCTGCTTTAAATCTTAGGGGGGTTTTTACTTTGTCCCACTCAGGGGATCAACGTTTTTAATCCAAAAGGAAAATAAGAGAACTGGCTCACCCAGTTTTTCAGCCCGCTGTTTGACAATCAGCTGTTTTAGCGGAGTGCCGCAACTCCTCACTTTTTCTTCCGGCTGGCGATGACTTGGGCGCCCTGGACTCACCCTGCAGTCCTTCCTCCTTCCTTTCAGATGTTTTTCTTTTCATCCACTGGACCGATCCTCTGTCCTGGTCCGGACTCCTGAGACATCCCTTTCTCTTTGTTTGCCCCTCCAGGGCCTTTCTACATTTGGGTCACCGGGCAGAACAAAATCGGCTGGGAAAGCTGGAGCCACTGCTTCTTCACCCGTCTCATCATCCACCAAACTGGAAGTCAATAACAACACTCTTTTAATTCTCTTCATATACACCAAATTCACATACTGTCCATCTTTGGATTCCATGCAAGCCTGCTAAGTGAAGCACAAATCAACATTATTTTATAATAATAATAATATAAAGTTGGCAGGGGACCGTGGAGGTCATCTAGCCAAACCCCCGTGCTCAGCGAGGAACCCTGATACCTTTTCACCAATGTCTGTCCATCCTTCTTAAAAACTTCCAGTGTTGGAGCATTCACCACTTCTAGAGGCAGGTTGTTCCAACTGGGTTACTTGTTCTCACTGTCAGGAAGTTTCTCCTTAGTTCTAGGTTGCTTCTCTCCTTGATTATTTTCCATCCGTTGCTTTCTTGTCCTGCCTTTCAGGCGCTTTGGACATAGCTTCTCCCTCTTCTTTGTGCCACCCCTGAATATATTGGACACTGCTATCATTCCCCCTTACGACCCTTTCTCTTCATACACTATACATACCCAATGCCAGCAACCGTTTCTTATAGGTTTTAGGCTCCATCCCCTAATCATCTTTGTTGCTCTTCTCTTGACTCTTTCTAGAGTCTCAACATCTTTTTTACATCGTGGTGACCAAAACTGGATGCAGTATTCCAAGTGTGGCCTTACCAAGGCATTGTAAAGTGATATTAATACTTCACGTGATCTTGATTCTATCCCTCTGTTAATGCAGCCTAGGACTGTGTTGGCTTTTTTGGCAGCTGCAGCACACTGCTGGCTCATATTTAAGTGATTGTCCACTAGGACTCCGAGATCCCTCTCACAGTTACTACTATTGAGCAAGGTACCCCCTATACTATACCTGTACATTTGGTTTTTCTTGCCTAAATGTAGAACCTTACTTTTTTCACCATTGAATTTCATTTTGCATGCCCACTGCAAACTGCCGTGCCAAGTTTCACTATTAATCTAACTAGTTCAGAATATTCTACTTTAGGGATGAGCAATTTAAAGCCTTCCAGAATTCCGCAACTTCTGGGATCCATCCAGTGTAGTCAGAACTGAGATACTGAGAGTTGGTGTTATCTTCTCAATGGCCCCTGCTTCCCTGCTCATCAACACTAACTGACAGCTGCTCCCTGCAGCTTCAGAAAGGATATCCAGCTCTGTTGGGAGAAGACAAAGAGTGAACTGCTAAGGCCTCTTTCAAATTGAACATAGTTCTGTACTATATTAAGTGTCAGGTTATAGTTGTTTGTATAAAGATATCCTTAATATGATTGAATCTGGAGAATTGCAAAATAAAATACAGCATTTTTCCTTTTTTGCCCTTGCCTCCCTTCTTTAAAGAAATAAACAATAGCAATCAATCTATCATATATAACAAACAATCTTTCCTTTCTGATTTTCTGTTGAATTTTAGAGCAGCCAAAGCACATTTCTTCCACTGGTTATGCTGAGGTTTGGTCTACATTTTGGGAAGGTGTTTTTTTTTTGATGGAACTATAACTAATTTTCTGGACAGTTAAGGATAAAGAAAAAGGCTGTTGGTTATATACAATTTTCCATTTAACTAATTAAAATTACAAATAATAAAAACCCAATTCTATGCATATTAAATATATTTTATTCCAAGATTATTGGAATAAATATGAACAGAATTACAGGTTTCTTTACCAGATTTATACAGTAATTGTCAGAATCTGAGGATCATGACAAAACTAGTTGCTTTGACGATGACAAATGAAATGATAGTATATATACAGGTACTCCACAGTTAAACCTTATGGGATGACACAGGAGTGTAATCTTGTGATCAGGCTTTTTTTCTGGGTTTTTAGTTAAATCAGGAGTCCCCAAACTCTTCAGCCCATCACCCCCTTCATGCAGTTTCAGGTTACTCATCAATCCCCAAAACATTTGTTGAAGGAAAATATTTTAATAAATACTACTCTAACTAATATACCACCAATAATAACAATGACACCGACCCCTTGGATAACTCTCACTTGGGAAGCCCTGAGTTAAACACTGTCTCTGATCAGCATAGATTCTTTTTTTTTCATCTTAGAGCAAATAAAGTTGTTGAAGTGCTGTAATGAAGCTAAGGGGTGTTTTTTTTTAACCTATTTATACATTTTTATTCATTGAAATAATAGATAATACTTGTAGCTCAGGTTTTAGACTTTGGCAGTGGTTTGCTCTCTGAGCTTGCCATTTAGCTCCCAAACGTTTCGTTACCAGGCTAGGTAACATCATCAGCAGGACTTTTTATTCATTTTTAAAAAACAAAATACCCTGATTAAGGCACTCTCAAGGATGTATTCCTGACAAACAAAGACTGGACAAGCTGTTGCAGAAAAGTTCAATATATTGAAGAATAGAGAGGAAAAGCAAAGAAAAATATGCACAAGATGAAATGAGGATGAAAGCTGAATGGCATCCATTGTTAGTCTTATCCATGGGAACAAGCTGAGATCATTCAGAGATTGAAGAAACTAAAAGACTCAGGGACTGTTATTTCTACTGTCGCAAAACTCTTCAAAAAATGTTTTGATTTTTTTCAGTGAATATGGAATATTATGGACTTGGTGTGTAGGACTTTGTTCTGATGGTGCAGCAGCTCTTACAGGAAGAGCTTCAGGGGTGATAGCACGAGCTAAGGCAAGAAACAGCTCCATTGTTTCAAATCATTGCATCTTGCATAGACATGCACTTGCTGCTAAACGGATGAGCCCAGTGTTAGTGCAAGTAAATCTACAATCCCTAAGAGAACAAGTTTGGGAAGTCATACTGAAGAATCTCTTGAGAAAAAGAGAGGTTCATATTTATTCAATAGAAATTCTGCAGAAGAAAAAGTTTCTATTCCATGAGGACCAGCTGGAGGGAGTGGCTTAAATTTAATAGGTTAATTGGAGTTAGGATGGGTTTTTTATCAGTTTGACATATGTTACTAAATGAGAGGTCCGAGGCATTGTTTTGTTTCTATAAAGTAGATTTGAAAATGGGATGAATAGGTGACTACTAAAGTTTATAAAATATTACTGAAATTAAATTTGGAATGTATTTACAGGTTGTCCTCACCTTGGAAGTCCTCACCTGATCAATGGGATGCTGCAATAGTCATAAGTGTGAAAAATTATTTTTCCAGTGTCGTTGTAACTTTAGTCACTAAACAAACAGTTATAAGTCAAAGACTACATGTATGTATAATGGCTGAGTAATTCTTAACGTTTGCAAAATATTAATGAAAGTGAACTTGGCAGACTGTATGTTAAAAGGAAGTTTAAAAATATACATGAATTAATAGTCTAAAGAAAAGAAGAAATAGGGGAGACGTGATAGCAGTATTCCAGTATTTGAGCAGCTGCCACCAAAAAGAGGGGGTCACGTTATTCACCAAAGCACCAGAGGGCAGGACAAGAAACAATGGCTGGAAACTGATCAAAGAGAGAAGCAACTTGGAATTAAGGAGAAACTTCCTGACAATGAGGACAATTAACCAGTGGAACAGCTTGCCTCCAGAAATCGTGGGCGCTCCATCACTGGAGATTTTTAAGAGGCTGGACAGTCACTTGTCTGAGATGGTACAGGTCCTCCTGCTTGAGCAGGGGGCTGGACTAGAAGACCTCCCAGGTCCCTTCCAGCTCTATTCTATTCTAATTGATTTTAGATATAAAGATGAATTTTTTAAAAAAATATATTTTATTAGATTTTTACAAGGATGGGAAGGTTACATCAAGGTGCTTAGGAAATAACGTGGAGGTGGGTACATCAAACATCCAAAAGGAAAATCATAAATATATAGCTCAAATTAATTCATTACAAATTCCCTCTCTATTTCCCTCATATAATATTACATATTCAAATTAATACATTTCTAAATAGAGTTCAATCAATCCAGTCAGACATCAATCACATTTCAGTTATAAAAATCCAAATCCTTTTTTTAAGCTTTACTAATTTACAGTTACCATATTCCAATTGGCCTTGGCTAAACATATTATTAACACTTCGAGTATCCCTCATTTCCCTTTTCCCTAACATAATAATTGTATCTAAAATGAATATATTATTCCCACAATAACATTCTTATGTTTTATTTATTAATACCATTTCTTCTCTTACCACCAATCCCTCTTATTCTCCTTCTATTACAAAATAATTATCTTATTTGAAATAAAAATATCAGTCCAAAAGATACATTTCTATTTTAAATATATATTCTATCAATCAATCTATATCTATAAAAAGTCTTTTTAACCCATTAAGTAGAGTTTACCCCTCCAAGTAATTATCATATCTAACACAAAATATTATTACAAAGGATATCCTCTTACAGAATTCACGTACTCCGTTAGTTATTGAATCATTCAAAATCTCTAAAGCCTTTTTAACCCATTGAATGAAATTTTAAAACACATTTTTAAATCTAACTCTAGGTTTCTTTCTGTGCTAAACCGGTTTCCATAGTAAAGCTTCTACATCATCAAATCTCAATAGTTGAATAGAAGTATTTCTCAGCACTTCAGACTGGTCAAGGTTCTCTTCCCTTTCTTCCAGTGACCTCTGAATGGTGTAGTCAGTTTTATTCGATGTTGTAATTACTAGTTGATTGTCCACGTTACCACAATTTTCAGTAACTTGTGTCTGGGTGTCAGTCTCTATTGTTTTTGACAATTCAGACATCTCCATTAAAGTTATTCTTTGATCATCAGGCTTCTCCATAAATTGTATATGGAGTTATGTAAAATCGATTTGTTCAATAGTTTCCACAATTTCTCCTGGTATAACTTCATAATTGGGTTGTAGGTATGGTTCCTCCTTAGATTGTATATGTTGTTGAATAAAGGCCTCTTTGGAGTTACTCTGTTCCTTCTCTATTGTTCTTCAGCCTATAACTTGATCCATTAAAATTTGAGAGTAAGATTTCATGTACTCCATAGCTTCCAAGATTTTTTCAGGTATAAGTTCAGAATCAAGCTGTGGGTAAGATTCCTCCATTTCAGTGGTGAAAAAATCTTTTAATCTTTTAGTGAAGGCTATATTTAGTAAAAGTCAACAAATATTCACCTCCAATTCTTAGTAGACAAAATCACCACCCAGCTGTTTCAAGTTATCTTTACCCTTATCATCCTTTGAAGGTCAGAGCCATCCTCCAGCAAAAAGATATACAGTTGCAGTAACACTTTTCATCACAAGATGTCCTCAGTAGGCTGTAAAGTCTTTCTTTCCAAATTAATAGATTTTTTGTTTTTCACATTAAAAAAAGAAAAAAGAAAAGCATCTCCAGGATAGTAAATAGCATGGTAATAATAGTAATGTTCAAAAATAGAAATATTTTCAGGATCCCTCAGTATTCCAAGAGTTAAATAGTCAATAAAAAATTAGCTGTTTTATTTTTTTCAGTTTCCAAAGCTGTTTTTCCCACAGTGCCAAAACGCTACTCTCTCACAGCAGGGAAGTAATTCAAATTCAAAAGCTTTTTACAGGAGAGTAATTAGGGAAAGAGGGGGAAGGAAAGGTCTCACCCGGATTCTCCACGGGGGTTCTTTGTGCTTAGCTGTTCTTCTGGCTTTCGGCTGGCGCAGCGAAGTGATCGTCCATTTTACTGGGCAATCTTTTCTCCGACGGCCCTAACGAGCTGGCTCGGACCGAGGAAGGAGCTGCTGCCCTTCCCCCATCAACGAGGGCCTCCTCAACGGTGGTCGCCCCTCCAGGGTGACTTTTCGACCCGATTAAGGGTCTACCGGCGGAGGGAAAAACAGCCGGTGGAGAGACAAGGCTCTCCGCATGACTGCATCTGCCGCGATCCGGAACTGGAAGCCTAAAGATGAAATTTTAAAAAAATGTTTAGAACTTTAAACAAATATAAAAGACTTTTCCCTTTAAGGTCACAAATTTTGAAAGAATAGGGTGATTTTTGTTAATATAGACAATGACTTGTTGTTTTAACCATTCAGTCATGTCCGACTCTTAGCAAATGCTCTCCATGCTACCCTATCAAGCACAGCTTCTTTCAATTATTGAATGTTCATCATTGTATCAGCTTTGATGGTATCAAGCCAGCTTGTTCTGTGCTTGCTCTTTCTTATTATTCCACTAACTATTCCTAGCATCATTGAGTTCTCAAATGAATTTGCATGCATGACATGACCAAAGTAAATCAAATGTAGTCTTGTGATTTTGGCTTCTAATGATGTGTCTGGTTTTATACCAGGGGTGGAGAACTCTTTTGGGAGTTTGGCTCTTTTGGGAGTTTGGCTCTTTTGGGAGTTTAAGTCCACGAGTCATAAAAGAGCCAAGGTTCCCCACCCCTGTTTTATACAATTCAGCATCGCTCTGTTGGTCGCTCTGGCTGCCCATGGTGTACGCAATAATTTATGCCAGCACCACAGTTCAAAGGCATCAATTCTTCTATCAGCCGTTCTTAGTGTTGAACTCTCACACTCATACATCATTATAGGGGAAACTATTGCTCTAACTAGCCTGCTTTTTGTATTTATATCAATATCTCTGCTTTTCCCGATCTTATTCATGTTAACCATTGCAGTGCGGTCTAAGATTAGCCTGTGTTTGATTTCAGGAGTAGAATGGCCAATGTAAACAATTTTATGATCTAAGGAGGAGCAATTCTCAAACTAATTCAATTTCCTCCTTGTTGATTTTAAATATCTCAGGTCCTTCTGCAGTTGTTGTCATTATCTTTGTTTTCCTGTTGTTAAGACCCAATCCTATTTTTTCACTTTCATCCTGATTTTCCAGATCATTTTTTTCCAGGTCTTCCTTATTTTCGGCCAATAGGGCTGTATCATCTGCATATCTCAAATTATTTATGGTTCTTCCCCCAATCTTTATTCCAGCCTCAGGCAATTCCAAGTCTAATTTTCACATGGTTATTTCAGCATACAGATTGAACAAAAATGGTGATAAAATACTCTAACTCCCTTACTGATGCTGAACCAATTTGTGGCACCATAGACTGTTCTCACTGTTGCCTCCTGATCAGTGTACAGTGATCTGATAAGTCTGGTCAGGTGGGTTGGGACACCAAGGATCACACAAAGCCCCCCATAGGTTATTGTGTTCTATACAGTCAAAAGCTTTTCTGTAATCAATAAACCACATATATAGATCCTTTTGATATTTATTTGCTTTTTCCATAATCCATCTAATATTGGCAATGTGATCTTGAATGATGCAACCCTTTCTAAAGCCAGCTTCTACATCAGGTAATTCTTGATCAATGACATTCTGTAGCCTCTGTTTAATGATCTTTGCTGGCATGAGAAATCAATGCAATCTTACGATAATTGGAGCAGTCGCTGGCATCACCTTTCTTTACTAGTGGGATTAAAACATATTTTTTTCCAGTCCTGAGGCCATTAACATGTAGTCCATGTCTCTTGACACAGGCTGTGAAATACCTTTTTTTCACCTTGCAGAATTTGAGCTTCAGTTTAGCCACTAATAGCTGATGGTCTAAGCTACAATCAGTCCCAGGAAGTGTTTTAACAGATGCAACTGAACTTTTCCAGTGTCTATCTGATTTCGAATGTTGTCCATTTGGTGCTGTCTATTTATATAAATGTTGCTTGTGTTGAATAAACCGTGCGTTCGTTATGCTGAGATGGTTTTCCTGGCAAAATTGCAATCATAAGCAATCATAAGCCTCATTCCATTCTCCTAGCCCATGGGTCGGCCAGCCGAAACATCCAACGAGCCGCACGGACCCGTTTCCCTAAAAAAAAAAACCCCTGGGAGCTGCACCCGCCCGCGCATGCGCGCATGTGCGCCCGCCTGTGCATGCGTGCATGTGCGCACACCCGCGCATGCCCGTTCACGCATGCACGCCCGTATGCGCACGCACACCCATTCGCGCATGCGCACCCGTTTGCGCACGCGCACCCGTTCGCGCATGCGCACCCGCCCGCGCACGTGCGCATGCGCTCCCCAAAATGGCGGCGGAGGCTCCGGAGCCGCAGGTGATGCCTCAAAGAGCCGCATGCGGCTCCGGAGCCGCGGGTTGCCGACCCGTGTCCTAGCCCAAACTTGTCTACTATTCTTGCAACTTCTCCTTGGCCTACTTTTGTATTGAAATTGCCCATAATATACAAAAGATCATTTTTGGTATTTGCTTGAGAGAACATTGAAGCTCACTTTTAAAAAGTTCTTGAAGGAAAATAATTTCATCCTGGGTCAAACACTTCCTGGGAATTATGTCTGTGATGCCTTGAATTGGAAAGAAGAAAGGTAAAAATCAAGTATAATCACTTAGGTTGCCTTTAAACTGGTTCTTTATTATAATATTTTTTTCTTTTTTCTTTCTTTTTTCTTTATGCTTTGGCTTTAGGATCCTTTCACAGCCTTTCATGTTGACAAGACTCTAGTAAGGAAGCACCTGGCATCGCTTTTGATTGGGGAATTGGCACCTGATCAGCCCAGCTTTGAACCTAGTAAAAATGTAAGTTTGGAGAAAGAAAATTAAGGTAGTAGCTTATGGTGCTAAAATGCAAAGCCTTAAATATTATAAGGCTTGACTCAAAGATCACTTTTGTCATTAAAACTGATCTGCTATTAAGGTCAACAAAAGAGATTTTTATAAGGTATTCCTCAATCTTTCTGCATTGCCCTTGTACTTCACCCCAATCTCTTGGCATTTATAAAAACAGTAAAAGTCCATTTCCTTCAGCAGACTTTTAATTATGAAGTGATCTTAGTATCTGCCATTTCATTCCCTTCCACTCTCCGCCTCATTGCCCTGAAGCCCCACTTGATCCTCCCCAAATACATCTGAAGGATATCTTCACTACTACTCACACTCAGCTTCCTCTCATCTCCCTGTCTGCTTCCACTAAGCAAGCAGGACTCAAATCCACAGGTGAGAATAACATGGAGCGAACCCTGTTTCCTTCTTTAGGCTCCACAGATTCAACCTGAACCCAAATAACCCCACAAGATGAGGCTTTTGTCATCTCAACAAGTCATATCCATGTAGTATCCAATGTACACAGTTTTATCCTGTTCATGCTCCGGATGCAGAGCAAACTCATTTCATGTCCCATCAGATGATCTTCCATCTGATTTTGCCAAACAAGATCTAAGGTACTTTTAAAAATGCAACTGGGCAATAAGATTGGGCAAGTAAACCCGGTTCTTTCAGGTTACCTTCCTCAGCGTCCACCTAATCAATCCCAGCCTTAAAATTATTAAGCAGATGGTTGCAATGCAGCCTCAGAGAGTCTGGAGAAAATGGTTTGTCTGGATCCTTTTCAGTCAGGTTTCAGGCCTGGGCACAGCACTGAAACAGCACTGATCTTGCCTGTGGATGGCCTGTGGTGGGACTTCTGGCCAATGGGCATCAAATGATGTAACTGTGATGAAAGTAGTAATATAAGAAAGAAATAATATAGGTGGATTCATAGATGGTACTATCCACCAGTAACAGTTCTATAAATATTTAATAATAAATATGTAATATTCATTAATTATCCATATTAACTACATATTTTATAACGGTAATACAATACTACATTTAAATGAATTTGGAATATATTACAAATGCACTCTATAAATGAATTTAATGAACAAATATATACTACAATAAATATATGTACACCACACTCTGAATAACACAACACTGTTTTTTTAAAACTAATAACAATAGCAATAGCAGACTTATATAATACTTCATAGTGCTTTACAGCCCTCTCTAAGTGGTTTACAGAGTCAGCATTTTGTCCCCAACAATCTGGGTCCTCATTTTACCGACCACGGAAAGATGGAAGGCTGAGTCACCCTTTAAGCCAGTCAGGATCGAACTCCTGGCTGTGGGAAGAATTAGCCTGCAATACTGCATTCTAATCACTGCAACACCATGTCTTCTAATAACCCTCTGTTCACAAATCAGTATGTGCATTGGAGGAGTCTATAAATTGGTGCCATCTTGTGGACACTCAAGAAAGCTATATCAATTTGTCATAAAATCATTTTATTTAACACATTTTATGATTTTATCACCATATTTCTTTCTCTGTGTGTGTCAGTTTCTCCATTACAGGTAACCTCGGTTTATGCCCACAACTGAGCCCAAAATTTCTGTTGCTAAGCTAGATAGTTGTTAAGTGAATTTTGCTCCATTTTACAATATTTCTGGCAACGGTTGTTAAGTTAATCACTGCAGTTGTTAAATTAGTAACATGGTTGTTAAGTGAACCTGGCTTCCCCATTGACTTTGCTTGACAGAAAGTTGCAAAAAGTGATCACATGACCTCCAGGACATTGCAACTGTCATAAATATGAGCCAGTTGCCAAGTTTCTGGATTTTGATCACATGACCAAGTGGGATGCTGCAACAATCATAAGTGTGAAAAATGGTCATAAGTAACTTTGAATGGTCGTTAATTGAATGATGATCCATATGTCCCAAAAGTGGGTAGTAAATTGTCTAGCAGTTTCCTCTTAATTCCTCTATAAAAGGTTTGGCAGGAAAAGGATAGTTTGGATGGCAATTCCACCAAGAGTTCTTGATGTTAACTGTTGAGGCCACTGGCTAGCTATACAGGATTCATGGAGTCAAAATACCTGCAAATTTGTTGCCTTTTTTCCCCATAGAAATTATTAGTAGAAGATTTTCGGGAGCTGGTGTCCACTGTTGAAAAGATGGGACTCTTCAAGCCAAACCAATTCTTCTTTTTCCTGATGCTTCTGCATATTTTACTGCTGGATGCTGCTGGCTGGTTTGTGATGTGGTATTTTGGGACATCTATAACACCTTTTCTTCTTGCGACATTTTGTTTGACCCTTGCACAGGTAATTTGCTTGATTTTATTTTTAGACAAAGTTAAATTTCCCATTAGATAGGATTCCTACAGCACAAGATCTTTTAACTAAATTAAAAGAAAATAATTTATCTGTAAGGAAAATAACACCTATTCAGTTGTTATGAGCCTTCAGAAGTTTGCTCTGAACTGTTTGGAAGAACGAAGGTTGAGGAAGACTAAGCAATTCAGTTAGAGAAAAAACTACTTTTATTTTGCCCAACAAATGATTCTGCCAACAATTTTATTTTATTCAAAAGGTTAAAATACAAAATAAAAAAAATAAACAGTGACAAAACAAAACAAAAACATTGAAAAAATGGGAATTTTTAAAAAAGGATAAAAACACATATTATGACAAAACTATTGCAACAATAATAGCTTCCCCCACTTGCAAAGCAGGTCCAAAATTTATAAGCTTGTACATCTATTTGCAACCCAATTGACCTGTCATACCTTACATATATGAAAGAAAAAATAGTAAACAGGTTAAACAATAGCAAAATTAATGTTCAAAGCACTCTATTAACAGTCTATTGTTGTAATTTACTCATGGAAAGTCTACACAGTTTCTTATTTACCATAAATTGCCCCAATCGTTATCTCTGAGCCCAGGATCAAATACCTTTCTTTGGTGAAACCTTTGCTTGGGTTTTTAATTGGGAACTTGCCCAACAATTACATCTGACTTTCAAAGTTAATAATTGTAAATAATTCTGCAACATCCATTGTTGAATAATTCTCCTTGACAACACAACATTCTTCTTGCCAAGAAAGTCCAGTCCATCTTTCATCATATCCATTATCTCAGAATTTCTTATATTCCAATTCTTTTTAATCTTTTCTGGCAATTCTATATTTTTCAAACCAAACACTTCCTTTTTCACACACAGCAAGAGATCAGATTCCAATTCCTCAAATTGGAAATCCGGTTCAGCTATTATTTCCTGCCTTTGGATACCATCTTGACTTTGCCAAACTGTTACTGACTCATCAATGTTTTTGTTTATATTTTCAAATAAAGCCTGTAAGTTGGAGAACATTCTTTTTCAGTTGCCTCCCAAACTATTTTGTCTCCTTTTAGAGGCATGAGAAACACTTTTATTCTCAAGATCAGGAGAAGCAAATAAATCATAACAGCTTCCACAGGGAAAAGGTCTCTCCCCCCCCCCCGTTAAAGAAAGGGAATTTTTCCCATCAAAATTTAAGAAATAAATATTGCTATTTTAAAAGAAAAAGAAAAATGCTAGAAGGAACAAAGTTTATAATATCATCCTATGTAAATGTAAGTCCCACCACAACATCTTTATGGTTAAAAACAAATAGTTTAAAATTTGATAATAAGTAATGAAAGAACAGGAAAAAAAGTTGTAAAAGTCCAACAACGAGTTATAAAATAGGTCAGATGTCAACTAGTCATAAATCAAGAGATTGTGAAGTTTCAAAAATTGCAATTAAACCCAGGCATACTTAAGAAAATGAGCAGCTGAAGGGAAAATGTGGGAAGAGACCAGACCTTCTGATCACACCTTACCAAGAATTGAAGACATCCAGACTCCCTGTTCTCTATCGGTGCACAATCATCCAAAGTTCTTCTTGGGTCCTTCCTAGTCTCGCGTTGAAAGAATGGAGGACAAAGCTCCTAAAAACCCAGCTGTGGTGTCAAAATCAGCTATTCGTTGGTGGGAGAAAAAGATTTTCATCTATTAAGCACGCCATCATGGGGGAGGGGCCTGCTCAACAAATGATTCGTTAGAAAAGAAGGATATTGGGTCCATCTCATCTTATATCTCAAAGCTCCCATTCTGAAGAACAGTAACAGCAATAACCATAGCACTTAGACTTATATACCACTTCACAGTGCTTTACAGCCTTCTCTAAGCTGTTTACAGAGTCAGCATATTGCCCCCAACAATCTGGGTCCTCATTTTACCAACCTCGGAAGGATGGAAGGCTGAGTCAACCTTGAGCTGGTGGGAATTGAACTGCAGAACTGCTGGCAGCTGGCAATCAGCAGAAGTAGCCTGCAGTACTGCATTCTAACCACTGCGCCACCACGGCTCTTGATGGAACACGAATAGGAATAGATCATTAAAAAAACAACCATGTCTTCCCACTGTCTATCACGTTTGTGGAAGATGGTTTATATCTACGATTATATTGTAGAAAAGCTTTCTTGTGCACATCCTGTTTGGAATATTTCTCTGGGTGGCTGCCCCTTTGACTGAATAAAAAAAAATCCTAGAATGAACTTTTATTTTAGTTATCCTAGCAATTCTTTCATAGCTATTACAAAACCATTGGATATAGTAGAAAAGCTCCAATCCAGGAGATGTAGGAGTGAGACAAAAGGTGGCCCTTCTGTTGTGTATCACCCTTTCCTTTTAGTCTCAAGCAGACTGGCTGCAACATGATTTGGGACATCTTTCAGTCTTCAGCAATCCAAAATGGAACCACCTTTTTCATGAATTTGTGATGTGTCATTTAAAGGTAAGCAAGTTATATTATTCTTAGAATGTTCCACAGAATTGAAGAGAAGGAATATGGAATATTGTAAATACACCTGAAAAAGTTTCATCAGTAAGTATCAAATGTGTTGTGTTATTTATAACAGATGTGTCAAATGGGATTCCCATTTTCCCATTCCCACTCAAAGAACATAGAAAGCTCTCTTACATTAAATCAGATTATTTGTTCATCTATCTCATTACTAACTGCAGACCAAGAATGGAATTTCACTTGTAATAAACAATATGAATGTGCAAATTAACTGAGAGCCAATCCAAATTTAAGATCTGAAGGTGGCAAGACTTGATTCATATAGGACAGTGATTCCCAACCTTCCTGGCTCCACCAACTGGCATCGGCGGCCAGGGTGGTGGGGAGGGAGGGGATGGTTTGACGTGTGCAAACTAATCCCCCTCATGCACAAATGAAGCTTTGCGAGCTCGCCCACCACTTACGTGGCCCAATTCCCAACAGGCTGTAGTCCAGTACCAGTCCATGGCCTATGGCCTATGCTTGATCGATTTTAATAATAAACTATTTGTAATCTATTTGCCAACACTGCTATTAAAATCTTTGTATCAACATTAGCAATGAAATCAGATGAGAATTAGCATACCAGGTGTTATCTTCACCTGCTTTTGGTACAACTGTAAGATAACCCTGATTAAATCCCGATGATAACATTCCCTGATAAACAAGCCTGATTAAATCCCGGTGATAAAATTCCCTGATCAATAAGCCTGATTAAATCCTGGTGATAACATTCCCTGATAAATAAACCTGATTAAATCCCGGTGATAACATTCCCTGATCAATAAGTCTGATTAAATGCCAGTGATAACATTCCCTGATCAATAAGCCTGATTAAATGCCAATGATAAATAAGGAAGGAAAATACTAGACACAAATCTAATAGGGACACAAATCTACAGGTGAGTCAAAGAAGAATAATGATAAAATGGTGTGGAGGCAAGGAAGAGCAAGATTCATTAAAAGCGAGACAGAGCGGAATAAACTTAGTCCTCGATTTTGTATTCTGTTTTTTCCCCCAGACAAATCTCTCTAAATACACAAACAGCAGAGCAGCACATCTTCCAGTGCTTTGATAGACAGGGTTTAAAAAGGTGACAAAACTCCTTTGCCACCTACTTAAAGTTAATATCAGAGAACTCAGTACAGTACTCAAATTCCCCCAGCTTTGTCCATATATGCAATGAATGCTTGAGATTCTTCAAAGCTGGAAAGTGCATTTAATCTTCAAACTGTTTTTGAACTTCTCCAAGATAATTCAGAGTCAGCTGATTCAACCTCTCAAACTTATTTGAAAATCTGATTCAAAGGTTCAGTGGAATCTCCTCTACGTCATGGTTCCGACAGATGAAACCCTTCAAAAGAACTTCAAGGCACTATTTTCCTTAAAGAATCTTTTATTCAGGAAACAAAGTATCAGCACTACATAGTTGAACCCAAACACTAAATTCCCCTCCCCTGGATACAAAGTATCAAAGTACAATTCCTTCCTCCAATAAACCATCATAAAGCACATTCCCCAATTAGCTTAAAGTGCAGGCTTTCTCCCCAGCTCTCCAGCCCACCTAAACGTTATCAACTCTGGACCCAGTTTGTCCTTGGGTTCCCTCGGCAGAGTTATTATTATGGCTAACTGAGCTCGCATCCCAAACCCCTCTCCCTGCACCAACTAATTCTAAGAGTAAGAAAAAGGGAAAAGAGAAAATGGCTGCATTTTCATCTGTTGTCAAAGCAAGAACATCTGATGTTAGCAGCGTTGATACTCTGTATAGCCTATTCAAAGCAGAATACTGCTGTAGTAAATAGTCAAGTAATCTTTTAAAAGCACCTAAATGCTTTCTGTCACTCTTCCTCTACAGGGACTTTCAGCTAATTGGTGGTCTTTGCACCATTCCCAGCATCATGCTAAACCCAACTGTTTACAGAAGGACCCAGACATTTCAATTCATCCCGGCTTTATGTCATTAGGGGAACCTCTTTCTTTGGAGGTAAGAAGCAACAGATTTTACTGAACCCTGGCCTTTCAGATCAGACCAGAAACTGTTTAGCCACTCCATTGTCAATATTTAAAGTTGAACACAGTATAATTCTTCTGGATAAGGTGGCCACAACAAAAGTGAATTTCCATACACTTTTTAAGACTGAGAGAAAGTGACTGATCAAGGTCACCCAGTTGGCTTTGCCCAAGGAGAGACTAGAACTCAAAACCTTGCAGTTTCTAGCCTGATAGCTTAACTGCTACACCAGACTGGTTCTCTTATTATAGCTCATAGCTATAGATAAATATTATCAATTGGACTACTGGGTAATTATCTCACTGGACTGACTTTATAAGTGTGTACAAAAGGATTCTGAGGAAAGCAGCAACCTTTTGTGGCCATGAGTGCAATCCTAAGAAGGTGTGTTAGGGAAGCAAAGTAGCAGATTGTCTGCTTGTCCAAAACCCTAGCAGCTCAGGTAGGATAGAACATGGAGGGTGCTATGGAGCTAAAGCATCTATTTGTTTGTTCCCGTTTGCTCCTTCTCTGCTTAATGTTATAAATTGGGCTGACTATTGTGTGAATTATCTCAGTGGGTTGTTTCAGATTAGATAAGCATATTCTGCCTTGGCTCTTTCTTAAAATAGCAGTAGCAATAGCACTTAGACTTATATACCGTGTCACAGTGCTTCACAGCCCTCTCTAAGCGGTTTTCAAAGTCAGCATATTGCCCCCAACAATCTGGGTCCTCATTTTACTGACCTCGGAAGGATGGAAGGCTGAGTCAACCTTGAGCCAGTGAGAATCGAACTGCCGGCAGCCAGCAGTCACCAGAAGTAGCCTGCAGTACTGCATTCTAACCACTGCGCTACCATGGCTCTAAAACAAAGAAAATATAGAATTACTTATGCCTCACAAGCAGAAATAGAAAATGTTTTATCGCTGATAGTTAAGGATGTGGGGGTCAGTAAAAATCTCAAAATGAAGAAGCTGCCTCTTTAGCTAAGATTCTGGATTCCCTTTTTGTTGTTAATTCACCCCTACTGATACAAGTCAGCACATTAATTGTGCCATCGATAGGATGGTGTGGCTGAAGAGCTGATATTGGGACAATGGAGCTCTTTGAACTCAAAAGATCCAGGTCCATCAGTAATGCTTTGGGGCCTTCTACTAATAGAAAGATTGGTAAAAGTTT
The DNA here is from genome assembly GCA_023970755.1 of Azemiops feae. Taxonomy (NCBI): domain Eukaryota; kingdom Metazoa; phylum Chordata; class Lepidosauria; order Squamata; family Viperidae; genus Azemiops; species Azemiops feae. Next base: position 1,506,345 of record JALGBA010000070.1, on the reverse strand, counting down.
ATCTAGTGTTTCTACTACCAAAAGGTACCTCTTCCTGTCCTGGCTAAAAAATCTAAAGTTAAGAATGCTCTTTCCGTATTTATATTGTAGGACTTCGTTCAAAAGCTACCTCACTCTGCCATGTGTTTCTGCATCTGGAAATTTTGAAAATAAAGACTACAATCTACTCTAACTACCACAATTACAATCTATTATTGTGACAGTTGTGTGCATCTCACTTTTCTTCCTTTTTTCTTGCCTGAGTATTTATTTCACAGAGCAGCTGAAAAAGATGTTATAAAAATGGAGCCTTAAAGTATAATTATCTAGTGAATTATATTTGTTTTTTCATGACTTTCTTTCTTTTACAGTTGGGTTTACAGAAAAAGAAATACATGCCTTATAACTATCAGCACAAATATTTTTTCTTCAGTGAGTATCTAGTTTTTCCCCCCCTACCTCTAGCTAAGTGTAAATGTGAAACTTACAGGTTTATCTGTGTGTTTCTATTGCCTCTACTTTATATTTTATTCTATTGCTATTTCTATATTGTTACATTAATTAGAGTTATTATAATGATTGCAATTATTATACTCTATTGCCAGACTCGATAGTAATGTTATATAACAATGTTTTCTTCTTACAAACATTGTTCTCCCTCAATTCCTCTCTTTGGAATTTCTTCTCCTTTTTTTCTTCTCTGATTTTGGCCAGCAACTAGAGCACTTGCAACTTTTCTTATTGTGCCTCTGTTGTGTTTGGTGATCGGTGAGGCATTGACGAGACAGCAGGTGCAACAACAACTCTCTTTATTAAGTTTAAACAGAAGCCTGGTTAACTGCTGCTCCACCTCTATTTATACACTCAGTAATAGGCGGCAACCAATAGGATTCAAGAATCTTTCCCGCTTTAAACAGGAGTTAATGAGCATGTAGACAGAAAGTCTGGCACCTAACAGACACAGTCTTATGACCGTTTTTTCAAGAGTTCCAAGTAATTTACATCAATACATTACACCCCTTCCCCCTAGATAGTTCATAATGACAAAAATTGAATATAGTCTTGTAAATATTTTGGTGGTCCCTTTACTCGTTCCGAACGCCTCGGAACCACTGAAGGCCCCCGGTCTGCAAGCTCGCCTGCCAGGCTGAGTAGACCGAGGCTGTGGGACCCAACTGTCATGGGTAGAACCGAGTCTCTGTGGCTGGTCTGTCCTGGTAGAGCCGAGCCAGTGTCCATTGGTGGAACAGATTCCACCGGGCCAGAATTTGGAGCCATTTGCTGGCATTGTTCAGTGGTTGAAGTCTCTGTGATTGGGGCTGACTCACCATTCACGATGGCCCTGTCCCTTAGTCGGAGAGCCTCGCCTTCGCTTGAAGACTCCGATGCACGATCGCAATCATGCTGCCCTTGAATAGAGTCATGAGCCAGCGGCTGGTCCGCTAGCTTCCGCCTCAGTTGGTCGATGTGCCTTCGAAGCACACGACCATCTTCCAGGACCACTTCGTAAGAAAGTGGCCCTGACACCTTATCAACCACAGCTACCACCCACAGTGCCCCTTGCCTGTAGTTCCGCGCCCAAACCAGGTCGCCAACTTGCAAGTACCGTGGAGTCCTTGGCTGTGTTGCTTGTGAGGCAACCCTGTCTGAATGTAGACGATCCAGCTTTGTGATTAAATGCCGACCCCACCTCAATTCTGCTGGGCTTCTGCCCGTGGAAGTGCAGGGAGTTGTGTGTTGGCAGAGTAAGAAATCTGCCAGCCTGTGCTGCCAGTTGCCGGTACTATCCTCTTTAAGGACTCTTTGGTTGTTTGGACCATGCGTTCCGCTTGGCCGCTCGAGGCCGGGTGAAAGGGAGCCAAAGTGGTGTGCCTAATCATGTTAGCCCTTAAAAAGGACTTGAATTCTGCAGCGGTAAATTGAGCCCCATTGTCTGAGACTAATACATTGGGCAGCCCGTGCATGGCAAAGATTCTGCGCAGTTCCTGGATGGTCCTGGCAGTAGTCATAGTTGGGACAGGTGCAACCTCTAACCACTTGGAGTGACTGTCCACTACAATGAGGAACAGCTGTCCCTGAAATGGCCCCACAAAGTCGATGTGGATCCTCGACCATGGGGCTTGTGTGGTTTCCCAGTGGTGGACTGGGACGTGGAGCATCTCTGGTCTAGATTGCTGGCAAATGTGGCAGCTGTGTACCTGAGCCTCAATATCTTTATCCAGCACAGGCCACCAAAGGTAGCTTCTCGCAAGTGCTTTCATCCGGACTATTCCCGGTTGTCCCTCATGCAGAGACTCTAAGACTGTAGTCCTCAGTGAGGTCGGGACTACGACCCGATTGCCCCTGTGAGCTGACAGCTCAGCCTTCCTCCTACTGAAACTCTGGAAGTTAGGCCCCGGATTTATGTCCGGCCATCCTGTGAGCACCCAATTCAACACACGACTCAGTGTCATGTCTAAAGCTGTCTCAGCAGCCATGTCCCCTGCATTAAGGGGAGACTCTGACAGATCCTGGATAGCCAGGATGCGAGTGGCTGGAGCGGGGTCAGGCTCTAATTGCGGCAGGGGCAGTCTGCTAAGGCCATCTGCGTGGCCCATTTCCCTGCCCAGTTTATGAATCAGACTATAATTATAAGCTGACAAGAATATTGACCACCTCAACATCCTAGGAGAAATGATCTGAGGTGTTTCTTTGTTCGTTGTGAACAAACCCAGAAGTGGCTTGTAGTCCGTAAAGACCGTGAAAGGCCGATCATACAAATAGTCATGAAACTTCTTGATCCCTGCCACTATGGCCAATGCCTCTTTATCAATTTGGGCATAGTTGCGTTCTGCCGATGACAGAGTCCTAGAATAATAGACCAGGGCTTTTCAACTTTTTCACCCATTGTACCACTTTTAGGATATGGCAATATTCGAGTACCACCTAGCAAGGTGTCAAAAACTTGATGACCAAAAAAAAAAACCCTGTTCAAAGTTGCAATTGCATTGAAATGACTTATGACCATTTTCACACTTATGACCATTGCAGCATGCGCAGGGTCATGTGATTTATATTTGGATACTTGGCAACTGATTCATATTTATGATGGTCACAGTGTCCCAGGGTCATGTGATCCCCTTTTGCAACCTTTTGACAAGTAAAGTCAATGGCAGGGCTGCTGGTGGCCAAGTGCTAAGGCAGGACTTCCCTCCCTCCCTCCTTCCCTGCCTCCCTCTTTCTCATGCCCACCTCCTTCCGAAGGAAGAATTTGAAGAAAAAAAACCATATTTTTTCTCTTCCATATATTCATCACACAAGGAAAAGCCTCCAGAAACAGAAAAGACAAACTGCTGAGTGAACTTGCTTAAAAAGGCATATTCCCCTTTAAGAATTAGCTACTGGCTAGAAAGGAAAGTAAGGAAAAAAAATGTAGTAAGTATTGGCTGCCGGCTAAGGCAGCCTCCCCAAATGGCTCCATTCATAAGTAAAGGAATCTACAGGCAAAATCCATTCAGGAGAAAAATACTTCAAAATCCCTTGCAGCAAAACTTACAGCTAACAACAGCAAAGCAATAGAAGCTAACACAAGACATCAGCCAAATAGAAATTGCCAAACACTCCTTAAGAACACAAAGCCCACATTGCACAAATCCCAGAACTTCAAAGTCACAAAAGCACATAAGAATCCTTCCACTCTCCATCTCCCTCCCTCCCTCCTTCTCTCCTCCGTGCCTCTGCAGCTCCAGAGGACTCTCTCACTGTAAGTCCTTGCCTGTGCTGGCTCTTTCCCTCCCCCACTACACTTGGCTAGGCAGGGCTGCGTACCACCTGCCACTCATTAATGTACCACAAGTGGTACGCGTACCACAGTTTGAAAAGCCCTGTAATAGACTATAGGAACTTGTGTTTCATCAGCCGTTAAATGGCTCAACACAGCTCCTACCCCGTACAGAGATGCATCACACGCAATGCTGATAGGCAGCTGCTCATTGAAATGCGTTAGAACCGAGTTTGAGGACAACAGTGATTTGACTGCTGAAAAACTTTGCCCGTGGATGTTCGTCTACTGCCACTGTGCCTTCTTGCCCAAGAGCCGGTGTAATGGCTCTGCCACTGCGGCCTTGTGGGAAAGGAAGGCATGATAAGGCCTAAGAGTAGCTGGAGCTCTCCTTTTGTTTTAGGACTGGGGGCCTGCTGAATTGCTTTGAGCTTGGATTCAGCAGGATGAATGCCTGCGGCATCGATGCGGAACCCGAGAAATTCAGTTGAAGTTACTCCTATCTTGCATTTTTCCCTCTTCAGTTTCAGCCCCACTTCACGGAAATGTTGAAGGATGGCTTTGAGCCTTTCTGCCAGTATTTCGACTGACTTCCCAACTATGAGGACATCATCGAAATATGGGCACACTCCTGGGATGTTTTTGAGCATGTGCTCCATCACGCTCTGGAAAATGCCTGGGGCGATACTGACCCCGAACTGTAGGCGCCGTACCCTAAAAGCTCCCCTGTGGGTAACTATGGTCTGAGCTTCCGCCGTGGCATCGTCCACTGGCAGTTGCTGGTAGGCTTGAACCAAATCTAATTTGGCGAATATGCGACCTCCCTGTAGTGACGCCAAAATGTGGCTGACTACAGGCACCGGATATGCATGCTGTTGGAGTGCTCTATTGATAGTGCACTTGTAGTCTGCGCATATGTGCACCTCTCCATTGGCCTTAAGTGGTGTAACTATGGGGATTTCCCACTGACTGCTATCAACCGGTTGGAGGATGCCTTGCTGCACCAGTTTGTCCAGCTCTGCATCGATCTTCTGCTTGAGGGCGAAAGGCACTCTACGAGGCTTGATTCTTATTGGAGCTATGGCAGGATCAAGTCGAAGGGCTATGGGAGGTCCCTTATACTTCCCTAAGTGAGGGCTAAAAACATCAGCAAACTCCTGGCAACCTGCCGCCAGGTCCGCTGCTTGTGTACTGTTTATTCCAGTCACATTGATTCCCAATGCATTAAACCAATCAAGCCCAATGAGGCTTGTGCGGTTGCCCTCAACTACTACAACTTCCAGGGGACCCTCAAACCCCCTGAACTGCACCCTGAGTGTAGCTTCTCCTCTAACTGCTACGCGGGAGTTTTGGAAATCCGTTAACACAAGGTTCAACGGCTTGAGCTTAACTCGTTTGCCGCTGCGACTGCAAATGTGTTTGAAAGTCCCTTGGGAGATTATGGATAAAGCTGACCCCGTGTCTAGCTCCATGTTACATGGAACTCCTTGCAGCTTGACTTTAAGTCGCAGCTTCTCCTTGAGTGGGCGATGGGCACCTGTTCTATGCACGCTCCTTCTACTGGCGCAATAGCCAACCCTGTGTTGCCCCGGGGCTCCGGTACCTTTCCGGGGTAACTCTTCTGGTGGGCTTTCTCTCCGGCAACCCTTACAGATGGCGATGTGGCCTTGTTTGCCACACACCTGGCACATTGCTGTGCGGAATCTGCATTCCGAGTGTTTGTGTCGGCCTCCGCACCTCGCACATTGAGGGAAGGGAACTGCCTTGTCAACCAGTCGTGGTGACCTTCTTTCTGGTGGCTGCTGTAACCGATCGACCTCTTGGTCTGATTCGGAGTCTTTGACCCTCTCAGCATCCTTCTGGTGGATGGCTTCTATGCAGGGATTGCTCTTGGAGATCTGTAAGGCTTTGATGGCTCCCTCGGCGGCTTCTTCGGCTGTGATCTCCCTTAAGGCATCTTGGAACGAAATAGTCTCTTTAGCAATCAATTTCTGTTGGAGTTCCCTTCTTCTTAACCCGCACACTAAGCAGTCTCGCAGTCTCTCTTCGAGGTCTTTGAACTCGCAGGGTTGGGCCGCTTGACGTAGGGTGGCTATGAATTCTGCAGCCGACTCGCCCAGTCGCTGGTCCCTTCTTTTGAAGACGTGTCTCCAGGCGATGACTGATAGCTTTGGCTCGAAGTGTTCTTTGAGCAACTTTTAAAGTTTGGAATAAGCAATGGACTCGAGCAGAGCTGGAGCGACTAAGTTCTCGGCGATGTCGAACGTCACCTGGCCACACACGCACAGCAGCATTGCGACCTTCAAGCCATCTTCACAAACATGGTTGACCCTCAAGTAATTTTTGACTTTCGCGACGTCGGAACTCCACCTTTCTGGATTTGCGATGTTGAACTCCGAGAGTTTTCCGATCTTGGCCATGGTGAGTTGTCTCCGGCCTCTCAATGCCTCGTGCTGCCAAGGCTTCTGTTAGACTCCCAGGGACGGATCCTTGGGAGGGCTCTCCTCCAGCATTTTCGTACTGGCAGGAGTGGAGGGGGGGAATGTGGTTCCGACCAAGGCATCTTCGCTTGGCCTTACCCCCTTAGTGACTCAGCTCTTGGATCTTGGCAGCACATCCCACCCTCGTCGCCACTGTTGTGTTTGATGATCGGTGAGGCATTGACGAGGCAGCAAGTGCAACAACAACTCTCTTTATTAAGTTTAAACAGAAGCCTGGTTAATTGCTGCTCCACCTTTATTTATACACTCAGTAATAGGCGGCAGCCAATAGGATTCAAGAATCTTTCCCGCTTTAAACAGGAGTTAATGAGCATGTAGACAGAAAGTCTGGCACCTAACAGACACAGTCTTATGACCGTTTTTTCAACAGTTCCAAGTAATTTACATCAATACATTACAGCCTCTTTTCTTCTGACTATTCACCCCCCCCCTTGAAGAAAAATCACCTTTTATTCAGCTGATTCCAATAGAAGAGAATATTTGTAGCTCAGGTTGGAACTGTGCGGTCCTTGATGCTCTCTGAGGTCGGTAGTTTTCTTGCAGACATTTCATTACCCAGCTAGGTAACATCATCAGTGCTAGAAGGTAGTGGGGTTTGCTCTCTTTATATATACTAATAGTGGCTTGCCCTGTCTCTTGCTTTAGGTTTTATATTTTTGTAAGTTGCCCAGAGCTGTGTTTTACAAGATGGGCAGCTGTGCCCTTTATAAATGAATACATAAACTTAAAAGCAGGTCTCACTGGATTTACCAGGGCTTTCTTCTAAATAAACCTGAGTAGATTAAGGTAATATTGTCCACTTATCACCAGGAATAACAGAGATTCTTTTAACTCATTCAAGTGTATTTTAGTCAATAGGTTCTAATGGAGAACACAATTTGAGTGGCACAATTCAGGCAGTGTCTGCCATGTACACGTTTTGGGGTTTGGTTTATGATGAGATTCCCAAGTACAATTATAATGTTTCCAAAATGTTAAATACAAAACATTTGAGGAGTGTGGTTGATGCTTCCTTTATCTTTAGAAAAGACTGTTAATGGCTATATGCATATTGTTTCCTTCTACAGCATTGCCACTGATTGTTCTGCCAACTTTTCAAGTTTACTCATTGTACTTTATACTCCAGCGCAAACTCTGGAGGGTGAGTACACAAATAATCCATACCAAATATTAAAATACTGAGATTTTCCCCCCTCCATGATAAGTTTCTAGGTTTAAAATTTTATTTCCTTAAGAGGGAATGAAAAAGCTAAACCATTTTAGGACCATATAAAAATTGGCATGGCGATATTGTTAATAGGAAAGTCAATGCCACCCAATTCTAAAGTGCTTCCAGATGAACTATTGCTGGCTATCAAAAGGCCTTTTATGAAGAAGACATTATTTTTTTGTCTAAGGAAATAAACATGTAGAAGGCATAGGGAAGGTTGGAGACATAGAGTTGGACAATGACATCGACGAACTAAGAATGTACAAGAATTACAATCCAGTTTTCTCAAGTAGTGATTTTGAGGGCTTTGATTCAGGAATTATTTATGGTGGCTTGAACACAAATGTAAAGTTATGGTTCATCTTTCTTTTTAAAAAAAAGATCTAGGGGGATTGGAAATCGGGTTGGACTTATTTTTTTTCTAATAGAGATGATGGCAAAAGAGACTTTTCCAGCCTTATTTAAAGTGGGGATCTGCCATGCACTATTGACAAGCACCCTAATTTAAAATGGCTGAAATTTTGTGGGATAACCAAAGCTAAAAAAAATCTCTACATTTTCACTTGATATCACATAAACATGTCAGTTACTGAAAATAATGAGGGTGGAGGTTCATTCTCCGAGCTTATGGGCTGGTTTCTGAACGTTTCATTACCAGGCTAGGTAACATCTTCAGCAGAGTTTAGGGATGGCATTGTTGATGTTCTTCTGCTTGTAAGGGTTTCAGGTGGTCAGTAGATCTTGTGATGGTGAGGTCATGTCAACTGAGGGTCACATAGGAGTCTTGTGATGGGTCAAGTGTGGTCACAAGTGAGAGTCTTGTGATGAGTCCTGTGATGGGGAGGTCACATCAGGTCAGAGTCTTTGGGAGGTGAAGTGCTGGTTGGGGAGGGGGTTCCATGGGTTGGTTGAAGGTCAGTGCTGTTGCTGGTTGGTTGCGCGATTGATTTGAATTTTCAGGTGTTCATAGGCTGGTTGTAGATTGATGTGTCTGTTGATGGAATTGTTTGTGGAGTGCCAGGCTTTGATAAACCCGCGATCGAGGTGGCTGGTAGCATAGTCAATGATTCTTATATTGCTCCAATCAAATTGGTGCTATTTGGTGTCAATGTGAGTAGAGATTAGGGATTTGGGATGTGGCGTTTGACTGCCAGCTGGTGTTCATGGAGCCTGGTTTTCAACTGACATGATGTTTGTCCCACATAGAATTGGTTGCAATTGTTACAGTTGGTTTTGTAAATTACATTATTTCTTTCATCCTTCTGTATCTTTTCTTTGGTTCTGGATAATTCCTGGTGGGATGTGGCTGTGGGTTTGTGGGCTATTGCTATTCCTAGAGGCTGGAGAATTCTGGCTGTCATTTCTGACACCCCTTTTGTGTATAGTAGGGTTCGTTTTGCATGGTGGTTGGCTGTGTGGTGCATTGTGGTTTGGCTGCTGTGTGTAGGAATATGAAGTTTTTTAGATAGCCGTTGCGGAGAAAGATGTCAGGCAGCCGTTTCTCTCCTGCTTTTTTTAGTGTTGTGGTGCTGCAGTGTGTCCTGGCCCTTCTGAAGAGGGTCTGGACACAGCTTCTTTTGTGTGTAGTGGGGTGGTTGCTCAGATCCTCAGCTTCACAATTCCGTCAACAGACACATCGATCTACAACCAGCCTACGAACCCCTGAGAATTCAAACCAACCACACAACCAACCCGCGACAGCACCGACCTTCAACCAACCCATGCAAGCCCCCTCCCAACCAGCACTTCACTTTCCAATGACCCTGACCTGATGTGACCTCCCCATCACAGGACCCTGACCTGATGTGACCCTCACCTGACATGACCTCACCATCACAAGAACTACTGACCACACAAAACCCTTATAAGCAGAAGAACACCAATCCCGACATTCACTAAACTCTGATGATGATGTTGCCTAGCCTGGTTCTTTAACCCACAAGCTTAAAGAATGAACCTCCACCCTCATCCCTCCATCCAACATACAGATAGTTGCCACTATTGCAAACTGAAAACAATGTTTTTAATGAGCTCAAACAGATCTGCATACACACCAACATTGGTGCTTACAACCACCCATTGTCTCTTCTATTTATAGTCACTATATAAAAAGATTGTTTTCCCTGATTAATTTTTTAAAATCCTTATAACAATATGCAAAGAAACTTCTCTCCTTTTCCATCACTTTCAGGAATGATGTGAGCTCAAAATATTGTAATTTTTTTAAAAAAACAAGCATTCTCAATCTTGTCTAGTGAATTTTACTATGAGTTTTTTCAATCTGTTAAATCTGTCAATCCATTAAAAAAGCAGCCAGGGTAGAAAATGGGTCTGTCAAAGTGGCAGTAAACAGAGCAGAGTTTCCAGAAGATACACATCTGGAACACATTACGATTCAATGTTGGGTGCCTACGTGGAACAAGGGAAGATGCTATTCTAATGTCTGTTCCTTTTCTTCTCTTCTGCAGGAAATTGCATGGACGCTTGCATATTTTATCCGATTCTTTATTGCCTTCAACCCCATATTGGGATTCAAGGGTGTTCTGGGATACTTCGTTCTTTTGAAGTACTGTTCATCATATGTACTATTTTCTTGGTGTTTCACCATTCCTTCACAGACCCTGACTATTCTCTAGATCAGGGGTCTTCAAATTTGGCCTGGCTGATGAATTCTGGGAGTTGAAGTCCACAAGTCGTAAAAGGGCCAAGTCTGAAGACCCCTGCTCTAGATTATCCTTTCCCAAACTTGCCCACTTCCATATGTGTGGGCTTCAGTTCTACCATTGGCAGTAATGGCTTTGTTGGCTGGGGAATTCTGGGAATTGAGTTGAGTGCCCAGGCTGTGGAAGGCTGTTCTGAACTAACCCCAAAATGTCCCCCCTATTTTTAGGACTCACACACTCATTTTCTTCCTGTTGAAGACTGGTGCACATGCATTCATCACTTTCTGACTGCAGCATACATTTTTTTACAATCTGCATATGTGAATCAATCATCACATATATGCAAAGCATCAAAGCGGTTCTTCATTTTGACTGAACCTTAGATGAAGTGCCACTTTGATGTAACTCCATGAGGTGAAGCAGTCCTCAATTCTAAGTGCCATATTGAATTGTCTACCTCACAGGACAGTGATTTTCCACAGGCTTGAGTACCCAGAGACAACAGGAGTAGCCATCTTTCTCCCAATAGCAGCAGAGATTTTCAAAGAATACTAAGTTTGCAAACAGCACTTTCTAATCACTTTCAGAAATTGCTGATTAACTACTTCTAAGCTATTAGAATGACAAGTTTGAAAATGCAGGATAAATTTGCCTTTCAACCTAGAACAGAAGAAAGTTTTGATTATAAGCTTAAGAATCTGAAATAATCAGCAAAAAGTTAAATATGATTTTGATCTTAGAAAGTAACACATAGGCTAAAGGTCCACATAAAATTGGAATAGTAAAACTTTTACAATAAGATTTTGGAATTAATTATAAAGTACAAAGAGCTTCTTGTGGGAAATAGATCCTGTTTTGGTTTTTATAGAACATGATACAGATAAATAATTTCATGATTTCAAAAACTGGACACAAGAGGGGACTAAAGATTTTAAGTAGAGGAAAGATATACAAGCCTGCAAGATAGTACAAAATGTTATGAAAATAAAAACATTGAAGGAGAAGAACTGAATTAGAAAATAATAGCCATAATATCAATAATGTCATAATGATGATGCTTTAATGGATAAACTATGTCCAAAGGATGTTATCAAAGAAATGTCATTTTTAGAACAAATTTTGATAAGATGGAGATAGTATTGAAACTGGATTTACAACTGATAGACCAAAAGAATTAGTTAGAAAAGGATGTTTCACTGGATCTTCAAAAGAAACTGGTTGAGGTTTTAAATTTTAAAAATGAAATGCAAATGACAAACCAACTGGAATTTAACAAAAGTCTTGTATTGTCATTCGGGTTGTTTCAGTTGGACAGGTATTGTTTTCCACAGAAAGGCATCATGAGGTCTAGTGCAGCAGTCCCCAACCTCTTTGGCTGTACAGACCAGTGGTGGTGCCTGGCGGCTATGCGTGGCGGTAGTGGCGGTGGGGCGAGAGGGGATGGGTTCGCGCGCTCAACCTAATCCTGCACATGTGCAAATGAAGCTTAGCACTCTCGCACGCCACTTGCTTGGTCTGGTTCCCAACTGGCCATGAACTAGTATCGGCCCGCAGCCCAGGGGATAGGGACCCCTGGTCTAGTGAATGATTTGCATTGTAAGCCTAGCAAACAAGCTGATAAATTGTCCCACTGTTCTATTTAATAGTTGATTTGTGTAGATATAGTTTCACTTCCTGACTTTGCCTCATTTCTGTCTCTCAGGGTTCTTGATAGTATCGTATTTACATGGATAACGCAGATGAGTCATCTTCCTATGCACATTGATCACGATAAAAACATGGATTGGTTCTCTACACAGGTAAGAGAGATCTCAAAGATAAAATTGATGGCTGCACATGATTAAACTTTAGCTTGTCTGTGTAATTTTATTATATGTACAATAAGTCAGAAAACCATAATAATCCAATTACCACAGCATCAAACTATAATTTGCACATGTGAAAGCTATATTCATTTTCGAAAGTTATTTTCATTTTTTTTTTACAGTGCTTTTTCTATGTAATGGTAAAGTTTGAAGTGTGTTTAGAAATACCATGCCTTTTCTTAAAGGTTATGATTGCCCTCGCTTTTGTTTGGACTTTATAAAAATGGAAATGAGATGAACAAAACAAATATCTTTGGGGCTCATTTTAAGATAATAGCACCAAAGAGAAACTGGCCAGTGCAGAAATCATTTCTCTCTTTTCCATTCCCAGCATCAGGTTTTCATCAAGATCAGGACATTCTTTTTAGAAAAGCAGGCTTGTGAGTTCGAATCTTACCAGACAACCTGGTTCGGTCTGGAATAAGTAAGGAGAAGATGTGAAAGTAACTGTTGAAAAGAAATGTTTCACAAAATGAAAAATAAATATATTAGTAGAATTACATTTTAATTCTCCATGTTTTCAAAACTGTACAATGGGGATTATCAGATTTGATACCAAATGAGTATTTAAACTAATATAATTTAAGCCTTCCAAAATTCAATATATTTGTCTAGAAATACAATACGTACATACAAACATACATGAATATAAATCATGGACATTTGCCTGAAAATTGTTCTTCCATCATTCACAGTATGTCTGGACTAAAACCTTTCTTTCTCTCTTCTCCCAGCTTCAGGCAACATGCAATGTGAATCAGTCTTTTTTCAATGACTGGGTAACAGGACACGTGAATTGTCAAATTGAGCACCAGTGAGTACAAATTTAGGGCAATGAGAAACATTTTAAGGTATCAGTGAGAAATTGCTTCATAGTTCATATAGGATCGCCAACGTGATCGCCAACGTCCGATAACGGATATAGCACAAGAAGAAGAAGAAGTAAAGGGATCATAATTCTCTGCCTTCTTTTCTGCCTATAGTCTCTTCCCTACGATGCCTCGGCACAACTTTTGGAAGGTGACTCCTTTGGTGAAATCCATGTGTGCCAAACATGGTATTGAATATCAATCAAAACCCCTCTTCACTGGCTTGGCTGACATTGTGCAGTAAGTATCAGACTGCAAAGACTATCAGCTCAGAAGAAGATTTGGGCATCTAGGAAACATTCAATATATAAAGGTTAGCCAAACAGCAAATCAAATGAAGAATCTGCATGGTTGTCCCAAAGGTGCTTTTTCAGGAGACAACTGGACTTTCTTGTTTGTCTTTGAAGACGTTTCGCTTCTCATCTAAGAAGCTGAAGAAGCTTCTTAGATGAGAAGTGAAACGTTTTCAAAGAAAAACAAGAAAGTCCAGTTGCCTCCTGAAAAGCACCTTTGGGATAACTATGACTTGGATGACTGAAAATCTCCATAGACAAATCTGCATGGTTTTATTCTTAAGGACATGAGAAAGGTGAACTTGCAATGATATAGACATATATATAAGTGTGAAGATGTCAACTGAACACTAAGTCCATTGGGTAGAGGCTTCAAAAGCGATCTGCTTTTTAAACTGTTAATGAGAATAAAGATTTTGGATGTAGATCCTTTAAGAAAAAAAAAGTCTAGTATCAGAAAGAGAGAAATGCGAATCATTAAGCATGTGCTCTATTGCATGCTTCTTTCATAAAATTAGTTATAATTAAAAAATAGTTATCAGTTAACATCAAAGAGCCTTTCATATGTGGTAGCTCTCAACAATACTTGGGTGATCTTGAAAAAAGATAAGCAGCATCTAAGTTGGTAGTATTTTGATAGGAGCCAAAAGATGTAAGCTAGACCAGGGATCCCCAACCCCCGGTCCATGGACCGCACCTGGTAGGAGCATGCCAGCAACCAGGCTGCACAAACAAGCAAAGCTCCATCCATGAGATGCAGGTAGCATGCGAAACCATGCCTCCTCCAATCCACAGAAATACCTTTCACCATGGAACCAGTCCCTGGTGCCCAAAAGGTTAGGAGCAGCTGAGCTAGACTGTAAAGTTGAAAAAAAAAACCTCTAGAAACAGGCAATGGCAAACTATTTCCATATGGTTAGCATGAAAATTACATGCCCAGGTGGCCTCCTGAAGATGGGCAGAGTCTGCCTTCTCCCTATCACCATGACCTTGCAATTTGGGTGCTTGGATAAAGTGCTACTTTATGATAATGATATATAAGTCCATAAAGCATCAATGCAAACTAGAGATAACTGTCAAGACATGTCAAATACCTAAAAGAAGATGTAGCAATCACTGAGAGATTTTTGTGCTGCTCACCCTGTCCTCAATGTACTGCACTTGTTCTGAATTCAATCCTCTGCTTGAATCAGAAGCATGATTTTTCTGAATAGGTCTTAATTCTCATAGCAATGAAGCAGGACTTACTTTCTGTTTTTTTCAGTTCCTTGAAGGTTGCAGGTGAAATCTGGTTCAAAGCATATCATTGTGAACAGAAAATACCAAATTCTAAAATGTGCCTTCAACAAGGGAAGAAGGGTGAAGAGACATGAATGGATCTGAAGCCAGACAGGCTTCAGGGATAGAAAACCTAAAGTAATTTGTGGATGAAACAAAATGCTTAGAGAGACTTTGGGTCTCAGCTGAACTTTTGGCATGTTTCCTAATAAATATAAACATTGCAAGCAACACATTTTTTTTCTTTCCTGCTTTTGGGTCTTGAATGCATCATAAAGATGCAGGCTTCTCAAAAATGTTCATTGAATTGCTTTGTTGCTTTGTTGCTTCATGCCTCTTTTGCAATGGTCAGGAAAATAAACCTAATAGCTGTTATAATGGATCTTGGATTAGGGAATGAGACTAGGCCACATCAACAGATACAAAACATACCTAACCTGCTAAGAAACCACTCCATATTTCTCCCATTTTGTCTTCATCATTTGGAGATTCCGTGTAAGGATCTGCCCCAGCTGGTCCCTCAGGAAAGTAAAACACTTGAATCCATGTGATTGACTCAAAAGAACTTTTACTGAGAGAAAGTGGTTATAAGAAAGTAAGGCGGAATCTGAAGATCCTACGCAATGCACACAGCTATTCTTTTGTTTTCCCCAAGTCCCAACACACACACCCTGACCAGTCCACCGGCAGCCAATATGATGTTGTGAAGATGTTTTGAGAATGCTGAGGTGCTAGGCAGATAACAGATCACTCTCAGGGCATGACTGCCTTGGAACCAGGCTGGAACCGGCTGGCAGGGAGTCTGCTTCATCTCCAAAGGCCATCCCCCTCTCTAATTCCCAAGCCTTACAGCAAAGCGAAAGCATCCCAAATATGCCATTGTTTCTCTCCCCCCCCCTCCAACAGAATGGCAGGACACGAAGGTGGACCTAATATTCCATATGATTTACCTGACATCTATCTTGCCCAGAGCTTCCAGTACTAATATAAATAGTATTTCTTCCACATTCATTAATAAAAAGAGAAATGAAAAAGTATATTGCACCAACATATACATTATATATCTCACAAAGATGACCATGCATGACTATATTTCTGTGCATTTCTTCATTCTAGGGGCTTCTCCTTGGGCTGGGAAGGTTGACAGAAATACTGTACAAGCTGAGAAACGGGGACATGGTAGGTAGTTTTGCTGATGGAAATCCAGCACGTAGGGGAACTGTGTGTTCAAGTCAGTGCTGAAATGAAAAGAGAAAAAGAAGCTGATTTTATGAGAGTGCAAAGGAAGTAGTGTTTTTCAGTGTTTGCAACATGCTAACATGCCAGCACTCTGCTTCACAGCTGGCATAATGAAATGGCCAGGGATATGTCCAACAGCAGATGCAAGGAGCAATCATGGTTGTGAACAGCTTATAATAAACACAGGATTATGGTTTTTCAAATGTCCAGCCAGAACTAGAAAAAATGGTACATTAGAAGTAAGAAAAGAAAGCAATTAAGAAAAAACCTGAAATCAAGCTAATCTGAAAAGTACTAACAGGGTGAATAGAGCATATTCTAATTTATTTTGGATTAACAGTAAATCACTACACTCAGACACCAAAGAGAAACAAAGAATTTCTATTTTGTGTAACCATCTGGAGCACTTTTTTGCAATTATATAATAGTTATTAAAATTGATAACAGGAAATAATTAAAAGAACAATCCTATGCACTTATGCAAAAGTAGGACAATTCAATCTTATTCCTAAATAAGATTAAAATCCTAAATACGTTTCCTAGGATAAACTTTCCCAACTTTCAGAAATACTGGATTCCTGCTCCCATAATCCCATTCTTTGGTGATTGTGAGAGTTAAAATCCAAAGCATCTGATGAGCACAGTAATGCAAAAGGTAGCTTAGAGAATAATTACAGGTAAATTTGACGGAAATTATTTCTGGATAAATAGGGCCTGGTGTATTTTTATATGGTGTTCTTAATATTTTTGTTCCGTTCTTCTTAAAGCATTCTTAAGTTATTCATAATATTTATTTAAAATTCTGCTCAATAGATAATACTATCAAGATAACAGAATACACGGGAATATATGTATTGGTGTACTGTAGTTTGCATACATTGTATATTAATGCCAATAATAAGAACAGAAAAGAGATTTTACGTGGCCAGTAGTTTAAAAAAAACTAACAGGAAAAGCAGATTTCAACAAGACCTAACTATGGATAAAAGCAGGAAACTTGAGAAATGAAACAGAGGGTCTAGTTCTGCACAAGGCCAAGCCTCAACCACAAATGCATACAAAGCCAAAATTGAAAAGACAGCAACAGACAGCAAATGCTGCCTCTGCAAAGAAGGTGAAGAAATAATGGACCACATAGTTAGCTTCTGCAAGAAGATCACACAGACTGACAACAAAACACAGCTTGACAAAGTAGCAACAATGATGCATTAGAATGTTTGCAAGAAATACTATTTGCCTGCAAGCAAGAACTGGTGGGATCACAAAAATAGTCAAAGTAATAGAAAATGAAGAAGCTAAAGTGCTCTGAGACTTTAGAATACAAATAGACAAACACCTGCTACATAGCACTACAGACTTAAGAATTATTCATAAGACAAAAAAGTCTGAATAGTAGATGCAGCAGAATCTGGAGACAGCAGAATAGAAGAGAAAGAATTGGAGAAAATCACAAAATAGCATTTAACACTTAGCAGTTATATAGCACTTCATAGCGCTTTACAGCACTGTCTAAGCAGTTTACAGAGTCATATATCGCCCCCAACAATCTCGGTCCTCATTTTACCGACCTGGTGGAAGGATGGAAGGCTGAGTCAACCTTGGGGCAGTCAGGATCAAACTCAGGATCGGCAGTGGGCCTGCAATATTGCATTCTATCCACTGCGCCACCAGGGCTCTTATAAAACACAAAACACAAAGATCTGCATATAGAAATAGAATGACTGTGGCAAAAGAAAGCACAGATAGCACCAATAGTAATAGGAGCCTTGGATGCAATCCCAAAACATCTGAAGCACTATTTGAATACCATCAGGATTGATAAAATCACCATTGGTCAATTGAAAAAGGCACTTTACATGTAAAAGGTTACATCCTGCTAAGATACTTTTAACACTATTAAACAACATTCTCTGTCTATTCCAGGCCCTTGGGAAGAACTCGATAAGTGGATAAAAAGGCCAAATCCAGTCTAAACACCTGGCTGACTGTGCAACCAACCATAATAATTTTGAAAAGTTGAAAAACAAATGACACAAATTCTGCAATATTAGCAAAACTAGATACTTTTGAAATATGACCTTTATTTCCAAAAACACCATCTACAGGTAGTCCTCCAGTTACAACCATTCATTTAGTGACTGTTTGAAGTTACAATTGCCCTGAAAAAAGTGACTTATTACCATTTTTCACACTTACAACTATTGCATCATCTCCATGGTCATGTGATCAAAATTTGGATACTTGACAACTGGCATGTATTTATGATGGCTGTTGTGTCCCGGGATCATGTGATCACCACTTGTAACTTTCCCAGCCAGCTCCAGACAAGGCAGATTCACTTAACAACCATGTTACTAACTTAACAATTACAGTGATTCACTTAACAACTGTGGCAAGAAAATTGTAAAATGGGGCAAAATTCACTTAACAACTATCTAGCTTAGCAATGAAAAATTTGGGCTCAACTGTGGTATTGTGTAGTGGGTTTTTTGGAGGCATTAACCAGACCGGGTTAATACAACGCGATATATTACAACAGAAAACAGAACTGGCTTAACTGACAGAATGACAGCTATTTATACTTGCCGCCTCTAGGTGGCGACCAATCAAATCAAACGCTGTTTTCCCGCTCAAACTTAAACTTAACTTTCCTCCAAAACAGTTGGAGACACGTTTAAATCAAAACACATTAACCCTTGATATCAATACATAACACCCCTTCCCCCTGGATAAAGTGACTTCTTGTACACTTGATGCACATAGTTTTTGAGGTTGACCGGTGGGTAGACCGGAATGCCGCAGAGCTGTTTGGGTTTCCGCCTCGACTTGCCTGTTGTCCGCAGTGGGTAGACCTGTGCCGCTATATTCATTTGGGTCATTTGACGGCAGAGGCGGTAGATCTGTGCCGCTATGTGTGTCTGAGTCCATTGGCAGCAGCGGCGGTGCAAAGATCCTCTGTCTCTGTAAGCACCTACTGGAATAGCAGCTTCATCTGGAGTGTCTATAGTCCTTTCTAATTCTGCTCCTGAGCTCTGTTTTGTCTGCCGATGCCACAACTGGTCAATGTGGTGTCAGATCACACGACCATCATCCAGAGCCACCTCATATGATATTGGCCCTGACACTTTCATGACTGTAGCAGCCACCCAATGTGCCCCCTGCCCATAGTTCCTATCCCAAGCATGCTCACCCAACTGTAGATTCCTGGGAGTCTTGGATTGTACCGTTTCATCAGCTATCCTGTCAGGGTGGAGGCGGTCTAGCTTTGTAGTGAGTTGACGTTCCCACCTTAGTTCAGCTGGGCTGCATCCCATTGCGGTGCTTGGAGTTGTGTGCTGGCATAAAAGGAAGTTTGCCAGGCGATGATTCCAGTCTCCCTTAGTCAGTCTTTTAAGGGATTCTTTAGTGGACCTTACCATCCATTCAGCCTGGCCGTTGGAAGCTGGATGGAACGGAGCCGAAGTGGTGTGCCTAATCATGTTAACATTAAGGAATGACTGGAACTCCGCTGCTGTGAATTGTGCCCTGTTGTCATACACAATGACGTCCGGCAGTCCATGTGTGGCAAATAGCCGGCGCAGTTCCTGGATGACCCTGGCAGTAGTCATAGATTGGACAGGTACTACCTCTAACCATTTTGAATAACTGTCCACAACAATGAGGAATACCTGTCCCTGAAACGGACCCGCAAAGTCAATGTGCACACGAGACCATAGGGCTTGCTTGGTCTCCCAGCGGTGCACAGGTGCCTGGGGCATTTCTGGACGGGTCTCTTGGCAGACCTGACAGCTCCCTACTTGAGCCTCAATGTCCTTGTCCAGGCCAGGCCACCACAAGTAACTTCTTGCAAGTGCTTTCATTCTTACGATACCTGGATGTCCCTCATGCAGAAATTCTAACACTCTGGCTTGCAATTTGGGCGGAACAATTACTCTGCTTCCCCACAGCACACAACCTTTGTGGGCTGACAACTCATCTTTTCTGCATGCATAGTGCTGAAACTCTGAACCTGGTTTGTTTTCTGGCCACCCCCTCAACACCCAGTTAAGAACGTGGCTGAGTGTTCTGTCAGTGGCAGTTTCAGCGGCCACATCTCCCGCGTGTAGGGGTGTCTCTGGAAGATCCTGGATTGCCAGGATGCGAGCTGCTGGGGCTGGATCTGTGTGGCAGAGGCAGTCGGCTGAGTGCATCAGCATGGCCCATTTCCTTGCCAGGCTTATGGATTAGCCTGTATGAATAGGCAGCCATAAAGATTGACCAGCACAGCATCCTTGGCGTCAGGATCTGCGGAGTTTGCTTGTCAGCCATAAAAAGGCCTAGCAACGGCTTGTGATCTGTAAAAACTGTAAAGGGTCGCCCGTATAAAAAGTCATGGAACTTCTTAATTCCAGCTACAATAGCGAGAGCTTCTTTGTCAATTTGAGCATAGTTCCTCTCAGCTGGTGATAATGTCCTAGAGTAGTAAGCAATAGGGGTTTCACGACCATCTGGCATCTGATGGCTTAACACTGCCCCAATGCCATAAGGGGAGGCATCACAAGCTAATGTCACTGGCAGTTTTTCGTTAAAGTGAGCTAACACGGAGCTCGAAGATAGCAGTGATTGACTGCTCTGAATGCCTTGTTGTGGTTGTTTGTCCACACCCATGGTGCTTTCTTGTCTAGTAGACGGTGGAGTAGCTCTGCCAATGCTGCTTTGTGTGGCAAAAACGAGTGGTAAAAGTTTAATAGTCCTAAGAATGCCTGCAGCTCCCCCTTGGATTTAGGTCTGGGGGCTTGTTGAATGGATTTGAGTTTAGCATCTGATGGATAGATTCCAGCAGCGTCTATCCGGAATCCCAGAAACTCAGTAGAGTCCATGCCAATTTGGCACTTGTCCTTTTTTAACTTTAACCCCGCCTCATGGAACCTTTGCAGCACTGCCTTTAGATGTTCAGCTAGGACTGCCGCTGATTCTCCTGCAATTAGGACATCATCAAAATAGGGGCAGACGCCAGGTATATTTTTTTAGTGTCCGTTCCATAATGCTTTGGAACAAACCGGGGGCTACACTTACCCCAAACTGCAGGCGGCGTACTCAGAATGCCCCTCTGTGGGTGACAATTGTCTGTGCTTCTGCTGTGGCATCGTCGACTGGCAGCTGTTGATATGCTTGTGCGAGATCTAGTTTGGCAAACAGATGGCCTCCTTGGAGCGAGGCGAGAATGTGACTTACCACTGGAAATGGGTAAGCGTGTTGCTGAAGTGCCTTGTTGATTGTGCATTTGTAGTCTGCACAAATGTGGACGTCCCCATTAGGCTTCACTGGGGTCACTATGGGAGTCTCCCACAGGCTACTGTCCATGGGTTGGAGCACTCCCTGTTGCACTAATTTGTCCAGCTCTGCAACAATCTTCGGTTTTAAAGCGCGGTTTAATTCTAATTGGAGTGACTGTTGGGTCAAAATGTAGGGAAATGGGTGCCCCTCTGTATTGGCCTAGGTCAGGGCTGAACACATCAGCATATTCTTGGCATACTGCTGCCAGGTCAGCTGCTTGTGTGCGATGGATGCCCGTTACTCAGATGCCCAGGGCTTCGAACCAGTCCAATCCGATAAGACTGGTGCGCTGTCCATCAACAACTACCACACTGAGGGGACCCTCAAACTCTTTGAATTTGACCCTTACAGTGGCTTCACCCCTAACAAACACACGGCAGTTTTGAAAATCAGTCAGGATAAGGCTTGACGATTTGAGTTGAACTCGCCTCTTGCCTTGTCTACAGATATACTCAAAAGTCTTGAATGAAATGATTGATAGAGCTGACCCGGTGTCTAGCTCCATAGAACATGGGACCCCTTGAAGTATAACTTGAAGTCTCAACTTCTCTTTGAGGGGGCGTTGGGCTTCTGTCCGCTGAATACTTCTCCTCCCTGAGCAATATCCAACCCTGTTCTGTCCCGGGGCCCATCTACCTTTCTGATGTCCATCTGCAGGGCTAGCTTCTTTCTGGCGACCTCTACAGACTCTGGCGATGTGGCCTTGCTTTCCACAGGCATGGCACACGGCTGTGCGAAACCTGCACTCAGTTCTTTTATGTTGTCCTCCGCAGCTAGCACAGTTCAAAGAAAGGATTGCTTGTTCTGTTGCACGATGCCATCTCAATGGCTCTTTTTGCAGCCGGTCAATCTCATCGACTTCTTCTGATTCACCCGGTCTCTCAGTGGTCTCCTGATGTATTGCTGTGGGGCTGGAGTGTGTCTTCTGAGGCCGGAGAGCCTTCATCGCTCCACCGGCAGCCTCATCTGCCATGACTTCCTTCAGAGCGTCTTGGAAGGTCAGATTCTCCCAGGCAAATAGGCGCTGCTGCAACTCTCTGTTTAACAGTCCACAAACGAGTCTGTCTCTGAGACGATCCTCCAAGTCAGGGAACTCACAGTGGCATGAAGCTTGACGAAGTGCTGCCACGAACTCAGCTACCGATTCTCCTGACTTTTGCTCCCGTTGTTCGAAAATGTGACGCCAAGCGATTATGGACAGCTTTGGCTCGAAGTGCTCTTTTAGCCTCCTCTTTAAGTCTATGTAGGTTACTGATTCAATGCTTGCTGGCACTACCAGATTCTCGGCATGTCGAATGTAGCCTATCCACACACGCAGAGTAGAGTAGCCGCTTTCAAGCCATCTTCTCTAACCTGGTTGGCCCACAGATAGTTGTCCACCATGGAGATGTAAGAACTCCACTGTTCTGGGTGAGAGACATCAAATTCGTTCAGATAAGATAAGATAAGATAACCTTTATTGTCATTTTTTTACTGTGGGCACAACGGCACACATCAAAAATGAAATTTAGTTGCCCGTTCTCAAAGTGAAACACATACATGACACACACCTAAACATACTATAAACAACATATGTATAGACCCACATCCCTACATACAGTATACATAGCAAATAAATATTAAATACTGTCCATCTTGAATATATAATGGAAGAAGGAAGCTTGAGAGTTCGCTACGGATATCGCAAAGCCTCCTCCCAGAAGGTAACAAGGAAAACAGGTCGTGAAGAGGATGTGTAGTGTCCCAGATAATCTTACGGACCCTGCTCAAGCAACGCTTCTGTGCTATGTCCTGGATGGGAGGGAGGGAACTGCCAATGATTTTTTCGGCCATTCTCACCACTCTCTGCACCGCCTTCCTGTCTGAAGCAGTGATGCTTCCAAACCAGACTGTGATGTTGTATGACAGGATGCTCTCGATCATCCCCCTGTAGAAAGTGGTCAGGACAGGGGAAGGAAGATGTGCTTTTCTCATGCGATGCAGAAAATGCAGGCGCAGGTGGGCACCTTCACCAGTTTCTCAGTGTTGAGCGACCAAGTCAGCCTACTCGTTAGCTGCACACCCAGAAATTTGATGCTGGTAACCATCTCCACAGGTGAATCATTAATGCACAGAGAAGTGTGGCTGTGCCTGCCTTTTCTGAAATCAACAATGATCTCTTTGGTTTTTCCTGTATTTAAAACTAGGCTGTTTTCCTTACACCAGTTCACCAACCCCTCAACCTCCTTGCAGTAAGCTTCCACCTTGTCATCCTGAATAAGGCCCACTACTGTTGTATCATCTGCGAACTTCACAATATGGTTGGTGGCAAACCTAGCACAGCAGTCATGGGTCAACAGGGTGAACAGCAGCGGACTTAAGACGCAGCCCTGAGGAGAACCTGTGCTCAAGAAAATGGTATTAGAGGTATTTGTTCCAACTCGCACATATTGGGGCCTGTTGGTTAGAAAATCAAGAATCCAGTTGCACAAAGGAGTGTTTAAGCCTAAAAGGCCCAGTTTGTCTACCAGATGCTGGGGAATGATTGTGTTAAACGCTGAACTGAAGTCGACAAACAGCAAACGCACATAAGTATTTCTTTCCTCTAAGTGCTTCAGGCTCAGATGGAGAATGGAAGAAATAGCATCCTCCATAGAGCGATTTGGTCGGTAGGCAAACTGAAGTGGGTCAAATGCTGGCGGGAGGCTAGATACAATAGTGTCCTTTATCAGCTTCTCAAAGCATTTCATGATGGTGGATGTCAGTGCAACCGGACGGTAATCATTGAGGCCTGTAATTGTGGACTTTTTTGGCACTGGCAAGATGATGGCCATCTTAAAACACGATGGGACCACTGCCTGCTGCAATGAGAGATTGAAAATATCTGTGAGAACACAAGCCAGCTTCTCTGCGCATGCCCTGAGGACATGTCCAGGGATGTTATCTGGGCCTGCTGCTTTCCGAATGTTAACTTTCTGCAGTGTTTTCCGGACAGAGGTGACATCAAAGCTTAGCACTTGCTCGTCAGGATGGGGCACAGCTTTCCTAGCAGGAGTGCTATTGATGCCTCAAATCTACCAAAAAATGCATTCAGTTTGTTTAGGAAGTCTCTGTCATCCTTGCATCTCGATGGAGCCACCTTATAATCCGTAATGGCCTGGATCCCTTGCCACATTTGCCTGGTGTTTGTTGGGTCCTGAAAAAAGTTCTGAATTTTCTGGCAATGGGCTTGCTTTGCACCTTTCATGGCACTTTTCAGATTTGCTCTGGCTGTTCTAAGTGCCAGCATGTCACCAGAGTTAAAAGCCAGTCTGCCCAGCTTGGCCATGGTCGTATTTTAGTGAGGTCTTGAATGCTGCCTCTCTTGCTGCAATAGGAGATGAACTGCCTAGATCCTGGGGACAGATCCCTCAGGACGCTGTGCCTCCACTGTGGCTTACTGGCAGGCAGGGTGGGGACGTGGTCCCACCAGGGCTCTGGTGCCTGGTCTAACACCCAGTGACTTCAACTCTAATAGGCATCATTCCTCTCCTTCACAGCATCCTACCCTCGTTGCCACTATTGTGTAGTGGGTTTTTTGGAGGCATTAACCAGACAGGGTTAATACAACGCGATTTATTACAACAGAAAACAGAACTGGCTTAACCAACAGAATGACAGCTATTTATACTTGCCGCCTCTAGGCGGCGACCAATCAAATCAAACACTGTTTTCCCGCTCAAACTTAAACTTAACTTTCCCTCCAAAACAGTTGGAGACACGTTTAAATCAAAACACATTAACCCTTGATATCAATACATAACATGTGGTATAAAACAAGGACTATCTGTAACATTTTTGAAATCTGATCTGTGTTTCTTAATCTAAATGGCTGTTTTTAAGAGTTAAAAAGATGAGGTTTATTTTTAGAATTGCAGTACCAATTTAGCTCTTTTTTCTCATTAAATCCTTATACTGAGCACAAGAGGTCAGCAAAAAGCTAGAGAACTGCTATTTACACTTTATGCATATTTGTTTTAGATTTTTAAACTATATTCACTTTGGAACATAGGTGTACAAGGAAGGAACTGAAGACAGAGAGGCTTTTACTGATGTAATTTCCAATGTTTTACCATTTAACTACATTGTACAGGTAATCTCAACATGCAACTGTAATTAAGCCCAAAATTATGCAGGTCATCGTGACCAACATTTTTGCAGTGGTCAGTGAACGAGGCAGTCGTAAAGCTAACCCATTGGTCACAAAAACATAATAAATTGCAGTCATGTGACCACAGGATATTGCAAAGAACCATAAATCCAGGCCAAATGCTTGGCGCCCAAAATGCAATCACATGACTGCAGAGAGGAGGCCCATCAGAACTTTGAATCTGGGTCATAATTACAATTTTATTGCAAGAAGATTCTGGTAGAGAGAGTAGTGAGACAGGTTAAAGGAAGACAAATCCCCATTCATTTAATAAGCTTCCCACATCTCCCCAATTATCTACTGTAAATTAAATACAATCCATGCACCATGGATTACTCTAATTCATCTTGGCTATCTGACAATGTTGAGGTTTGTGTGCTCCATGCTATATAATAATAAATCAACAAGTAACTAATCACTTCCTCCCACATGTTATTCTGACTGCTAAGTCTAATAATACCCTACCTGGTACTGTAGACACATGTTGAAAATGAAGACACTCTTGCCTCTGACCCTGTATGCAAAGATTCTATTCAGCCTCTCAAACAATAGAGAAGGCAGGGTAGATGCATTAGCACATGTCTCCTTGGTTTCTGAGACGTGCCAGGTAGCTTGTCAGAGAAGGTATCACTTGTGGTTTGAGGAACCAAGAATTAGCAATGAAACTTCTCTCTGTGAGCAAAGTGAGTTTTCTAATATGAGTTTTTAGGACATTAGACTAACATCCTAGCCTGAAATAATTGCGGAACAACAAATAAAATACTTGGATTTATGCACTGGATTCTAATTAATTTGCTAAAGAATAATGTGTGGTATATCATGCAGCTGATAAAATTGTAGCTTGCTTAGATTTTTTTTTTTCATGTATTCATAATGCATTTTAAATCATGTTTTTTTCCATGCCTTTATTAGCTTTTCTCAGTTATACTGAGAAATATATATCAAAATTATTCACATAACAGTTAGAAGTTTTAAGAAAGTAAAGAAATGAATTTGTGGGTTAAAGTGCATTTTTGTGAGAACTGATGAATAACTTGATCTTCTGTCTATGGAGATTCTCAGTCATCCAGGCCATGGTTGTCCCAAAGGTGCTTTTTCAGAAGGCAACTGGACTTTCTTTTTTTTTTCTTTTTTTGTAACAAGTTTTATTGATTTTTTTTTTAGTTTTACAACAAAGTGTTTGAGACTCATTGTGGGGATAGGGTACTCCATAGAAAAAAGTAAGAAATATAATCATACATAAACAATTCAAATTACTTCTTTAGAGGTTCCCTCTCTATTTTGTCAGTCAAAAACCCCCCAAAACTATCATTAATATTTCATCTATGATCAACCTGTTTTCAGGCTTAACTAACTTACAATTAACATATTCCAATTTAGCCTTAAATAAACATATGGTATACAATTTGGGTATCCAATTTCCCTTATTTCGTAAAATATAAATTGTTTCTAAAATATACATATTATTCCAACCATTCTATTTATACTTCTCAATTAAATTCTATCTTTTATTCTATTCTATTTCAAATACCTATTTTATAAATGAACATAGCTTTAAAACCCTTTTTAACTCCTTATCTAAAATTTAATCTTATCAAAGTCATTATACCTTAAAAAGAAAACATATTATTTCACTAGACACCTTCATCTATTAACAAATTACATCCCAACCATAATCAAATCAATAATTTTCATCTCATTATTATTAACTCATTCAAAATCTCTAAAAGCCTTTTAAATTTCTAGTCTATATTCTATTTCTTCTATTAACAAATTACATGCCAACCGTAATCAAATCAATAATTTTTGTCTCAATAATATTAATTCCAATAGTTTTCATCTCAATAGTATTAACTCAGTCAAAATCTCTAAAAGCCTTTTTAACCCATCAAATAAAATTTTAGCTCTCATTTTTAAACCTAATTCTAGCTTTCTTTTTGTGCCAAGCAGGTTTCCACAAAAGAGCCTCTTCATCAAATCTTAATGTTTGATTATACATATTTCTCCACAATTGAATCTGATCGTAGTCCTCTTCTCTTTTTTCCATTGTTGTCTGCACTATATAGTTAGTCTTAGTCAGTATGGTAGTTATTCGTTGTTTGTCCATGTTGTCAGCGTTTTTGATGCCTCGTATTTGAAAGTCAATTCCTGTTGCTTTTAGGATTATAGGTGTTTTAGTTGGAATCCGCCTTTGGTCATCAGAATTCTCCATAATTTGCATATGAGATGTAATATCTTCCTCTGTATTGATTGGTTCCTCTTCAATAGATTGTAAATATACTTCTTCCATCTCGTTAAGTTGTGAGTATAGTTGCATGCCGGCCTCTTTAGGGTTGGTCTGTTCTTCCTCTGTTGTTCCTTGGTCTATAACTTGGTCAGTCAAAGTTTGAAATTCAATTTTTAACTCTGGAACATCATCTTTCATGTTCATTCTAAATTGTTCTTTCAGTTCCAAAAAATTTTCTAGTAAAAGCCCATAGTCAAGCTGTGGGTGAGATTCCATTTCAATAATAAAATAGTCTTCGTTTTTTGGTGAAAGTTCAGCTCGCCTTTGGTCATCAAAATTCTCCATAATTTGCATATGAGATGTAATATCTTCCTCTGTGTTGATTGGTTCCTCTTCAATAGATTGTAGATATATTTCTTCCATCTCGTTAAGTTGTGAGTATAGTTGCATGCCGGCCTCTTTAGGGTTGGTCTGTTTTTCCTCTGTTGTTCCTTGGTCTATAACTTATAACTATAACTATAACTATAACTATAATAATAAAATAGTCTTTGTTTTTTGGTGAAAAGTTCAGCTTAGAAGGTAAATACAACAATAACAATTCTATAATAGGAGTAATATAAGGTCTAGGATCCAAAGAAAAATAGAAAAAAGCAAAAACGTCAGGCCAGAGAAAATGTAATCCAAAATAATAATAAAATCTTTAAGTTCCAAAGGTTTTTCTAGTGTGAGTCCAATAATAAGATAAAAATTCTATAGTAGCAATGTTATAAAATGTAACATCCAAACAGGAATAAGAAAAAACAAAACAGTCAAGCCAAACAAAAAGATAAAGGCAGAAAAAATCCAAGTCAGTATTATAAATATCCAATTTGTAATCCAAAATAGTAATAGAAAAAGATGCCTTAAAAGTCAATTATTATATTGTAATCCAAAAGAGAGAAAAATCCATTTTTCTACGAGATATATTTTGTATTGTAAAGTCATAATAAACTACTAGAAGAAGAAAAAGAAAAAAAAAGAAAAAAGCACTTCAGCTGGTTTCAATACAGATAGGAATGTCTGGGCGTCACGCCAAGTTTAGGCTGAATACACATCCAAGGCAAAGTGAAAGTTATCAGCTTAAAATGGATACTATCTTGCCACTTCAATCCACAAAAAGCCACCCAGACAGCCGGAATTTTTTTTTTTAAATAAACAGTAATGTTCAGAAGGGGGGGCAGGAAGAAAAACACTCCACCCCCCTCCCTAAAAGCTTCCACTTAGGCTAAAAACAAGCAGGCAAAGAGAAAGAAAGTCCACCTTCACAGTAAGGATTTTTTTCAGGATCCCCGAAATCCAACAGCTCAAATAGTCAATAAAAATTAATTATTTTTCTCCAAGCTCATTTTCCCAAGTATCCGAATGCTGCTTTCTTAAAGTAGGGAAGTAATTCTAGAAGCTTTTCACAGGAAGGTAAATAGAGTATCAAGAGGGAAGGAAAGGTCTCACCCGGATCACCCACGTTCTTTTCGCTTAGATGTTGCTGTGACTTTCGGCTGAAGCAGCTAGATGATTGGCCATGTTAATGGCCGATCTTTTCCCCGTCGGCCCAAAGGAGATGTCTCGGACCGCAGAGGGAGCTGCCGCTCCCTCCGCCATCAACGAGTGGCCTCCTCAGCGGTGGTCTCCCCTCCAGGGCGACTTTCGACCCTGTCCAGGGTCTACCGGCGGGGGGAAACCGGCCGGCAAAGAGAGCAAACTCTTTGCGCGACCGCCTGCGCTGCAACCGGAACCGGAAGTCTCGCAACTGGACTTTCTTGTTTTTCTTTGAAAATGTTTCACTTCTCATCCAAGAAGCTTCTTCAGCTATGACTGGATGGTGGGGAATGGAAGGATTTATATTCCTTGCAGACAGATGGTCATTTGCATTCTTTTAGAGAGTCATTGAGGTCATTTGGCGGTTTACCTATGTCAGTGGTGGCGAACCTATGGCACGCGTGCCAGAGGCGGCACTCAGAGCCCTCTCTGTGGGCACGTGCGCCGTTGCCCCAGCCCCGCCTTCCCCTGTGGCCCCCTCCTGACCAGCAGCCACCCTAGAGATTCACCGAGCACGGCCTGTGCGGAGCAGCGCAGCCAAGGACATGGCAGCCGGGCAGCAGGGACAAGACTCCGCCCTTGCACCCTGTCATCCGCAGTTGATGCTGCAGGGTGGGGGCAGAGGGCATGGCTGCCATGGTGCTGCTGGGCCGCCTGGGCAATTTGCGGCGGGCCATGGAGGCGGTGGGTGGCCAGGTGGGGGGAGCGGGGGTGGGGCCAGTTTTTGGGCACTTGGTCTCTAAAAGGTTCGCCATCACTGACCTATGTCCTCAGGGTCACCTGAGTGGTGCAAATGGGTGTGGAGCCTTCTTGGCTGCAGGATGTTTTCTGCCCTGTGTCCCTTCACTGTTGAAGACAGGCACAGGCTGTTGGGGATGAGTCTGTGTGGTCTGCATTTCAAACAGAAGTGCAATGGTTCCTGTAGTCTGCAGGAATGGTGAAGGAGTATGAACGGATTTCCAGAAAACATTGCGGACTACCGAAGCTTCTTGGATGAGAAATGTAACATCCTCAAAGAAAAAACAAGGAAGTCCAGTTGCCTCCTGAAAAAGCACCTTTGGGACAATTTGATCTTCTAATTCTTCTCTTAAGGAATTTCATTTTTACATTCCTGAACTTTTGCCCAGGTATTACAAACGATGGGATTGGTGAGGTAATCAAATAATAAAGTTGGTAGATTGCTATTATCTCTCATACTATTACTCTCTTCAGTGTCTTTTTGTAACTGTCATAATATTTAGCTTGTTAATTATTAAGCATGTTTATCATCTCATTTTATTGATTATAACTGTAAATTCTCACCGAGAGCTCATCTAACTGCATAGGCCGCCCAGAGTTACCCTATGGTAAGATGGATGGCCAATAAATTTTATAAATAAACAAATAAACAAACAAACAAATAAATAAATAAATCTTCATGTCTCTCTAAAAGCAGCATTAAGATACCCAAATGTAACTTTTTTTTTAATGTCATGTCCTTACGTGTTGTCTTTGTCTCATACCCAGCTCATAACTTGGACAGTTTAAAACAATGCTTCCCAAACCTGAATAAATTACCCCAAACTGGGTAAAAATGTTTTTTTTTTCCTTTGGATAACAACACACAAACCATTGTTTACCTACATTGGGTAAAAAATACTTTCTGATGAGCAGTTTGGGCAATGCAAGAAAAGGTTTGGGATGCACTGGTTTAAAGTCATTCAGCTGTTCAGATTTTAAATGAGTGTTCTTTCCCATCTTCTCTTGATACACCTGTGGGCATGATGTGGGATAAAAGAATAACAGATAACAGCAACCTAGAACTAAGGAGAAACTTCCTGACAGTTAGAACAATTAACCAGTGGAACAACCTGCCTCCAGAAGTGGTGAATGCTCCAACACTGGAGGTTTTTAAGAAGAGACTGGACAGCCATTTGTCTGAAATGGTATAGGGTTTCCTGCCTGAGCAGGGGGTTGGACTAGATGACCTCCAAGGTCCCTTCCAACTTTATTATTATTGTTGTTGTTGTTGTTGTTGTTGTTATTATTATAGAGTTGGAAGGGACCTTGAAGATCTTCTAGTCCAACCCCCTGCTCAAGCAGGAAACCCTATACCATTTCAGGCAAATGGTTGTCCAATCTCTTCTTAAAAACCTCCAGTGCTGGAGCACCCACAACTTCTGGAAGCAAGTAGTTCCAATGATTAATTTCTGTCAGGAAATTTCTCTTTAGTTCTAGGTTGGTTCTCTCTTTGATTAGTTTCCATCCTTTGCTTCTTGTTCTGCCTTCAGGTGCTTTGGAGAATAGGTTGATCCCTCTTTTTTGTGGCAGTCCCTCAAATATTGGAACACTACTATCATATCACCCCTAGTCCTTCTTTTCATTAAACTAGACATACACCATTTCTGCAATCATTCTTCATATTTATAGTCAGTGGTGGGATTCAGCCAGTTCGCACCAGTTTGGAAGGACCGGTAGCTAATTTTTTGTTGCCCAGGCCCAGAACGGACTTCCAGAAACAGCATCCACACAGGGAACCGGTTGTTCACATATTTAAATCCCACCACTGGTTATAGTATAGCCTCCAGTCCCCTAATCATCTTTGTTGCTCTTCTCTGTACTCTTTCTAGAGTCTCAATATCTTTTTCATAGTGTGGCTACCAAAACTGAATGCAATCTTCCAAGTGTGGTCTTACCAAAGGATCCCTCTTACAGTTACTACTATTGAGCCAGGTACCACCTATTCCACACCTGCACATTTGGTTTTACTTGCCTAAATTAGAACCTTACTTTTCTACCATTGAATTTCAATTTGTTAGATAGGGCCCAATGTTCAAGCCTGTTGAGATCCTTCTGTATCTTGACCCTGTCTTCTTGGGTGTTGGCTATTCCTGCCAGCTTGGTGTCAATTGGATGAGTTCCCCTTCTACCCCCTCACCTAAATCTTTTATGAGGATACTTCATGTACCACATGGATGATGCTGTGGATGGGAGCTGGTATCTCTTGGCTGCTTGAAGCTGCTGTAGGTACTCTTCCTTCCAGTTGCTGAAAACTGTCTAATTTTGGTTCTTGGCATGGCCAGACATCTGGCTTCCACTGAAAAGTCTGCCTCTATAAGGCCTCACCGGAACTTTCCAGAATGGTTTTCAGGTCTTTGGTGTGGGGAAAGAGAGAAAAAGGGGGAAGATAGGTTAACAGTAGAAATGATTGTTTGTTTTGAAAGAGTTCTAATCTTGTACTTAAGCATGGGACAGAAAGTTAATTAAACCAGGAAAGAAAGCTGGTACTGCCAGCTGTGTATTATTGGTTCTGCCTCTAGTAAAGGCATTATGGATTTCTGATATTTCCACTGAGAAGGGATTTTATGTAGCTGTAGTTTTTACAATTTTTATTATGTTTTTGGAGGGGAAGGGGGAGCAGGGAGTGATAGTTTGCCTATCCTACAGGCTTCTTCTAGATGCTGCCAACTACAGCCATCCATTGCCAGCCAGCACTGCCATTCTCTTACAGCACTCTTTGAGGGTGGGGCTCACTGTTTATCTATATTAAGAATAATTTGCAATAGTTTTCTTTCTGTTTGCTTGCTTTTTTCTTTTAAAAGTTATATCAGTAAATAAATTTATGTCACTTAGAAATCTGCATCTTATTTTTAAACATAATTAATATACAGTCCAAGATCAATTGAGGCAATAGTACTGTTTTAAACTGTTAAATACATAATGAGCCTGCTTAATGAATCCAATGTCACGCTTCTATCAAATAATAAAAGAGCATATATTCCATTTCCTATCCAAATTTTAAAATACATAAATATAAAATTGCTTATTGTTGACAAATATGATACTCACTCTGATACTTCCTCTTTCTGAGGAATCATGTGTGCACATCTGTTCAAACAAAGAACTTTTTCACTTATAAAATGACTTGTAGCCTACTGTCATTAAAAAGATTAAATACTTCACAGCTATTTGGTTTATGATACACTGTTACAGGCATATATAAATCTGCTGAAATACAATGATGCATTCTCAACTGTATGCGATCTTAGCATGTAGTGACAAGTCTGAAGCATTTGACATAGTTTTTGCTTCTGCTCAGAGTTCTTCTCTGCTATTAAAATTAATGGCAAAGCAGCTTCCAGATATTTAGCATACTCTAATAGTGCACCACTTGGAAATTTTCTATGTCTCTTGCTTGCTCTTTTTTCAGTAAATATTTGGGATATCCTCTGGGGGGAAGAAAACTAGGTGAGGTTGGGGTTGGTCTTTCAGATCACTATCCCCTGAAAGAATCCCATCCTAGTACTAACCGGGCCTAATTCTCGCTGATTTATTTAAAATATTTATAAAGCTGCCTGTTTTCTAATCAACTCTGGGTGGCTCCCAATCAAAAGTTAAAAAACATTAAAAACAACAAAGACATGGCATCATCCTCTTCTCTCTCCTTCTTTCTATCCCTGCCTTAGAGCCTTTTCCAAAGAGCTAGGTCTTTACATAATATGTTCAAAGTAGAATGATTTGAGCTTGGTCCTTTGTTTTCTTAACTGTCCATCATATTCTCAGGGGTCCCAGCGTTCAGAGTTCAAGACTCTTCCTATCTTGCTCCTTCAAAGGCCAACTTTGCTTCCATGGAGTGTCACAGGAATACTATGGCTTGCACAATTCTGATCTTTGTAGGTATTGACACTTCGTGCATTTGACTATTTTTTCCAAGGCCTTCATGTCTGCTCCACAAAATTCCTATCTGCAGTCTATTTGACTGCTTGTTTCTCTACTGTTAGTAGTTGATTCTAAAAAGCAGAAGCTATCCACCACTTTGATACCTTCATTGCCAATTCTAAGTTCGGTTGTTCTAACTGTTGCCACTAGTGTGATCTACTTTATATTTAATTTTAGTTCCATTTGTTCATTTTGCTCCTTAACTTTTATTACTAGAGTTTGTAGATCCTTTGCAATTTTGGCTATTAGGTTATTTTAGCTATCCATCACTAGGAAATGTAAAATTGTTCCCACAAGTTTTTTTTAATATTTGAATTTAGATTTCTTCTGACATTGTGAGACATAGAAAAATTACATGAATCAGATTGAAGCAATCCTACTTGATTAGGCAGATTTAAGCAATCACACATAATTTGGCCTCAATTTTATTTAGTTAGAATAATGCTTTTGCTCCACATAAATTTCAAAAGGCATCCTGAGAAAGTACCAAAGTAGGTGAAAGTGTGCTTGTCCAGAAAAAGAAAGAAAGAAACACAGTGTTGGGGAGTGGCTGGCTGCTGGGGAGTGATAGAGAGCAATCCTGTCAGTATGCTTCCAGATTACGAGTGCTTTGGCCATACAGCAGCCATTTTGTACATATAACCATAACAAACTCTCAAAATTCCAAACATATCCATTAGCCTAAAAAGCTCTTTGTAGAATTTTTCAGGATTATTTAATATGGTTGCTAAATACATTTAAATCTGTAGCATACAGTGATTATATGTGTATTTGAGCCCAAATGCTGTAAGTAAATAATGGGGTGAAATATATTGAATTATCCAAATATGTTGCTGTTTGACAGAATTACTCCCTGGATGATTTCATAGCAAAGACAGCAAATTCAAATGCATGCAAGGTAATACACTAGGCATAATATTAAACAAGATGTTGTAGATATGTAGAACCAAAAGAAGAAATGAAGGAATTGTGAAAGGTGTCAATTTCAGTAATTCCAATCATTATTAGATAAATTTATGGAAGGTACTCTATCTTCCGACTACCATACAGTAGAATACATATAGTTATAATCTGAGGTAATTATCCCCATTTGAAGCCCTCTAGATACAGTATGTTGGACTTCTATAACTCCTAGACATGTTTTTGGTTTTGTTGGATAGAAATACGAAAACTAAATCTAAATTACAGAGAGGACACTAAGTTGGGCTAAATGCTAAAGCAAATGATGGCAAATCTAGATATTCTTCATGAAAATGATTTTCTAAATCCATCTGAAGCAGGATTTATTTCTGGTTTTAATACTGAAATTCTCTGCCACTCAAGTCAGACATAGGGGAACACAATCCTATTGATTCTCCTGGACCTTTCAGTGGCTTTTAATATCAGAACATTTTTCAGGCAGGTCTGGATTAAGTGTAGGTGAACATATTTGTCTTTCTTTTGTTCATATGTATAGCTTTCTCCATGCTATTTATCTCCCATCTAGTTTTAAATGAGACAGGAAACTATTGTGTGAGATCATTCAGACTATTAAAATAGAGTCAGCATTATGCCAATGGCACATAATATTATCTTGCCTCTTCATCATATTCATGTAAGTGCTTAATCAGTGCCTAACTGCAATCATAGATAGGATCAGAGCCAAGAAACTGAGACTCAATCAAGATTAGAAAGTTGGTAGTGCATGGTTATAGAATAGAATAGAGCTGGAAGGGACCTTGGAGGTCTTCTAGTCCAGCCCCCTGCTCAAGCAGGAGAACCTATACCATCTTGGACAAGTGACTGTCTAGTCTCTTCTTAAAAATATCCAGTGATGGAGCATCCACGATTTCTGGAGGCAAACTGTTCCACTGATTAATTGTCCTCACTGTCAGGAAGTTTCTCCTTAATTCCAGGTTGCTTCTCTCTTTGATCAGTTTCCAACCATTGTTTCTCGTCCTTCCCTCTGGTGCTTTGCTGAATAACGTGACCCCTTCTTCTTTGTGGCAGCCCCTCAAATACTGGAATACTGCTATCATGTCTCTGCTATTTCTTCTTTTCTTTAGACTAGCCAAACCCAAGTCCCACAGCCGTTCTTCATATGTTTTAGTCTCCAGGCCTTTGATCATCTTAGTTGTTCTTCTCTGAATTTTTTTCCAAACTCTCTTTTGTGATATGGTGACCAAAATTGGCTGCAGTATTCCAGGTGTGGTCTTACTAGGGTTTTATAAAGCGGTACTAATACTTTGTGTGATCTTGATTCTATGCCTCTGTTTATATAACCCAGGATTGTATTAGCTTTTTTGGTTGCTGCTGCACACTGCTGGCTCATAGTCAAGTGATCGTCCAGTAGGACTCCAAGGTCCCTCTCACAGTTGCTGTTCTTGAGCCAGGTCTTTACCTTTTATTTTTCCTGCCTAAATGTAAAACTTTGCTTTTCCACATTGAAACTCATTTTGTTGGATAGGGCCCATTGTTCAAGTTTGTCTAGATCTTTTTGGATCCTGAGTTTGTCTTCTGGGGTGTTGGCTACTTCTGTCAGTTTGGTGTCATCTGCAAATTTGATGAGTTCCCCTTTAATTCCCTCATCTAAGTCATTTATGAAGATATTGAAGAGTACTGGGCCTAAGACAGAACCTTGTGGTACCCCACTGCTTTCTTCTCTCCATGTGGATGTGGTGCCATTGAGGACTACTCGCTGAGTACGGTTTGCCAGCCAGCTCAGATCCATCTGATGGTGATGTTGTTTATTCCATCTTTTTCTAGCTTACCAAAAAGTAGGTTGTGGTCTACTTTATCAAATACCTTACTGAAATCTAAATATACTACGTCCACAGCATTTCACTGGTCTACTAGTTAGTCACTTTATTGAAGAATGAAATAAGATTGGTTTGGCATGATCTGTTTTTAACAAACCCATGCTGGCTACTAGTTATAACTTTGTTTGCTTCTAGTTGTTCGCAGATCTGTTTTTTGATTATCTTTTTTAGGATCTTCCCAGGTATTGATGTTAAACTGATTGGTCTGTAGTTTCCTGGGTCTGTTTTTTTCTCTTTCTTGAAGATGGGAACCACATCAGCCCTTTTCCAATCCTTAGGTACTTCCCCAGTGCTCCAGGATTTATATATATATATATATATATATATATATATATATATATATATATATATATATATATATATATATATATTATATATATATATATATATATATATATATATATATATATATATATATATATATATATATAGATAGATATAGATAGATAGATAGATAGATAGATAGATAGATAGATAGATAGATAGATAGATAGATAGATAGATAGATAGATAGATAGATAGATAGATAGATAGAGATAGATAGATAGATATTAGATAGATAGATAGATAGATAGATAGATAGATAGATAGATAGATAGATAGATAGATAGATAGATAGATAGATAGATAGATAGATAGATAGATAGATAGATAGATAGATAGATAGATAGATAGATAGATAGATAGATAGATAGATAGATAGATAGATAGATAGATAGATAGATAGATAGATAGATAGACGGACGGACGGACGGACGGACGGACGGACGGACGGACGGACGGACGGACAGACAGACAGACAGACAGACAGACAGACAGACAGACAGACAGACAGACAGATAGATAGATAGATAGATAGATAGATAGATAGATAGATAGATAGATAGATAGATAGATAGATAGATAGATAGATAGATAACCTTTTTTATTATCCTTGATTTCTGTTGCAAGTCTTTGTTCGTTCTGAGCCTTTGCTTTCCTGACTTCATCTTTGCATGTTCTGGCTGTCTGCTGATAATCAGCCTTAGTTATGTGCCCCTCTTTCCATTTTTTGCATTTGTCCTTTTTGTCAGAGAGATCTTTGTGCAGCCATGCTGGTTTTTTCTTGAATTTCTTGTTTTTCTTTTTCAGTGGTATTGTGCTGGTCTGGGCTTTTATGATTGCATTTTTCAGAGTTTCCCATGCTTCTTGGGTTGTTTTCCCCTTTAGGATTTTCATCCATGGGATCTTTCCTAGATTCTCTCTGAGTTTGTTAAAGTCAGCTCTTTTGAACTTTAAGACATTGGTTGGATTGTTTTCTATTGCTAGTGTTTGCATTATATTAAATTCCAGTATGACATGGTCACTTTCACCCAAGGTTCTGGCAACTTCAATTCCCTCTATCACTTCTTCTCTATTAGTAAGGATTAAGTCCAGTATAGCTTTACATCTAATTCCCACCTCCATCTTTTGGGTGACAAAGTTGTCAGCTAGGTTGGTTAGGAATCTGTTTGATCTCTCGCTCGCTGCAGTTTGTCTCCCAGTTGATATCTGGATAGTTGAAGTTATGTGCTTAAGGAAATGGTTGTTTGATCTATTCTGGAAGGAGATGCAGTACCTGAAGGCTAAATTGGTGACTTAGGGCTTCCAGATCCATCTCTGGAATGATGAATGAATGACTTCTGCCGTATGAAATATCCTTTAATAACTGAAGTGTGCCAACTGTGGCCATACTTGGATTTACTATAAAATCTAAAGTATAGCAACTTCTTACTTAAAGTATAGTACTGCATGGGTTTATATGTGGGGCTGCTTTTATGTGGTTTAGAAACTACAGCTAATACAAAAAATATGCAGTAATATAAAATAGAGGTTACCAGAGCATGGACTATGCAGTCAAGTTTTCTGTCTCTTAAATATTTCAGTGAAGCTAACCAAAACCATTTCAAGTGACCAAAGTGATAGAATCTCCACTGACAAGAATAGATCAAAGAATATTCCTAAGATGCATGCCTTCTTTTTCCATGGGAATGCAACATCCTCCAGAGCATGCTACGTGTCACATTCGCCATCCATAAAACCTTCAGTTAGGTGAACTTCACCTTCATCACAATAATTATATTATGTTGAAGTACCTGTACCTTTATTCTGATCTTTTCTCTTTCCCCCCAGCAAGCTGAAGAGGTTACAGTACTTCAGGTTTTGGCTATTAAAACAGTTTGATTCCATTGTTTTCCTCTTTAGGATTTTCCTCCATGGACTCTTTCCTAGGTTCTCTCTGAGTTTGTTAAAATCAGCTCTTTTGAAATTTAAGACTCTGGTTGGATTATTTTCTATTGTTTGTGTTTGCATTATATTGAATTTCAGCATGACGTGGTCACTTTCACCCAAGGCTCCGGCAACTTCAACTCCATCACTTCTTCTTGATTAATAAGGATTAAGTCCAGTATAGCTTTACTTCTAGTTCCCCCCCTCTACCTTTTGGATGACAAAGTTGTTGGCTAGGTTGGTTAAGAATCTGTTTGATCTCCCACTCACTGCAGAGTTTGTACTGATTTCCAATAAATCAGTAAATCAACCATTCATCTTTACCTGCCAGCTCTCTTGTGTGATACGCTTCTTGAGCTGAGATCCATAAAGATATTTTCAAGCACAGACTGGACCCTTTTGATAAAATTATTTCCAAGGTTTATATGTTCCAGAACCCTAAACAAAAATATCCAGTTCAAATTTTCAAAGGCCTTCTCTGCATCTAAGAATATCAATGTGGCTTGTTTTTCTTTATGATGTTCTAACTATCCCAGAATATCAAAATATTTCTAACACTGTAGTATCTCATAGTAATATTTTATGTAAAACTTGCATTGATCTTCATGAATAAAATCCAGTAAAAATATTTTCAACCCCTTCAGTCAAAATCATGGAAAGGTTTGTAATAAGTCAATAAAGCAACATTATTTTTCTCTCAATTCTAATAACGCTTAATTGTCCAACTCCCTCTCCATCTATTTATAATTTCTTCTTTACAAAATTCCACTTTGTTAGTAATTTGTTTTCAGTCTGCAGTCAGTTGCACTACAGATTCTTCAATCTTCTCAAATTCTTATTTCAGATCTTCTTTCATCCCTGCAAAAACTTCTCTTTCCTTTTTAACTATTGCAGTCCTCTTTTTATCACATTCTTCAAAGAATTTCTGTAATAAATGTCTTTATCCGTAAGTTGTTGTAGTGAACCCCTGCATCCTTCTCCTAATTTGCCAGCTTTCCTTGTGATTGCCATGGTGAAAAATTGAAAATATGTCAATTATTACAGTGAAAGTAAAAGACAGACTTCTTTTTTTCTGTCTTGCTTCTCTTTATTTTTAACACTTTAGTCCCAATTCGCTCTCAGTATTTACAAACATACAATCTGTTTCATATTGCTCTTATCTTCTTGTTTTGTAAAAACAACCAATTACTACTATTCTTAAAAATAAACAATCAACATTCCCAAGAAGGTCCAATCTGTTAGTCTAATTAATGTACTATTTTCAAAGCACTTTCATGAGAAAAAAAAATCATTCCTTGTATTTTTTTTTTAAAAATCACTGGCCCCTTTGTCTGTTTGAAACTTTCTTAAATCACAATCTTTTATTTTTAATTTTAAATCCTTTAAAATAGTGTGGGGGGGTTCCTCTTAATTTCAAAAAGAAGGCACTCACCAATAGGCTT
The DNA here is from genome assembly GCA_023970755.1 of Azemiops feae. Lineage (NCBI taxonomy): Eukaryota > Metazoa > Chordata > Lepidosauria > Squamata > Viperidae > Azemiops > Azemiops feae. The sequence continues at coordinate 1,466,217 of JALGBA010000070.1, read as the reverse complement.
TGATCTTCATGCCTATTCAGAATATCTCTTTGGTTGTAAAGCAACTGAATTGTAAAGTGATTAAGAAGGTGAGGCTTTTGCCAGTCAAATATCCATGGAGGCTGTATAGCCATTTAGGGGCATGTGGTAAATCCCTTGGGCCCCAAGCCACAATTGGAACTGGCAACTTAATTATTAAATAAAGCAGTAGCTAAGTGATATCACAACTTGCTTACAATATTACTTCAGCTTTCCTTTGCTTTACAGATCTGAAAAGGTTGTAAATGCAAGTATTGATCACAAAGTTACTTTTTCACCACAGTTGTGACTGTGAATGGTCAGTAAATGAGGACTACCAGTAGATGCTACAATCATCTCAAGTCTGGTTAGAAATGAATAGAATCACTCTAGCCTCTACCAATATTTGACTGATCTGGGAGGTCAACCACTGAAAATGGATAATTTGGGGACACTAACAGCAGGGGAAAATACTCAGCTATGCCAGAGCTGTTCCATTTGTTGCCAGTAATTTTCAGTATAAGGGTAATATAACTGAAATAATATTAAGTTCCTAAATTGAATTAATAATAAATGGTTTCTGATATATTATTCATAGTCACACATGCTGGGATACCCTTCAAACAACACTTCCCAGAAAAAAAGATTTGGATTGCATTTTGCTAATTGAGGACCTGTGTATAGGTAACACACATACAGAGATATAAACATAGATCATAGTCTTAACACAGCAATCCCATTCTATTTATTGCAACATTATTTTACATCTAAAATGATGTAAAATAATGTTGCAATAAATAGAATGGGAACTAAGTGGGAAGTGACAAACATTCAAATTAACAGATTAGAAAGATGAATAACACTTACATAACAAGAAACTGAAATATTGTAGCTACAATTTACCTAAACAACTCTTCTGTAATATTAAATTGGTTTGTCTCTCTCCTTTTCATTATTGGACCTTGTGTAGGGAGATTCTAAGTCATCCAGGTCATGGTTGTCCCAAAGGTGCTTTTTCAAAAGGCAACTGGACTTTGTTTTTCCTTGAACATGTCTTCAAGGAAAACCAAAGTCAAGTTCCATTTTGAAAAAGCACCTTTGGGATTGTTGGACATTGTAGGGGAAAAATCCTGGCATTATAGAGGTTTGCCTTTGACAGTATATAAGGACAGGAAATGAAGTATGCACATTTCCCAATTGTGGGGAACCACAATTCATGTATTAAGTTTATTTATTTATGGGGCTTAGAGGCCACAGTAATTAATTGAGTAGTGCTCAAGCTATTGCTGAAGGATAAAAAATGAACAAGAACTTACACACAGATACACATGCAGATACACATGCATACATGCACACACACACAGTTACTTCTATAAATTAAATTGTTAAAATGCTTTTAAGTACTGTACAGTAAATAATGTGTGCTTATGCCTACTATACCTACCATAGTCTTATCTTAATAAACTACTACATACATAGGAAGCTTTTAACAGTTTCTTATCTGATTCATTTGCTCCCTACCTTTTTTACATGAGTGTTACATGTCACTGCTTTATTGTGCTCAGTTGATGAAAGAGCTGTTTCACTTTGGCACCTGCATTTTTAGCCTAAACAGGGAAAGAGGGAAAAATAATTCTATCCTGCGTTTCCTGGAATTCCTGAACCTAGTCAAGATTTCCAGACCTAGTCAAGAGTTTCAGAATGCAGACTGTGGTCTAGCTGAAAGGTTTTGGGCAAGGGCTGGGCTGCACCTCACAAAAACCTGGAAGAATATACTCAGAAAATGTCTGGCTCAACTTATCCAAGGGGCTTTAATCTAAAGCTGAGGGGGAGAGGGTGACTAATCTTTAGGTTCTTTAGGATCTAATCCCAAACACAAACCCCAAGATAACCAATCAGACAAGGAGGTAGGGAGTGATGGAAGGAAGAAAACCTCAGATATAAAGTAGGAGATGTAGGAAGCATTCCCCGGGTCAGCCATAGAGGACTCATGCCTGTACACTAACACTCAAAATTTGGGGAACAAACAGGGTGAACTTGAAGTACTAGTATATGAGAGCAGGTATGATATAGTTGCCATTACCAAACTTGGTGGGATGAAACTCATGATTGCCACAGTCTCCAAGTCCATTATTAAAACAAATCCTTTAATCAAGAGATAACAAATCTGCCATCTGGTGGGAAAGCACTGTAGCTCAGATATAAGCATCACATTTTTCTACTCCAGCCTGAATGCTGTGATCAGACTATACAAATTGTGGCAGTAAAACTGTTGTCAAGAAAGATAAATAGTTTACAAAATCCTTTGCTTACGCAATCCAGGTAAACTAGGCGGCTCTAACTTTCCAACATGGATTTTACACATATCCACACTTCCATTAGAACTCCAAGGTTCCTCTCACAGTTGCTGTTTTTGAGCCAGATCTCGCCTAATCTGTACTTAAACCTTTGATTTTTCCTGTCTAAATGTGAAACTTTGCTTTTCTCCACATTAAAACTCATTTTGTTGGATAGGGCCCATTGTTCAAGTTTATCGAGATCTTTTTGGATCCTGAACTTGTCTTCTGGGGTGTTGGCTATTCCTGCCAGTTTGGTGTCATCTGCAAATTTGATGAGCTCCCCTTCTATTCCCTCATCTAAATCATTAATGAAGATATTGAAGAGTACTGGGCCTAAGACGCAGCCTTGTGATACCCCACCGCTTACTTCTCCCCATGTGGATGTAGTACCATTGAGGACTACTCGCTGAGTACGGTTTGCCAGCCAGCTACAGATCCATCTGATGGTGTTGTTGTCTATCCCACTTTTTTCTAGCTTACTAAGCAGCAGGTTGTAGGCTACTTTGTCAAATGCCTTACTGAAGTCTAAGTATACTATGTCCACAGCGTTTGGCTGGTCTACTAATTTAGTCACTTTATCACACAATGATATAAGATTGGTTTGGCATGATCTGTTTTTAACAAACCCATGCTGGCTGCTGGTTATAACTTTGTTTGCTTCTAGTTGTTCACAGATCTGTTTTTTGATTATCTTTTCCAAGATCTTCCCAGGTATTGATGTTAGACTGATTGGTCTGTAGTTTCCTGGGTCTGTTTTTTTTCCTTTCTTGAAGATGGGAACCACATCAGCTCTTCTCCAGTCATCAGGTATTTCCCCAGTGCTCCAGCATTTTTTAAAGATATGGTACAATGGTTGTGAGATAACATCTGCCAACTCCTTCAGAATTCTGGGATGTAATCGTTGGGTCCCGGTAATTTATATTCATCAAGGTCAGATAGGTGTTCTCTTACCATTTTCTTGCTTGTTTTGATTTTTGTTTCTAGTTTGTCTTTTGCAGTAGTTTTTTTGTTGGGCTATAATTTCTTTTTGTGTGAAGACTGATGCAAAGAATGAATTAAGCAGTTCTGCTTTCTCCCTACTGCCTGTTACTTCCTTGCCATCTTCTCTCTTTAGTGGACCTACAGTTTCCTTGACTTTTTTTTTATTATTAATATGTTGAAAGAAGCTTTTTTTTATTGTCCTTGATTTCTGTTGCAAGTCTTCATTCATTCTGAGCCTTTGCTTTCCTGACTTCATCTTTTCATGTTCTGGCTGTCTGCTGATAATCAGCCTTAGTTATGTGTCCCTCTTTCCATTTTTTGTACTTGTCCTTTTTGTCTTTCAGTTTCTCAGAGACAGCTTTGTGCAGCCATGCTGGTTTCCTCTTGAATTTCTTGTTTCTCTTTTTCAGTGGTATTGCGCTGGACTGGGCCCCTATGATCATACTCCTCAGTGTTTCCCACTCTTCTTGAGTTGTTCTCCACTTTAGGATTTTCGTCCATGGACTCTTTCCTAGGTTCTCTCTGAGTTTGTTAAAATCAGCTCTTTTGAAGTTTAAGACTGTGGATTATTTTCTATTGTTTGTGTTTGCATTATATTGAATTTCAGCATGACATGGTCACTTTCACCCAAGGTTCTGGCAACTTCAACTCCCTCTATCACTTCTTCTCGATTAATAAGGATTAGGTCCAGTATAGCTTTACTTCTAGTTCCCTCCTTTACCTTTTGGATGATAAAGTTGTCGGCTAGGTTGGTTAAGAATCTGTTTGATCTCCCACTCACTGCAGAGTTTGTCTCCCAGTTGATATCTGGATAGTTGAAGTCTCCCATTACTACTGTGGTATGCTTCCTACATACATTTGTTAACTGGTTGGCAAAGAGTTCATCTATTTCTTCTGATTGGTTGGGTGGACTGTAATATACATCTATGGCAATGTTGCTTTTTTTTCCCCTTTTATATTGACCCATATACATTCTGGAGGGATTTTATCTTTGATCACATGCATTTCTGTAGATATGTGGTGTTCTCTTACATATAGTGCAACTCCCCCTCCTCTTTTTTTAGATCTATTTCTTTTGAACAATTTGTATCCATCCATCAGTACATTCCAGTCATGGGTTTCATCCCACCAGGTTTCTGTAATGCCAACTATGTCATACCTGCCCTCATGTATTATTGTTTCTAGTTCACCCTGTTTGTTCCCCAAGCTTTGAGCATTTGTATATAAGCATTTAAGACCTTTATGCCTGTCCGTGGGTATGTTTTCTGCATCTCCTGATTGTTGTTCGAGTTTTTCTTTTTTCTCATCACTCCCTACCTCTTTGTTTGATTTGTTTTCTTGGGATTTATGACTATTTTGTGTTCTAGAGATTCTAAAGATTGGTCACTCTTCCCCCTCAATGTTAGTTTAAAGCCCTCCTGATGAGTTGGACCAGTCTTTTTCCCGAGTACATTTTTCCCTGTTTTAGTGAGGTGCAGCCCATCCCTAAAGGGTGGGTGGCTCACAGGTAACATGTGATTCCCAACATCTCATTTGGGCCCTGACGCATATTTCTTAGCCTCCATTTTCATTCACAAAAAAATCAGTTTTGATACATATTTCTTAGCCTCCATTTATCTTCACACCCCTAGTGACTACTATTTACTCTATTTTGCGTGTTTGCATGCTACATTCTTTGATAATCGATCTTCCTGTCTGCAATATTTAAATACCACAAATACATTTATTATGGCCAACATTTATATTATTGTCCACATTCATCAGAGTTTAAATATTTGTTATCTTTTGAAATGGTTATTGAAGGGTGCATTTCAAGAAAGCATGCATTTTAAATGTTCATTTGAACTACTGATGGGAAATAGGAGCTCAGGGTCAGTACTTAAATGTCAGTGAGCAAAGATAAAAACTCAAAAACTATCAAATGTGATCAAAACTAAATAGCAGTAAAAAAAAACTTATAAAAACAGATACTGTGTTTGATCTTGGCCCAAACAGTAAAAAATGGACTTTAAGGTCATTTATTCCATGGTTGTCTTTTAACACTCTATAAATGGGCTTCTCTCCTTTGTCATATTTCACAGTACTTGCCTAGGGAACAGGAGGAAGAAAAAACTGAAGATAGTTTACATGAAGTAAAACCCAAATCCTTTATGTAGTACATGGAATCTCACCTTTGCATTTATTCCACTTCACAGCCTAGCAAAAACTCTAGATAACTAATCACAAAGTGGGTGATAAATTATAGTCTTTCCTTTCTTTAGAATTCAAATGTATGCATACCTATGGAGATAAGAGACAGCAGACAAAACATGTTATTCAGGAAGTGTATAGTTTGTTTCTGACTCATAACTTTATTTTAAAAGATGCATTATTTAGAAATTTATTTATTGCACCATACAAAGATAGAAACAGTGACAGGGTATATTGTATGGGAAATTTGAGTAGTATATATCAGTAAAAACTTGAATGGACTGAAATACTCCAACCTCACTGTTTGAAGCATAACACTGATATCTAAATACAGCACATGGAAATTTCAAGGGTTGGGTAAAATACCATATTTCAAAATGTAGAACTTTTTTCTTCAAAACATTAAAAAGTTACTTTTAAAAAATCCTCTAACATTTCATATTCTCAATATATTATCCTCTATTTTAAACAATAATTTTAAACATCTTGACATAGGTGTTTTTTCACTGTTTGCAATTTATCCTTATTGATGTACAGTAAAGTAATTTGCAGTGTTGCATAAATATAAATATGATAACACTTTCTTCTACAAACCAAAAGCATTTCATTTTAATCTGGCTTTGATGGATTTCAAACCACTTTCTTCTTGCCACATGTGGAGGTAGTAGACTCAATTCACATATTCAAATAAAAGCATGACCATGGTTGAGGAAGGAGGAGCATTTGAAATTTGAAATGCAGCTTGCAGGTAGCAAGGAGGCCCTATGAAGCAGACATGTCTAACTGTCTTAAATTAGTAATGAAAACAAACAATCATATATTAATACGAGGACTAATTTGTAAAAAATGTTATATAGTTCACTGTCATGTCTACAGAAGGAAAATATCTGTAGAAGCTCTGCATGCACAAATAACATTGTTAAAGCAACCTGGGATATGACCGGTAGTTGCATTCATACAGTGATGTCTGTTTCTTTGAGAGATGGTGATGATATTGCCTACCCTCAAAAAGCCCTGACTGGACCCAATAATTCTGGGCAAGTATTTGAGGAAGGTTGTTGAGAATGAGGCCAGGCAACAACTGCAGAACATTTTATAGGAAATGAATTATCTGGACCTGTTCCACCAGGTTTTAGGCCAGGATACAGTACAGAAATATCACTAGTGACACTTATTGATGATCTTTGATGAAGCCAGGATAGGAATGGCGCATCCATTATTGTGCTCTTTGATCTCTCAGAGGCTTTTGAAATTATTGGCCTCAGTATCCTTTTAGACCAATTGCAGGGTATGGGTGTGGGAGGCACTATTTTATAGAGATTCTCCTCCTTTCTTTGTCATAGGCTTCGGTCAGTAATGTGTGGAGAGTTTGTGGCTGCAGCCTCTTATGTATGGGATGTTTCAGGGTCCAACACTTTCTTCTTCCTGTTTAACATCTTATGAAACTGCTGGGTGAGTACATGGATACAACAGTACATAGGTAATACCCAATTATACATTTTCACACACCAAGCTATACATTTTCACACCAGGTGTTGTTGTCAGTGCTTTGATCCACAGTGTGCAGGATGTTTGAATCTGGATGGGAAAGCTTAATCTTGACAAGATTGATTCCCAATTAGTGAATACTTGCCCCATCTCATCCCATCCCCCACCCAGATCTGGCTATTTTTCATCTTTAGTCTTGGAGGGGTAGCACTTTTGTACAGATCTGTTCAATTGCACAAGTTGTACCAATTCCTCAGATTGAGAGGCCCTCAAATAGTCACTCATATGCTTGGCAACTCATGAAGGGACAACTGCACTCTGCATTGGGCTGTCCTTGATTATCACCTGGTCCGGAAGATAGCAGTAGCTGAGAAGATGGCAGCACAAGCAGCGTTGGGCATGCCACAGAATGGCCATGTTCACTGCTATTCCACAACCTGCACTGGTTGCCAGTCGGTGTCGGGCCCTGTGGAGCCGACATTCACAGGCGGGCGGGACCTCGCTCGCCAAACCGCCGCCTCCCGTCGCCCTTCCTCACCGTCCGGACCTGCAGCCAGCTGGGAGGCTGTCAGCTGTTCGGCACTGGAGCTTGTCGGCCGCCCGCCAACCCTATTCACCAGCTGGAGCAGCTGCCGGGGATGCCGGTGGGCCAGTTCGGGCCGGGCACCGCTGGGACCGGCGTCGGGACGCCATTTGCTGTGGGCGTCGGGAGCGCTGAGGAGAAATCTGAAAGTACATTAATATTAATATAAGTAGTACATACTTCCCAAAGCAAAAGGATGCTTACTTTCTATATCTGTAAGACATTTCATATTTGATGTGAAAAGAAAATGAAACAAAATTAAAGTTGGAAAAAAGAAGAAATCAGAAGGAAGTAACAGACTGTAATGCAATATCATTTGAGTATGGTCTATTCCTGTTTCTCCTGCTTTTTGTTTTTTAGAATAGAAAGGAAGAAATTCAGTCCAACTCAAAATTCCTATGGGAGTAAGAGTTAAAATAACCCACAAGATGGGCTGAACATGATAATATTCATTGATTCCTCTTTCAGTTGTTGCCCATTATGTTCACCGTAACTCTGAAGACCATCTAAAAGAGGTGGGGAATCCAAAGAGAGTTCATAAACATGGATGTTTTGTTTAATATCACTCTTCAGTGGCAAACCATCTCTATAATGTTTTTCTGGAAGAGGGTTAGAAAGAAAGAATTGACAATAAAAGGTCAACTTTAACATGAAAAGGAATTTATTGGAATTGATCAAATCATTTATCTTTTAAATTGCTTTTTAATTTTTTTAAAAAATGCTTTACTTCATGACAAAAAGTCTTGAGTTTCTTGATTTTTAGAAGCAGATTGGGTACATGTGGCAAAAGTACAAATAAGAATACTGCATGTTTTTTTTTTTTAAAAAAATATGTTTTATTATTTTTTATCGGGATAGAAAGGGAAGGGTAGGTAGAGGTATAACATGGGGTAAAAAAACAAGGATTAAACCAAGGGTAGGGGTAGATACAATAATGGGGTTAACCCCAACACTAAATCAACGCTTTAGCAAGCAGACTATCGTCCGGGTATACATATTAAGTATACATGATTAACATAGTACTAAAAAGCTATATTAATAAATTTATCACTATTAATGGTAAAAACTTAAGCCAATACATATCATTCATTCTATAAGTAACAATAATCAATATACTATTAGTGATGTATTACTAAGTAAATATAGTTAAATATAAATATCAATATAACGCTTTTAATTATAATTAATTATAGTTAAATGTAAACATCTAACCAAAAAGTTAAAAAATAATATTCAAAAGAAAATACATCATTTATCTTATTTAATTTCATCATCCTTTTTCATTCTGTCTTATTGCTAACCATTGATAAAATTTTTCCCATGTTTTAAAAAAAATTGTGTCTTCTTTCTCTTTAATTTCTAAAGTTAGTCTATCCATTTCTGCACATTCCAATATTTTCATAATAATAGTCTGGTCAGGTGGTATCTTTTCATTTTTCCAAAATTGGGCAAATGCTATTCTCGCGGCTGTTAATATATGTAAGATTAAATATTCATTCTCTTTTCCATAATTAGATCTTAATATTCCTAATAAAAACAATTCCGGTTTAAATTCTATCTGTATCTCAGTCATCTTTTCTAGCCATTTATGAATTTTAAGCCAATATATCTTTGCATTAGGACATATCCACCAGATGTGATAATAAGTTCCTGGTTTTTGTTTACATTTCCAACACATATTTGATACATTTTTAAACATTTTCTCTAGTCTAACTGGTGTCATATGCCATCTATAAAACATTTTATATAAATTCTCCTTATATGCGGCCGCTTTAGTAAGTTTCATATTTCGATCCCATAGTTTTTGCCAATCTTCTAAGTCTATAGAATATCCAAAATTTTTGGCCCATACTATCATTGTTTCTTTTACTTGTTCTTCTTCCATCTTCCAGCTTAGCAGAAATTTATAGAGTTTTTTAATCAAATGTTCATCAGTTTTTAACAATATTTTGTCTAACGGTGTCTGTTCTTTATAAAATCCTGTAGACTTTATATCTTTTTCATATCTTGTCTGAATTTGCAAGTAAGACCACCATGTTAAATCAATACCCTGTTGCTGAAGAATTTGTCTGTCTTTAAGTTTCCCATCTTTGTCCAAAATATCTTTGTAGCTAACAAGTTTATCATAGTTAATTAAATTTGGATAGGAAAAGGCTTCCATTGTCGAAATCCACTCAGGTATTTTCATATACATTTTATGTTTAATTTTTTCCCACTCTGAAAACAATACATTCCTTATAGCATGATTTTGAAAATATTTGTGTACTTTATTTTTCTCATACCACAAAAATGCATGCCAACCTAATTGCAAATCATGCCCCTCTAAATAAAGAAGCCTTTTGTTTCTCAATGTAATCCATTCTTTAAGCCAAAGCAAAATAGCTGCCTGATAATAAAGTCTCCAATCCGGGAGTCCAAAGCCCCCTCTGTCTTTAGAATCTTGTAATAATTTAATTTTAATTCTGGCTTTTTTACCTTGCCATATAAATCTAATTATTGTAGCGTTTAGTTCATCAAAGAATTTTTGATTTAACTTGACAGGGACTGTTTGAAAAAGAAAAATTAGCTTAGGTAAAATATTCATCTTAACAGTCGCTATCCTTCCTAATAATGATAATTGAAGATTTTTCCACTTCTCCAAATCCACTTTTATTTGTTTTAGTAATCTCTCGTAGTTGTCTTCTTTTATTGTTGTATGTTTTGAAGTTAAGTAGATACCTAAATATTTAACTTTTTTCGCTATTTGAAGGTTTGTCTTTTTAGCGAATTGAATTTTTTGTTTATCTGTTAAATTCTTCGTTAATACTTTAGTCTTTTCCCTGTTTATCTTCAACCCCGCGACTTCTCCAAATTTCTCTATTTTCCGCAAGAGTTTAACAGCCGTCTCTAGTGGTTCCTCCAAAATAAAAACTAAATCATCCGCAAAAGCCTGTAGTTTATATTTTTGATCTTTTATCTCCAATTCTTTAATCTCAATATCTTGCCTAATATTTCTAGCCAACACTTCCAATGTAAAAATGAATAACAAAGGGGACAATGGACATCCCTGCCTTGTGCCTTTTTTAATGTCAAAGCTGTCTGTGTAGTCTCCATTTATAAGTATCCTTGCTGATTGTTTATTATAAATTGCTTGAATTGCATTTATAAAATTTCCGCCAAAGTCCATCTCCTTCAACTGTTGAAACAAAAATTGCCAATTAAGATTATCAAAAGCTTTTTGCGCATCAAGAAATATAAGTGCCAACTGTTTCCCTGGATGGTTTTCATAATACTCCAACACATTTAAAATAATCCTTAAATTGTTCTTTATCTGTATTTTTGGTAAAAAGCCATTTTGGTCTGGATGGACGAATTCAATCAAAAATTTCTTCATTCTTTCTGCCATTATTGTAGTAAATATTTTATAATCCACGTTTAGTAAAGATATTGGTCTGTAGTTTTTAATTTGTGTACAGTCAGTATCTTCTTTAAGTATAAGAGAGATGTTGGGGCTTCCGGTTCCGGATCGCGACACCAGCAGTCGCACGGAGAGATCTCTCTCTCCCACCGGCTGGTTTCCCTCCGTCGGTAGACCCTTAATCGGGTCGAAAGTCGCCCCGTAGAGGCGACCACCGTTAGAGGAGGCTCCTGCTCGACTGGGGAAGAGCGGCGGCTCTCCCCAGTTCGAGCTTTCTCCTTAGGGCCGCCGGAGGAAAAGATCGTCCTACAAAATGGACGGTCACTTCGTCGCACCAGCTGAAAGCCAGAAGAACATCTAAGCGAAAGAACCCCCGTGGAGAATCCGGGTGAGACCTTTCCTACCCCCTTTTTTTTTCCCCTAACTACTTTCCTGTTAAAAGCTTTCTTTGAATTATTTCCCTGTCGTGAGGAAGCAGCGTGTGAGCAATGGGGAAAAACAGCGTTGGAAAAAAAAAATATATAAATAAAAACCAGTTAATTTTGATACTATTTAAATTTTGGAATACTGAGGGGACCTGAAAACATTTTATTTTTGACTATTATTGCTACAACTACGTATTCATTATTTTGAACCCTTTCTTCATCTTTTTTAATACGAAAAATAAAAAATCTATTATTTGGAAAGAAAAAAAGGATTTTTTGGTTTGCTGAGGACATCTTGTGTCGAAAAGTGGTACTGCAACTATATTTTTTTTTATGACTGGGAATGGCTATGACCCTGAAAGAGTCATAACTACAAGATAACGATGCAGCTGGCCTATTGAAAATTGAAGGTGAATGCTTGCTTGATTCTTATGAAGCAGAGCCTTTCTTAAAGATTAAAGATTAAAAAGCCTTATTATTATCGATATGGAACTTAATACACAACTGGACTATGAACTTATATTGGAAACAATTTTAGAAGCTGCAAAGGATGTGAGCTCTTACTTTCAATCCCTTTTCTCTACACTGAGAGAAACTGTGGAAACCACAAAACAAACTAATTTTATTCAACTTCCAACACAACCTATCGAGAAGTCTGATGACTATACAACAACTTCAACAGAGATGTCTGAAGCATCAATACCAACATCAACAGAGACTGACACTCAGACACAACTTATTGAAAATCGAGAAAAGGTGGATAAACAATTGGCAAATATAACATGGAATAAAACAGCTTTTACCATCCAAAGGCTATTAGAAGAAAGGAAAGAGAACTTTGACCAATTTGAAGCGTTAAAGAATATGGACCTTTTAATAGTGTGGTTTGATTATGTAGGAACCTCACTATGGAAACCACTATGGCATAGAAAGAAGCCTAGAGTTAGATTTAAAAATGTATTTTAAAGTTTTATTTAATGGGATTAAAAAGGCTTTGATTTCTGGACTGACTTAACAACTAATGGAATACGTGAAATTTTTAAGAGGATACCCTTTGTAATATTACTCTGTTTTAGATATGATATATATTGGAGAAGTAAACTTTATCTACTGGTTTAAAAAGATTTTTATAGATATAGAGGCATTGATAGAATATATATTTAAATTAGATAGAAATTTATTTGTTGGCCTGATATCTTTATTTTAAGAGAATTATTTGGAAATAAAAGGAGAATAAGAGGGATGGGTGATAAGAGAAAAAAATGGTATCAATGAAGAAGATATGAGAATGTTGTTGTAAGAACAATATACCAGATATAATTATGTAAAAAAAAAAAAAAAGGGCACCCGAAGTGTTAATAACATGTCTATTTAAGGCTAATTGAAATATAGTAATTGTAAGTTAGTAAAGCTTAAAAACAGGATTTGGATTTTTTAGAATTGAAATGTAACTGATATTTGATAGGACCGTTTGAAACTTATATAGAATTTATTAATTTGAATATGTAAAATTAAATGAGGGAATTAGAGAGGGAAGCTTAAAAGACTTGAGTTGACTTATATATCTGTGATTGTTTTTCTTTCTTTTGGATGTTTAATATACCCACCTCCATGGTGGTTCCTAAGCACCTTAATGTTATCCCTGCACCCCTATAAAATCTAATAAAATATATTTAAAAAAAAAAAAAAGTATAAGAGAGATGTTGGCTTCTTTCCAGGAATTTGGTATTTTTGTCTCTAAAAAAGCTTCATTACAAAGGTCTTTCAAAATCGGGCTTACAATGTCTTGTAAAGCTATATAAAATTCTGCAGGGAGACCATCAGGTCCCGGAGTTTTATCCTTTTTTTGTTTTTTTATTGCCTCTGTAATTTCCATCATTGTTATATTCTCATTTAATATGTATTGCATATTCTCTGGTACTTTTGGAAGGTCCGCTTCTTTTAAGTATTCCTGTATTGTCTCATTCGAAACCACCTCAGTTTTATAAAGTGTCTCATAATAAGCTGTAGTAATTTTTTTAATTGCCTCATTGTGACAATACAATTGGCCTTTTGTATCTTGTAGTTTACTTATCAATCTTTTTTCTCTTTCTTTTTTCAATTTATATGCCAACCATCTTCCGGGTTTATTGGCATTTTCAAAGAAATTCTGTTTACCTCGTTTAATCTGTTGTGCCCTTATGTCCATTTCCATTAGATTTAGTTTGTGTTTTATTACTTCCATCTGTATCTTCAATTCTTTCTTTTGTGGATCATTTCGTAGCTCCGTTTCCAATTTACTAAATTGTTCTCTCAATCTGAGTTGTGTTTGTTTCTTTTCTTTATTCTTTTTGGCCACATAGGTTATAACCACGCCCCTAAAATATGCTTTCGCTGTATCCCATACATTTTGAATAGAAGTTTCTTCTTTCTTATTTATTTTAAAAAAAAAATCCATTTCTTTCGTTGCTAATTGCAAAAATTCCTTTTCTTTCAATATAGCTTTGTTGAACCACCATCTTAATTTCTTTCTAGTTCCTTTCCATGTCATTCTAATTGGGTTATGGTCTGCCCAAATATTAGGTTCTATTTCAATCTCCTGTATCATAGTCTTTAAATCATAGGAAGTCCATATCATATCAATTCGTGACCAGGATTTATGTCTATTTGAGTAAAATGTATATTGTGCTTTATCTGGATTCATTTCTCTCCATATATCTTGTATACCTAATTCGTCTTTCATCTCTAGAAAGGAATTAGATAAGGCGTTTCCCCCTTTTTTCCCTTGTTTGTGGCTCTTGTAATCCTGTTTTGCGTCAGTTATCGCATTAAAGTCTCCAAGAATACAAAGGTTTTGATAATTTAATTCCATTAACTTATCATATAGTTGCTGAAAAAATTGATCTTGTTTCTCATTGGGGGCATATATCGCAATCATCAAAATTTGTTTTTGGTTCCATGTAATTTCCACCATTAATAGTCTTCCTTCATCATCAACGTAAATTTGTTTTGGGCTCATCTTCTCTTTTATATAGAAAGCTACCCCTCTTTTCTTTTGCAGTGCCGATGAGAAATAAAGTTTGCCTATTTTTGGTTGTTCTAGAAGTCTAAAGTGTTGTCTTTTTATGTGTGTCTCTTGGAGACAGATTATGTCCATTTTTAATTTTTGTAATCTATAAAATATTTTACTCCTTTTTGATGGGGAGTTAAGACCATTTATATTTGTTGAGAAAATTCCAATTTCATCCATAGTTTTAATTGTACTTAGATCTCAGTCTTCTAGGAGAAGTTATCTGTCTCTGATATTTGGGTCTTACGTCTTCTTCTGATTGAGTCTTTTTAGGTTCTTCCTCTTCTGTTTGTTTCGATGCTCCTGCTTCTTCCTCTGGTTTCTTAGATCTGATATCGCCTTCTTCCAGAAATGTTCTATGATTGTTAAAAAATTCCTCTGCTTTAAATGGGGTATCCAATCTATATCTTCTCGAGTCCCAAAAAATTAATAATCCTTCTGGGACCAACCATCTAAAATTTATTCCTTTATTCAGTAGTTTCCTTGTCAAAAATTGATATTCTCTTCGTGCTTCTCTTATTCTCTTCGGAATCTGTTTAAGAACTAGAAGTTCTTTATCTTTATATTTCAGTGGTTGGTCTCTTATGGCTCTCAAAATCTCATCTCGTATTGTTCTTTTAAGAAATCTTACATGGACCTCTCTGGGAACTCTATTTCTTCTTGCATAGCTTGAGTTGACTCTAAAGACCTGGTCCAGTTCTTTTTTCATTTGATCCATTTCCAGTCCAAGTCGATCCGCCAATAGCTCACACATCAACTCTAACAGGTTCTCATCTTTCTCTTCCGTAATGTTTTGGAATCTCAAAAAGTATGACGCACGCTCCATCTCCATGACAGCGATACTATCTTCCAATTCTGCATTGACATGCGCCAATCTCTGGTTTTCATCTTGTAATGCTTCTAATTTCTGATCCACCATCTCCGACTTATCTTCTATTTTTTGTATTCTTTGTTGAGTATCTATCATCGCCTGTTGGAAAGTTTCCATTTTTTGATCCATTTTAAGAAGGTCACTTTTCAAGTCTACATAATCTTTTTTCATTTCCATTTTAGTGTCTGCGATTGCTTGGAGTATCGCTTGCGTATCTTTTTGTTGAGTTTCCTGTTGTAAAAATGTAGTAATTGATTTTTGAGGAGCTGGGCTCACTGAGGTTGAAGCGGGGGCTGAAGAGCCCTTCTTCACCCCTTTAGCCAAATTTGAGATGCTCATCTTCTAGTTGTTGTATTTATTTATAATCCACCAGAGGGCCCGATGGCCAATTGTAATCCAATGCCCTCCTATTATCAGGAGACAAGGCACATGTATTTTAACGGGAAAAAAGAAAAAAAAAGAAGAAGAAAAAAGTGCTAATAATTCCAACAAGAATTAATTAAGAAAAAGAGGGAACAAAAATTTCTGGAACCATCCCAAAAGGAGGGAGAATAAAAATTAAAAGTAAAAAGAGCAAACAGAAAGGCCAAAAAAGAGATGTATTTATACCCAAAAGAAAAATCAAAAAGAAGAAAAAAGAAATAGAATAATAAAAAAAAGGAAAGAATTATGATGTAAAAACAAAAATATTATAACAAAAAATGATCTAATTGTAAATTAAAAAAAATTATTTCGCAGTCACCCACAAGAAAAAACAAAACCCTATTTTTTGCTATAAAAAATATATAGCTAATTAAAAAGACTAAACATTCACAGAAGGAGCTGGGAACTTCCCTCTCAGTAGCTTTTGAGAGAGATAAGAATGTCTGGGCTTACAGCCAAGTCTTGCAGCTGAATAAACAAAGCTATCAGAGAACAAAGAGAGGAAAATTACAATGTAGCCTCTAAGTGGTAAAAAAAAAGAAAAAAAGATGTCCGAAGTGGGAACTTAGTTTCAAAGTTCTTTAAAGTTCTTTAAAGTTAGTAAAAGTAACAACAAGAAAAAAAACAGAGTAGCTTTCCCAATTAAGTCTTCCTCTCCTTCCAAAATAAGATATTTTCTCCAGTTAGAAAAGTTTTTAAAATAATCCAAATTGGTTCTTACGCTTAAACCGCCGTTTATCCGGGAGGGGGGGGAATAAATCCACCTCCTTCCCCCCCTTCAGCCTTCCAGCTTCGTTTTAAAGACAGTCTTCCATTAAATCCACTTCATAAAGAGAAAAGAAGCGTATTCTCACCCGTCCGAGCTGCTTGCCTTCCAAATCAGCTGTTTTCTGTCTCCGACGATCAGCTGGGAATGGCGGCTCGCATAAATGCGATCCGCCTTTCTTTTGCTGGTTCCAGGGGCTGCTTTGGGTTCAGTAAGCCGGCTACTGCCGGCTCCCGTTCCTCAAAGGTTCGCCCTTTGGTGGCCACCCCTCCAGGGTGGCATTTAGCCCAAATGGGCCCGCCAGCGAAGAAATTTCGGACCCGGGGAGCGGAGCAATTTTCCCCGGGTCTACAGTCAGCACACACCGGAAGCACTCCAGAATACTGCATGTTTTTTGTGTCTACTAAGAAGGGCCAGGGTTTTTTATTTGCAAAATGTTGTGGACCAATACTTTTGTAAAGCAAGGAATTATTAGAAAATTAAATGGAAAAAGGCATATAAAATCCAAATCCAAATATTTTACTACAAGGTTCAACAAACATAAAATTACACCGATCACATGCTTAGATGTCTTGGCAATGTCAAATTGCTATAAAAGTTTCTAAATGTTTACTCTCTAATTTTGTACTTATCTCATTGTGGAACAATAACAAAGAGTTTGCAGACCTGATTCACAAAGCACAGTTTAAGTAACCCTAATATGCCTTTCATGCCTTTCTTATGAATCGCTTTGTTGTACTTTTGAATATATTAATATATACAATAGTTATATTCCATTTTTTATTTGCTGTAGTCCAATTCACTTTTTTCAGTTTCATCTATTTTTTATGGCCTTGGCCTGTTCTGTATTCAATACACATCCCAAGGTTAATTACTGACTTCACCAAAAATAATTAGAAAAATGTACTAATGCTTTTCGAGTTATGGGCATGAATGCCCAGTTAATATTTAAAGTTGTTATGATTATCAATATTATTACAAGTGTTTAATATTTTGTTAGTTGTCATGTGCTAACATGTTCTAAGAATTTAAAATAGTCACCTTATGTTTGACTTGATTCCAAATTACAGCATGCTTGAGCTACTTGTGTCAGCTCAAGAAACTGAAGAGGAATTTTAAAAAATGAATATGCATTGAACTATAGTATTTCGTAAAGCTTGTTCTTCGTAAAAATGCACCCATAACTTCATATGAATGCATTCTAAAAATTGTTTATTTAGCTTTATTGGAACTGTAAAGAAGACTACTAAGGAATTGCTAAATAAATGTTCTCCAATAAGATGTCTCAATTAAAATGTCCAATGACACTGGAAATACAAATGAAATCAGGTGAGTCAGAGAGCTTGGTAAGTAAATAGTAATTGAGGAGCTGCAAGTCACAATTAGCACTCATGACTACAATATTGGAAACCCAGGATTTATAGCTTACTGTGATACGTGAACATAACCAATCATAGCTTATTGAACAAACCACAGCTAAGCAAACCAGGGCTTAGAATGACATGTATGTTATGTTATTCTAAAAATGAATAAAAACTATGAGTCCCATAATTAACAGATGGCAGTTCTTCAGCATAAGAGACATTAGTGGCAACCTTATCACACATCAGCTAATTGTAAACATGACCCATTGCCCAGTGGTGGGATTCAAATATGTGAACAACCGGTTCTCTGTGTGGATTCCGCTTCCGGAAGTCCATTCTGGGCCTTGGCAACAAAAAATTAGCTACCAGTTCTTCTGAACTGGTGCGAACTGGCTGAATTCCACCACTGTCATTGCCCCATTTACTTGGGAAGGGTTCAGTGCTAATGAAACAGTTTGTGCCTGAGCAAAGAACAAAGGAGTACACTTCTCAGTACAGTACATGTATACACATGCACTGAAGAAGCAATAGTACAGTCTCTTTCTCTACCTCCTCTAAGAACAGCGGAAGAATTGCAGGCATTAGAATCAGCTCACACGGCAAATACAGCTGGGTTCTTTTTGTATCTCTCAGCATCTACTGCCTAAGATGGTTGCTTCATTTTGTCTCATGATCAAACCAGTTCTGCTGAACTCTTTTCAACTGGAGGCTAAGTTAAAGTACTCTTTAGCCATCCTGGGTCTGCAGAAAATAATCCTAGCATGATCTGATTCTGATTCACGGCTGAATGTCCTGCCATGTTTTTGCACGTGCGGCACATGGTTGGTAAAGGATTGGGTTGATTCCTCTGATTTTGCTGCCCTCCTCTCCCATACATCACCAGATGTAGGAAAATCTCCACCATAGTCTTCACTGCAGCAAGACTGGGGGAGATCTGGTGGCAGGATTCTGTCAGTCACCTCTCAGCTCCTCCCCATGCTCTTCTTCCCACACCATATTCTGCTTTATCCAAAGCTAAATAGATAAAAGCTTATTAACAATAGCAACAGAGCAAGACTACAAAAGGAGCCTGAGTTACAAGCAACATTTTTATTTAGGATTTCTCTCCCATTTATTTCCAATTTTTAACATAGACAAGAAAAGGTGATTTTCAGTTTCCACAAATTAAGGAGGTAATAGAAAGGAGGGTTGTGCCATTATTTTACTTCTTTGCTACTTCAGGCTTGTGCTACTGACATGAGACTGTTCTAGAAGAACCAGTAGTGATTAAAACATCAGGCTAGAACTGGGACACCTCATTCTAAGTTCCTAAGAAGAATCAGCAACACATTATAGTGGTCTGGATTTGACATACAGTTTCTTTTACATTGATTATTAATACTTGCAGTAAGAAGAAATCTTGGCATATATTTAAAGAAGCACCTCCTCTTTCTGATACAGAAATTATATTCCAACCTCACCTTAAAAGCGAAGTGCAATTCCCAAGGGGTCCTTCTCTATCACACTAAGTATTCATAAAGGAGTGTGACAAGGGATGTATTCTTGCTCCCTCTCTTTTCAATTTGTATATCAATTCAATGATGGAATTCTTCATAATCTGAATTTCCTGACACCTAAACTAGCAGGGCGCAGAAGAGCAATAGCAATAGTAGCACTGCTCTGATACTGCAGATAAAAGCATCTGATTCTTAATTGTGATCGGTCTAAAATTCTTGTCTTTGCTAAGAGAGCCAGTCAACAATCCTAGAGAGCAGAAGGGCACATGTTAGTACAGGTTACCTCATTTAAAAAGCACTTTAAAGGCACTTGAAATATGCACCAGTCAGCTCTTTTTGAAGCCAAATATACTAACCTAAATCCTTTATGCAAAGATTCATTGGACAAACAATTATCTCGGATTAATTCTTGCTGCACCCAATGGAATGGAACACCAAGTATCTAGTTAAGGCTCAAGACAGGAATGCATGCAATTCAGGTTAAGGACTTGGAGGATTATTTTATTTGTTCATTTCTTCCGTCTTTATAAATGTGGCAAACACACACAATAGTCCTTTCTCCTCTTATTTTTCCCACAACAACCACCCTGTGAGTTAAATTGAGCTGAGAGAGAGAATGACTGGCTCAACGTCACCCAGCCAATTTTCATGCCTAAGGAGGTACTAGAACTACTTTTAATAGACAATTTGCCTTCTCCCTAGAAAAAGGCCATAGAGCAGAAGATGGTATTATATGGGCTTTCTGTACCATTCCTAATTCCTTTAGGATATCGCCAAGCTAAACAATTGCTCAGTCAAAGAATAAGAGATATGGAATTACAGACTTAGTAAGTTGCTCCAATATGGCAGAGGCTGGATAAATAAGGGCACTTGGGAACCAATGAGACATCTACAAAAGCTAACTTTCCCCAAGCTGAGAATAGCACTTTTCAAAGCTAGGCATAAAATCTTACCATTTGCACTGCTGCAAGACAGATACTCTAAAATCCCATTAACTGAGCATACCTGCCCATGAGGCAACAAGGAAATTGAAAGCATTTTGTATGTATTACCGCATTGTAAAGTCTGCTGGATATCAGGTCTCCTTATTCTACCCCTAAAATATACATTTCCAGGAAGACCAGAAATTTTCTGTGTGAGTCAGCTTCAAGAAGATTCAGAAATGTTTATCACCAGTAAAGTAGCCAAATTCTCTGTTTCCACAATGAAAATAAGGCATAACTGGTTACAGAAATAATCATTTGTTTTACTTAGCATTTTAGGCTTAACACATACTATCTGGTGATTGACTGAATAAACTATTATATTTTAGCATACATTTAATCCATACAAGACAAATTAAGTTTTCACATTGTATAATAAAGGAACACCAAGTATACCCATTTACTATGGCTTAATGTTATTTGGAAATCAGTCCATTATGGATTATGAAATAAATCACAATTAAGAAAACCTGTCTTAGCACAATATGAAGCCTCTTGCATGTTTCTTTTAAGGTATAAGCCTTTGTGAGCTCAAAGAAGTTTATGGCTTAAAATAAATGTGTTTGTCTTAAAAGGTGCTACCAAACTCTAATTTTTGGCTATCCTAGACTAACATAGCTCTCTTCCAGTAGTATCAGTTTCTTCATATTGTAAATTCAATCATAACTGGTTTGCAATTGTTGTCATTCAGTGGTTCAAGGAGGACCCCTTTGAGTTAGTACCTCTGTAGATATGGGGATAACAGCATCAGGGTTTGGCCCTGAGTCTTTATCAGCATAGCTTATCACTGGAGAGTAGCTGTTTTTCCTTAATTACACTGGAATATAACTACTAGGTTAGAATTCAGGTAGCAAATTTCCATCTTGTCACAGTTTGCATGGACTAAAACAGAGGGCCGTTTCAATGAAGAGGCAAAAACTGTAAATTGAACAAACTTCAGCTAATCCTGTTTTTTGTTGTAAAAAATATGAAGGGGAAAAGTGATTTTGGTAGGTAACAAAGAAAAATGGCAAGTCTGTTAGAAATAAGTTGCTAAAAAAACTAATCAGAATAAAGTGGTCTACAGAAATCATTCCTAATCGTAATAGGTTAAAGGCCACTTAGAAGGCTAATGTTGTTAAAAAATGTAAAAGAAATCTGCAGTGATGCACTGGATTAGTATTTTCAGCTTTATGTTTTTGTTAATATCATGCACTAAGCCTATTTCCTTAGCCAAGGTTTGTTAAATAAGCCACAATTTGGGCTCATTCACAGCTTTTATTAAGCCATAAACCCAGAACAGCTGAGTTCACAGATCATTGTAAGTTAAGCCCAAAAAGGCCACTTCATGCCTAAGTAACCAATTTTATTTCATATTTTGTAATTAAAGGAATGTGACATGTACATATAGTTGACTCATAGGTGAATTGCCCACAACTTTTCAATTAAAAAGTAGTTATTCTTAATCAAGCAAAATATAAACAATTCAGGTATTATATTTCCAAATGTATTATTATGTATTAAATTGTTCATTTATTGGCCTTTAGCCATTATAATCTAACAGGAGAATAATAGAATTGGAAGGGACCTTGGAGGTCTTCTAGTTCAACTCATCGCTCAAGCAGGAAACTCTAATTTTATTTTGATCATAGGATAGTGTACAATCATTAAAAAGCATAAAGGATAGATCAAAAGTAAAAATAAAAAGCTAAAAAATATAAAAGATACATACCTTAAAAACTAAATATGTACATAAAAATAGAATCTAAAATAAAGAATAGGAACGTTAGATAATTGTATGGGAACATAAATAGTATATAGACAAAGAGGTATAAAGCCTTCTAATATGTTAGACTAGATATAGTTGAAAGTTGAGCCTTTAATACAAGTGGTAAATATGTGTTTGGAGTACTGCTACAAGGAACATGACAAAATTATATATTGTAGCAGGACTGGTATCTGAAAACAACCAAGTGGAGTACAATTGTCCTATGTGCCCTGGATATTTATGTAGTAATAGTGTAAAGAAGCTATGAATATGTGAATATCTCTGTAGAACAGGCACTGGAGAAGCTTATCCTCTGTTGTTTCTATGTTGTTTCTCAGAATAACAAAGTTGGAAGGAACCTTAGAGGTCTTCTACTCCAACAGCCTGCTCAGCCACTGGATAAGTGGATACCCAGTCTCTTCTTAAAAGCCTCCAGTGATGGAGCACCCACAACTTTTGAAGACAACCTGTTCCACTGGTTAATTGTTATCATTGTTAGGAAATTTCTCCTCTAGATTGCTTCTCTCCTTGATTGGTTTCCATCCATTGCTTCTTGTCTTGCCTTCTGGTGCTTTGGAAAATAGGTTGACCCCCTCTACTTTGTGGCAGCCACTTAGATATTGGAAGATTGCTATCATGTCACCCCTAGTCTTTCTTTTCATTAAACTGGACATACCCAATTCCTGCAACCATTCTTCATGTTTTAGCCTCTAGTCCACTAATCATCTTTGTTGCTCTTCTCTGCACTTTTTCTAGAATCTCAATGTCTTTTTATATCGTAGCAACCAAAACTGGATGCAATATTCCAAGTGTGATCTTACCAAGGCATTGTAAAGTGTGGTACTAACTAACTCACATGATCTTAATTCTATCCCTCTATTAATGCAGCCTAGGACTGTGTTGACTTTTTTGGCAGCTGCAGCACATTACTGGCTCATATTTAAGTGACTGTCCACTAGGACTCCAAGATCCCTCTCGGAATTACTACTGTTGATCCAGGTACCCCCTACTCTATGCTTGTGCATTTGATTTTTCTTGCCTAAATGTAAAACCTTACTTTTCTCTACACTGAATTTCATTTTGTTAGATAGGGCCCAGTATTCAAGTCTGTCAAGATCCTTCTTGAGCCTATCTTCTACAGCAGGGTTGTCAAACTGCCGGCCTGCGGGCCGGACGCGTCATGCGGAAGCCACCCCCACCCCATTGCCGGCAATGGCAAAACTGTTCCGATACGTTGCACGATGTCACATGACGTTGCGAGTTTGACATGTCTGTTCTAGAGTATTGGCTATTCCTGCCAGGTTGGTATCATCTGCAAATTTAATGAGTTCCTCTTCTATCCCCTCATCTAAATCATTGCTGAAGATACTGAAGAGTACTGGGCCTAAGACAGAGCCTTGGGATACATCACTGCATACTTCCCTCCATGTAGATGCAGTTCCATTAAGGACTACATATTGAGTGCGGTTAGTCAGCCAGTTATAAATCCACCTGGTGGTGATGACTGAAAAAAGGCTGATGTAGTTCCAACTCATCAAAATCCACTTAAATTAAAATGCACTTGAGATGAATTTGAACTATTGTATCTATTTCCAGACATCAGATGAGCTCCCAGGCACTATAAGGTACACTGAGAATATAGATTGCCTATCAAAAATAAAACCACAATCTATTCAATTTCTGAAATTGCAGTTCTCACTGACAAAGGGATATATCAAAATTGCTTACACTAACGTATTCTGATTTCACATCACAGGACTTTTGCGTCTGCGCCTTTATTTCAAAGACCTCATCAATAGGAGGCAGAAAATTTTACCTATTCGATGCAGAAAATGAAAGATGAACATGCTCAATGAAAATCCAATTATGTTGGAAGTTTATTATAACACAATTGAACTACATGGAATTTGGGACAAAATTTGGAAAGATGGTTGAGAAAATATATACTAAACAAACAGCTAGGGTAATTATGAATGACGAAATGACAGAAAAAATTGATATAACTAAAGGAGTAAGACAAGGGTGCCCACTTTCTCTTCTATTTATTTTATCATTAGAAATACTTCTGACAAAAATCAGAGAGGACCAAGAAATAAAGGGTTTAAAAATTAAGAAGGAAGAATATAAGGTCCAAGCCTTCGCTGATGATTTGGTATTTATTTTGGAAGACCCATTAGAAACCGGCCTTAAATTAATTAAAAAAATAGAACAATTTGGTGAGGTAGCCGGACTTAAGATTAATAAGAATAAATCCAAATTAATAACCAAAAATCTTACAAAGGCACAGGAAAGCGAACTGGAAGATAAAACAAAAATAAGTGTAACTAAGAAAATAAAATATTTAGGGATTTGGCTTACAGCGAAGTGCTCCTCGATTAAGGAGGATAATTATGATAAAATATTACACCAGATAAAAAAAGATTTAGAAAATTGGGAAAATCTACAAATTTCATTTTTAGGGAGGATCGCTACGGTCAAAATGAATATATTGCCAAAAATATTATTCCTGTTCCAAGTTATTCCAATAAAACTAGGGAAAACATTCTTTCAAGAATTAAATAAATTGGTCACTAAATTTATATGGCAAAGGAAAAAACCTAGGATTAAATTAAAACTCTTGCAAGATACGAAAGATAAAGGGGGATTGGCGTTACCAGAGTGGGAAATATACTACCAAGCATCAAGCCTAACTTGGCTAAAAGAATGGAAGGAATTGAAAAATACCAGAGTTTTAACACTAGAAGGACATGACTTGCAAGCGGGGTGGCATGCATTCCTATGGGACGAAAAATATAAAATACACAGATACTTTCAAAGACACATAGTTAGGGATGCATTGCTACAGACTTGGGAAAAAATAAAACAAAAACATTACATAAGAATTCCAATGTGGTTATCCCCAACAGAAGCTCTGAAACACCCAAACCTACTGGACATAAATAAGATAATTAGATACAAGGAAAGGGTAAACGAACAGGGAAATCTGAAAACAAAACAAGAATTGGAACAAGATGTAGGCAGAGAGATTGACTGATGGACATTTACACAAATTCAATCTAAATATACAGAGGACAAAAAATTATATGAAATACAAAAAGAGCCGCAAGAATTGGATAAAATTATACATGGAACAGAAATAAAATTAATTAGTAATATATATAAATACTTACTGAGATATAAAATGGAAGACAAGGTTGTCAAAGACACAATGATTAGATGGGCAAAAAATTTCGGATATAACATAGAATTGGAGAAATGGGAAAAAATATGGGAAACAAACATAAAATTGACTATGTCTGCGGCATTCAAGGAAAGCCAGTTGAAGATGTTTTACAGATGGCATCTTCCACCAGCAAAGCTTGCCAAGATGTTCCAGAACAACTCGCCGACATGCTGGAAATGTAAAAAGGTACATGGAACATATTATCATCTATGGTGGACATGCCCAGTTGCGAAAAAATACTGGACTAAAATAAGAAGATGGATGGAAGAAATAATAGATCAACCCGTAGACTGGAAACCAGAGATCTTTCTGCTGGGTATTTTAAATAGAAAATATAGTAAAGAAACACGGTACTTAATCTTACATATAACAACGGCAGCAAGAATAGTCTACGCACAGTTCTGGAAAAATGAGAATATACCATCAGAGGAAGAAGTGATAAGGAAAATCCTAGACTGTGCGGAGATGGACAAATTAACAAAAGAGATAAAAGAAAAGGAAGACACAGAGTACTATGTAATATGGAATAAATGGTATGATTGGTTGGAGATTAGAAATAATAAATGAAAATAAATGTGGAAAGGTCAAGAAAGGGAAAATGTGTGTATAATAATGTATAGTAATAATATGTATTATTCTTAGTATGAAGTATAGTATGAAGGACGAAAATGGAAATAAGAAACAATGGGACAAGGACAAATATTTTTTAAAGAAGAATAAGGGGGGGAAATGTAAATAATAGATTACCGTTACGAAATTGCTGTTTAAAAAAAAAAAAGGAGTATACACTGTGTGTTTATGTGTGTTATGTTTTGTTGTTTTAAAAAAATTTAAAAAAATTAAAAAAAAAGAAAATCCAATTATGGTTTCTATCTAGGGCAGGCATGTCAAATTGCCAGCCCGCGGGCCGGATGTGTCACGCCGAAACCGCGCCCACCCCATTGCCGGCAATGGGGGAAAAGTCACGATACGTCGCGTGACGTCACGAGTTTGACATGCCTGATCTAGAGAATTTAATAGGCTGCTAAACCTTACATCGTACATACTTTTTTAACACCAGGAAAAACAGATGAATAAAATTAGTGTAACTACAGACATCAAAAGCCCTCCATACTATGAGAATGCCAGACAACATGGCACTTTACGTGGAAATGATGGAGTAACTTAAGCTAATAAGGGTTCTGCACTCAACCTGATTCTGCATTAATTGAAATATAAAAATTTTACATAATTAAGTCCTGACTTAGTTACTTTGATGGGGACAATACTTCATACATAGTCTCAGTAGAAATCATTAACACTGGAATCTTCTAAGGCACTGGTGTCAAACTTGCTGCGTCACGTGACGTGTTGCGATGTATCGCAACTTTTTTTGCATTGCCGCAGCTGGGTTGGGTGCGGCCTCCGCATGATGCAACCAGCCTGCAGGCCAGCAATTTGACACCCCTGTTCTAATGGAAGGCTGAATGACTGAATGAAGGGAAAGAGTCTATATTTGTAAAACATGAGTATTGTAATTCCTTCAGGCCAAAACATCTGTATGATTTCATTTTGTCAGTGTTTTACTTTCATTGATGAACACATATTGCAAGCACAATAATAAGAAGTCTTATCCATATATCTGAATTGCCTATCAATTTGGATATTTCCTAATACTTCTTCCAGTTTCAAAAGCATCTTTTTAAAATGTTTTCAGTCTGAGTTGCTGCTTTTCAAGTTTGAGATTCTGCCTCAATCTCAGGGATATATCAAATTTCTTTTTCCTCTGAGATTTGACCTAAGGAAAGAAAATTGCAAGAGAGCAGGGTGGAAGCTTTCAGATCAAAATGCAAACTGGGGGAAAGACACTGAAAACAACTAGGCTTCTCCCTCTTCTGAATGCACTGCCTCCCAATGCTAAGACAACAGAAGAACCATGCTAAATTTTGTGCAGCCTGGATGACAAGCATGGGGCAAACCCATACTAGACTAGTACAGTACCATGTTAAAAGCCTGGCAGCTGCTTCCAGAGGGAAATGGGTTTCCCCAAGAACCATCTCAATAGAAGATCAAATGGGTGGGAGAGAGAAGGAGGAAGGTATTTGTGTGAAAACAAAATCTTTTATGATTGCATGTGGAATCCAGGGTAGAATTTGAACTATAATGAAAATGAAGTCCGAAGTACAACTTTTCTTAGAAAAGATTGGCAAAAATTAGTTGACAGAATTACCTCCTGAACCAATTAAAGGTCTATGGATAGTGGTACTTATTATTTTTACTTTAATTATTTATTTAATAAATGTCAACACCTCCCATGACTCTGGGTGATTATCCAAGATAATGCTATGAAAGGCATTATGATAGCCTTAAAATATTTCACAAGAAATAGGATTTTACCACATCACATAAAACATTGCCAATTCCTATAGGACTTTCAGATAACTCCTAAGACTGCCTGTCAGATCTTCCTTCAAATGGTCTGGCTCTTACATGTGGGATAACTGCTGTCAGATTAGACACTTCAGATTCTGACTAGTTCAGTTTGATGCCTACACAAAAATAAAACTACCAAATAGAACAGCTGGAAACACTTTTCTATAAAACTAACCATCTGATTGATTTCATGGCTATCCCATGAAAGATTCAGTAGGTCTTCACCCTATTATTTACTTCTGGTACAAGCTACTGAAGTAAGGATAAAACAGAAGTCTGTAATGAATAAAATAAATCATATATTTGTTTATATTTTATATTTATAGTAAATACCAGGCACAGAATGCTATTTTCATGTGACTTTCAACACTCTTAAAATTAAGAATGGAACTCATAGTTGATACATAAATGGGGGTTGGGTGGAAGAATCTAGGTGTATTCACAAACAGAATCTATCATCTTTTTATCTGTCCGTCTGTCTCTCTATCTATATCTATCCTTTTCTCACCTGTCTATGGTTTATTCCAATAGCCAACTTATCATCATATTGTCCTGGTTCCCCAACATTTTCCATTTTGCTAATTGATAAAAATAAAGTATTAACTTCTATTTCTGAAAGCATATTTAATTTACAGCATTTTTACACAACTGCCTAAAATTTTTGGGCAAGAATTTAACAAAGCATTTAACTAAAATACTAGAAATAAAAGATCAACACAAATTTATTATATCATAAGTCTTTATGGTTAGCATTTTACTTGATTAGATGCATAAAATATGCTTGTGGGAGAAGACAATATAAAGCTAGGGAGTAGAGACATCCACAAGGGTGATCAAACTGCAATATAAGCTTCACCCCTTTTGCTCATATAGCGTTTCCTTACATGCATATTGTTCAAAACACAAACTCTTCCTGAATCTCAATATTAGAATTGGTCCTTATTTAGTGAAAATATTAAGAAGGAAGCTTCTCTCCATCAGATTTTGTTCATATAAGGACATATAACGGCTAGAGCCAGTTTGTTGTAAGTGGTGAAGGTGCTGGCCTAGGAATTAGGAGACAGTGAGTTCTAGTCACATCTTAGGCATGAAAGCCAACTGGGTGACTTTGGGACAGTCAGTCTCTGTCAACCTAACCCACCTTACAAAGTTGCTGTTGTGGGGAAAATAGGAGGCAAGGAGCGTTAGTTATGTTCGCCACCTTGAGTTTTATATAAAAATATAGTAATGATATAAAATCTCATTAGAACTCATATCAGACCTCAAATGTTTAGAAATTCAGCTGTCTTGTAAGATTCAGTCATTACTCATCTTTAAAAATGGAAGTTCTCATAGGATGTATCTTGTAATCCATGTTGACCATAGGAATCATCTTGTTCATTCCCAATATATACTGTATATGTGATGTTTGATAGTCAGAGTAATGGCACGCTTTTTACCTCAGCTTTTTACATTATGGTTTAAATATTAATATATTTGTATTTTTTTTTTTAAAAAAGAGAGATAGTCCAGGTAAATACTCTCAATAGTCCAGAAAATGCTTATTAAAGTTGTCTATTTTAAACTCTGAGTGCTGTGTTAAATTAGCCTTAAGCAGGGACTTCAACAAACACACTGCATGCACTAATGTGCAAACAGACATCTCCTTTGTGGGCCCCCCAATCTCTGTCATATTCTACATTTTTAACCACCTCCAAAGTTATCTATTTTTCAGAGGCCTTGGATTCCACATAGACCAACTAAATAGGTGCTCTGAGAAAATAAAAATGGAAACTGTTTTTGAAATACAAATGTTTTTGAAATACACCCATCAGTTCAGAGAAAAGAGCAAAAGGAAAGCTGGAGCAGCAGCGAGCAATCTCATCACTTACCATTCGATATTGTATAGTACAGTGGAGACATGTTTTATGAAAGGCCACACCTTTTGTGACAGCCATTTTGTAAATGGGCAAGCCAACAGTGGCAGCCATTTTCTCTGAGCAGTTACAACATGATCCCAAAATGTCAGTGTACTTGCTGACCCCAAAAGATTGGGTGTTCTTGGATTGAAAGTTTCCAAAGTGTGCTTCAATAAACACTTATTTTTTGAAAATTAGAGTTTCCTGGAAAAGCATAGAAATGGCAGATGAGTTTAATGGCTGAGGTTTTTTTTAAAGAATTTACCTGCATTAATCTTTGAGGCCTAATCAGGTTCAGTTATATGCTCCATGTGAATTAGCACCTCTAGCACTATGCAACTATACTGGTAGATCTGTATATGGAAGGGGCTAACTCTTGATTCTGTAGTTTAAAAACTCAGATTTTTTTCTATTTCATTCAGTGAAACTCTTTTAAGAGGAGGAAGCACTTCAGGATAACACGTTGAAGTTATCTTAAATGTTAATTATTACTTCTTCCCCCGCATGAATAGCACAATCTGGGCACAGCCTCATTCCCTACCTGCAGGCAAAAACACATCTCAATCTGGGCACATCTATGGGACAATGAACTGGATTTATTACATCTAACTTGTTCCAAGGATTATGGAAGATAAAGTGGGCATGGCAACTCTTAGTGCATTCTTGCAACATACCTGTTCTCTCTTAATCACTTCTCAAAATAATGTGGTTGAAGGAGAAACCTCATCTTTTTTTATTATAACCGACAGGGCTACATTTCATCCAGTCTAAAGACAACTCAGTAAACGGGCATTGGGAGACTTATTACCCTAAACCTATTACCCTACAACATGTATTTTTCACAGCAAAATGTATTTGACCTAAGGTGCCAGCCTGATGAAATAAACCATTCAGAGATTACTAGACAGTATATAAAGACTGTTAATGAATCATGAAATAAGTGCTGCACCATGGGGAAAGATGATTCTTCCAAAAGTTCTGGAAAGGAAAAGAAGTGCTGAGTCTGATAGCAGAGGCGGAAGAAACCCAGGAGGACTCGCAAGGTGGAACGCTTGCCAGGGGCGGGAGCGTTAATCAAATGTACGGAGGCGGCTGGGTTATATTGAGGTATAAAGTGAGGAGCCAGCGCTAATTAAGAGTGGCGCCGGAGAGCCAATGGTGTATCCTAGCAGCTTGACGGACCAATCAAGTGGCGAAGAGAGAGTTCCAGAACGACGGGGGCTTGATTGAGCGCGCCCGATCTTTCTGTTGCTGAGCTGCTCGCGCTGCCTTGTCCGGGAATTGTGGTTTCGTCGAGGAGCTCCCCGCTGGAGAAGCACGGAATTTAACCTGTGGGATAAATGGCTCCTCCGCTGCAGGATACCGGGGTGGAGGTTAGAGCGGGAGAGAAAAAGGCGAACGGGAGCGAAATCTGTTCCCGCCGTTTTTTCACGTGGGAAGAAATCGGTCTGCGCACGGGACGGATTCAGCCACATCTTAAGGAGAAGTGGCTTGTGATTGACAGGAAGGTCTACGACATCAGCAGCTTCTATAACCGGCACCCGGGGGGCTCCAGGGTGATTTCCCACTACGCTGGGCAGGATGCCACGGTGAGTACAGCTACGTCTCAAAATGCTAGTTGAGCAGGGGGAGATCTGAATTGCCAAAAGCGTCACCTATCCCGAAAGAATACAGAATAACAGCGTTGGAAAAGACCTTGGAGGTCTTGTAGTCCAACCCCTGGCCGAGCAGGAAAGCCTATACCATTCTGGACAAATGGCTGGCCAGTCTCAGAAAACTCCGGTGATGGAGCATCCACAACTTCTGGAGGCAAGCTGTTGTTGCTCTCACTACCAGGAAATTTCTCCTTGATTCTCGGTTAGATCTCTCTGATAAGTTTCCGTTTATTACTTCTTTGTCTAGGTTGGTTCTCTCCTTGATTACTTTCCATCTATTGCTTCTTTTGCTTCACGTGCTTGGGAGAATAGGTTGCCCCCCCCCCCCTTCTGACAGCCTCTCAAATATTGGAAGACTGCTATCATGTCATCTCTCATCCTTCTCTTTGTTAGATTAGAAGACGTACATAGTTCCTGCAACCGTTCATCCTGTTTTATCCTCCAGCCCCCTACTCATCTTCGTTGCTCTTCCCTGCACTCTTTTTAGAGCCTCAGCATTTTTTCTGTATGGTGGTGATCAGAACTGGATGCAATATTCCAAGTGTGGTCTTACTAATAAAGCAGTACTATCACTTTGTGGGATCTTGATACAGTCTTTTTGGATCTTGAGCCTATCTTCTAAAGAAATTTACAGATTTCTTTCAGTTTCTAAATTAAACTTAAATTTTACAGAGAAATTTTGATTATCTCCCTGTCCTCATTAAAACAGAGCTCACTGGGAAATTCAAAGATTCATAAGGTTGCTCCCATTAGGAACGGTTCCTCACTGAGGAATAGTGCCCAGAAATATTCCTTGGAGATACAGATGGTTTTGCTTTCATAACCAGGACTTTTCATACCAGCTTCCTCGCCTCGTTGCAAGTTTGGGTGGTTTCTAAACTATCTCTCCCTTCTCAGTATAATCTTTTTAAAGGTTTATTTAAATGGTCTCCCAGCCAGGATTAGTGTCACCTTGGCAAAATTCATTTCATATAAACTAATTACTAATTGGTGTTTGACAAGTTTGACAAGTTATTTGAGTCAGCTCTCTTTATTAAAATGCTATTTTATAATTTTTGTTTTAATGTATAGTCTGTTTGCACTCTTTAAATAGCATTGCTGTTTTAAAAAGTGAGTAGCTTCACAGCACCTATGATGAATATAACATTCATTGAAATCTAGGAGTAAGGTTTAGTAAAAATGTTTATGATCACAATGTAAGATATGCCATTATCACTTTTATTTTGAAAATGGTCTTGGGTAAGCTGATGTCTTAGGGTGTGATGTTTGTAGGGAATATTTTAAAATTATTTAGCTCCAGATTGATGCCCAGTATTTGTAATGTCAAGACTGGTTTGATCATATTTGAAGATTTTACTAATAAAGTATTTTTGACTGCTTGATTAAAATTTACATAGAGTACATATTTTAATTTCCTAATACATGATACATGAGGTGGAAGTATAATTGTAAGTATTGGCTATATGAAGAAACTTTGATTGTAAAGTGCAATGTGGTTTACTTCTAATAGAAAATACTTTATCAGCAAGATGTTCAGATGACAGTGCTGATATTTGCCTATGTTGAAAGAGTAGAAGTTACACTGAGAATATTCTTTATATATATAGTGTGTGTAGTAAGTGGTGCATGTAATCATGTGCAGGTATAGTTGATAACCTTCATAATGAGAAAGATTATTGTAAATACATAATGGGAAGAATTGAGAAAGATGCTATCTTGCTGTCCTGTATGCTCCAAAGTGTCTTTTGCTTTTGAATCCAAGTGATACATGATCACATATGCTTATAGGAAAGTATTTGACCAATAGAAGAATTTGGCTGAACTTCTTAAAATTAGCAAATTAGATACTCAAGTTACTAGTAATGATTAAACTTGTGTGTGTACAGACACACATACATACATATACACAAACATATCAAATAATGGAGCCAAAACAGTAAGAAAGATGTGGTTGCAGAGCATTTTCTATACATTAAAAGAGATTTATTATTTTCAGATTTCTGTGTAAGCTAAAAAAAGTTGTGGCTGCTTTAAAGAGGTGATTTATTAAATCAACCTGACTCTTTAAACAGCTACTAGTACTTTTGTGAGTGGAAAAAACAAACCGGCTTAAATGAATGGTGGCAAGCTAAATGAGATCCAACACAGTTCTTCCAAATCCTTTTTGAAACATGTATGACCATAACAGCCAGGATTTCTTAAAAGTGAATGTATGTATGCTTTTCCTGCAGGACGTGTTTTAGAATGAGGTGCACAAGTTGAGATCCATGTGTCCCCAAAAGCCTTGAATACAGTCTGTAAAGATCTCTGAAAATTTTAGCCAAAATTAATTAAAAATTATTAAATACCAGTGATTATACCATTTTAATTCAAATTAAATATGAATGAAACCAAAACTTTGTGTACTAATTTTTGAATAATGACTCCTAGCTTACCGCTCAAACTCTGGATGCAATCAGTGGACACTGATTGAAAAATGTATACCATTGTTTTAAATTTAACCTCTTTGTGACTACTTTTCACATTTTTGTTTAAATCTGTGTTTCTCATTCTGCTTAATATTATAACTTTTCTCTCACAGGATGCATTCACAGCATTTCACCTGAATAAGGCTCAACCAAGCAAGTATTTGAATTCATTG
This sequence comes from Azemiops feae, assembly GCA_023970755.1. Classification (NCBI taxonomy): domain Eukaryota; kingdom Metazoa; phylum Chordata; class Lepidosauria; order Squamata; family Viperidae; genus Azemiops; species Azemiops feae. The sequence goes on along the minus strand of JALGBA010000070.1, from coordinate 1,432,289 downwards.
CTGATAGGGGAACTGGCACATGATCAACCAAGTTCTGAGCCCAGCAAAAATGTGAGTGTAAGACATCAGAATCAGGAATGCAGATACATTTCTATACTTTAAAAAATACTTTACAGTGCAGAGAAGATTAAAATCAGAATTCTGAGTGCATCTGTGTGAGCACAGGGAGGCCAGGGAAAGAGGATGTGTGGTACATGCAAGTGAAGGGCAAGAAGTGGGTGTGGTAAGTGAGAGTGAAGAAAGGCTGTGATTAGAGGAGACTTACCCAATCAACTTGCAACCTTCCCTGCCTGCTTCCCCATTGACTTTGCTTATGGGAAGCCGGTAGGAAAGGTCACAAACGGTGATCACATGACTGCAGAACATTGCAACAGGTCATAAATGCAAACTGGTTCCCAAGTGCGTTGTCATGGCTAGAACTTTGAAAACCAGTCATATGCCTCTTCATTCAGTGCCTTTGTAACTTTGAATATCCTTGAATGAATGGTCGTAACTTGAGGACTACTTCTATGTAGTACTGATAAACAGGGATTAGTGGATGGGAGACCATCAGTCCTGTTCACATGAAGCAAAATATGATAAATCTAATATGCCTCACCCTTTTTTCTTTGCCTGATTGTACATCAGGCTGCCTTTGAAGAGTATCAATGCTGCAGCTAACCCAAAATGGGCAGATTTTCTCCTTTCTTTAGTGTTATGGCTATGAAACACAGCTGCTCTGAGAAGTACACTAGTCCCCCTTAAGCTTTCAAGTACAATTCAATTCATCATCTGTAAAGCCCTCCATTGCATAAGGCAGTATCCTTTCTCCTATTGTTTCTGCCCCAGATCTAGTAAAAAGGGCACAATCTGGGTGCTCTTCTATTAAACAATGTCATCTTGTTGGATCCCAGACTTGTGCCTTCTCAGTGACAGTACCTGTCCTGTGGAACACTATGCCTCTCCCCACCCCCACCATTTGGATGACCTGTTAGCCTTCACAACATACTGAAGACCTGGCTGTTCCCAAAGGTATTTAGATCAGGGGGAAGATGAGCTGAGCTACTATTGGTGGTTAACAGTTAACCATTCATCCTTGAGCAGGGGAGAGAGTTATGTTTGGGGATGTTGTTTGTTTTTAATCCTGTAAGCCATCCAAAGTCATTTGTGTGAGATGGGTGGCTATATAAATAAACTCTGTCATTGAGAACTTTCTATGTGATGACCTGTTTTTAAAGATTAAATAAGAGGAATCAGAACCGAGTAAGACTGTGCAGTCAAATTATTTGTCTTGGCCTTCTGCAACCAGGTACTATCCAGTATATCTTGGGTTGTGGCTCTGAATTCTGGGAGTAGTAATTACATACAATGCAGTATAATATAATACAATACAAAATGAAATAAAGACACCATACAAACTAGGCAGCATCAAGGTGGTTGTCAAAATCTAAAACAATACAAATTAAAAGCCTGGGGAATCACATGTTGTAGCTGACATTTCATATTATTATTTGTAGCCATGTAATGTATGATTATGGGACTAAGTAATTTTTTCAACTGGAATGATTACTTGTTGGGTTTTCCCACAGCAATTGCTTACCAAAGACTTCAGGGAATTGCGGTCCACTGTTGAAAAAATGGGACTTCTGACACCAAATCTTCTGTTTTTTGGTCTGATTTTTCTTCATATTATATTGTTTGATATCGGTGCTTGGTTGACAGTCTGGTATTTTGGCACATCTTTAATACCATTCTTCACGGGTGTTGCATTTTTTACTATTGCTCAGGTATGGTATGGACCTTGTCATGTAATAAGAATTGGTATCTTTTTCTATATATGTCTTAAAGGATTTAAAATATTTCACACATTTCACTAAAGTAAGACACAAGATGAATAACTACAATAACACTAGATTTGGGAGGGGTTTTTCTGTACTGCAACAGCATTACTCTTTATGTCACATGACATAAAGTCTTAGCATCTGGGATATTTCCACACAGCTTTGCAATTTAACGGCAGTATAATTGGCACCTGGTTATTGTTTTGAAGTCACAATCAAATTACAAGTTGATTAACTTCGCTAATTGGGACCGGAATTTCCATTCCTAAAGTGATACAGTTGTAAAGTGCAATGTCATGTGACTGCATCCCTTAGTGACAGTAATCCTGGCCATTAAATAGACAGTCCATGGTCCAAATGCAATTCCTAGACAGGGACCGATTAGGTTCCAAATCTCTCTTCAACAGATTAAAGGTTGCAAGTTTACAGAATCTTATTTTATTTAACATGAATATCTCCCTGAAATGTGTTTAATGTATTGATTTAGTTCTGAATTGTACAGTATATGAAATTAACTTCATTTTTTAAAAAAGTATTTTTTTTTCAGGCCCAAATGTCCTGGCTCCAACATGATTTGGGTCATCTTTCAGTCTTTAAAACATCCAAGTTGAACCATCTTGTCCATAGGATCGTCTTGAGTCTACTGAAAGTAAGTGTCCTGACCTTTAGGGAAGCTTTCCTTTTTGTCATCATACGAGGTTAAAGTCTGCTTTGTTCTTCTATCTCCTTTCTTCTAGGGATTTCCAGCCAATTGGTGGAATACTTTGCATTTCCAGCATCATGCCAAACCGAACTGCTTTCGTAAAGACCCTGATCTCAACATGCATCCCATTGCGTTTGCCCTAGGGAAGAAACTAGCTAGAGAGGTACATTGGTGGAGTGCATATTATTGAAAAGCAATTTTAGAAGAGCTAATAGAAGACACTGAAGGCAATAAATCTTCATTATCTGTGTTTTGTATTTGCTAAACCATTTTGTTGTTTTTACTTTTTCTTTTAAACCTAATTTGTTTGATTTACTTTTACTGGATCTTTTTTTATTTATTTATTGTTACGGGTAGTCCTCATTTAGCAACCACAATTGGTTGCTAAGTGAAACCACAACTGTATTTAGGATCTTACTTCAGCTTTCCTTTAGGTTTTAACATTTGCAGGTAGTCTTTGTTTAGTGACCACTATTGGAGCCAGCAACCTGGTTGTTAAACAGAATGGTCACTAAGTAAAACTGAAGTTGTGCTTATAATCTTGCTTCAGTTTTCCTTTGCTTTATAGACCTGCAAAAGTTGTAAATGCAAGGATTGGTCACAAAGATGGAGTTTGAGATATTACGTGAAGCGTGCATAAGGCTGCAACTTTTAGTTACAAATCTGTCTTTTTTGTCTCTTCATGATGATCGTGATCATGAGGTATTAAACTTCTATGCCACCTAATTCTCAAGGACTCTGGGCAGCTCACAATATTCAAACAAATTACAATAAAATAAATAAAACAATAAAATGAAGATAAAAATATCAAGTGCAATGAAGTGAGAGGTCTCCCTCACCGAAGGCCTGGGTAAAGAGCCAGATCATCAATAACCCTTCTTAACAACAGCAGAGTAGGGGCCATCCATATCTTGAGAGGAAGCCTTGTTCCAGAAGGCAACCTCTGCTACAGAGAAGACAGACTTTCAGAGTTCTGAAAAGTGGCATTGTTTATTTGAAAGAACCTGGAACATGCCAAATTGACTGGGCAGATATTATAGGAGACAGGTGGTCCCTCAGGTAGCCAGGCCTTATGCTATGTAGGGCTTTATAGGTAACAACCAGCACTTCGAATCACACTCGGAAGCAAACCAGCAAGCAGTGCAGCTTGCAAAGCAGAGGTGTTACATGGGCATACCAAGGCAAGCCCATTACTGCTTATGCTGCCACATTCTGGATCAGTTAAAACTGCCAGCTGAGGAGCCTTAAAGGAGTATCTTCTCTATTCTTCAAGGGCAGCACCATGTAGATAACTTTGGAGTAGTCAGGCTATGAGATGACTAGGGCATGAGTGACTGTCTGAAGGTTCTCCCCCCCCCCACACACAATTTAGGAAAGGCCACAAGGTGCATCAAATGGAGTTTTCCAAAGACCTTCCTAGCCACAGCTGGCACTTGCTGTTCAATCAGGAGCTCCAAGTCCAGGTAGACCTCCAGATTGCATACTAACCTTGAAGGGTGAAATGATACCCCAAACAAGATAAAAGGTGGAATATTATTTCCAGATCTGGGCAGTGCAAACACCCACAGCCACTCAGTCTTAGTAGGATTTAAGTTACCCATTCTTCCTTCACTTGTCTTAGTTGCAGCTGATTCAGAATGTAGTGGCACAGACAGCAATGGGTACAATAGCGGTAGGTTCGCATTGCATCATTGCTATATGAGCTATATTGGCTTCCAGTAGGCTTCTGGGTGCAATTCAAGGTACAAAATCAGTATGGCATGGGGCCAGGTTGCTTGTAGGATCATCTTATTCCTGGTAGTTTCTACCCACCCTATTACTATGGCAGGATGGGTGTATCTTGAGTCCCTTGGATAAAACTGCCATCTGGAAGGGCCTCAAAACAGTACCTTCTCTGTCATGGAGCCTGCATCATGAAACAGCCTTCCCTGGGAGACGCAGATAGTTTTGGGGAAAGCAGTGATCATTTGGCTTTTTCTCCAGGCTGAGTTGTTGATGGGGCAAGTTTTACCAGGCCTTAATATTGTTTAAATATTTGTGTGGGGGGGGGGGGGTTAATTATTTTGTGCTACCATCAAATATTCACATCTGCCTATCCCAGGTCCTAGGAAAGGACTCCGTAGGTAGACAAAAATGCCAAATCCAATTTAAACACCCGGCTGGCTGTGCGACCAACCAATACATAGAAGAGAGGGGTGGGGTCAATCTATTCTCCAAAACACCTAAAGGATGGATGGATGGAAACTAATTAAGGAGAGAACCAACCTAGAACTAAGGAGAAATTTCCTGACAGAACAATTAATCAGTGGGATGACTTGCCTCCAGAAGTTGTCAGTCCTCCAACACTGGAAGTTTTTAAGAAGAGACTGGGGGTTGGACTAGAAGACCTCCAAGGTCCTTTCCAACTCTTTTATTCTGTTATTCAAAAACAATACAAAATAACAAACCAGTCTGCAAATTGTACTTTGAGAGACCACAAAGGCAGGTTATAAAAAAGCATCTAAGCAGTCTCCTTGAACAGGAGATAACAGTAAGAATAATATCTATGTATTACCCCAGTCTTAATTAAGATATTTATTTTTTCATCCTCTGTATTAAATTAAAGGCACCGATAGATACAAATAGAAAACTTTTTTATCTTCCTGCCTGGCCTGAAGGCTTCAGGAGTCAGCAGATGGCTCTGTTGTATCATCTAAGAGACAAAATACGAGATTGTGGACTTACGAAGATTTTAGGAGCAAAAATAATATTTTAGCTTTATTACTTAGAAAAAGGTTGTCTTAAAAGAGTGCAATAAACCTCTGCAAGATTTAGGGCATCCGTTTTACCCCTCCAAACACGCAACATCTGAACATTTTGGCCCTGCTCACATTAGGCAGCTGCCCACAGTCCATGGGTCACACTAACATAAATTATGAAAGGAGCATGAGGAAATAAATCTCTGTTGCTTGAATGAACTGCTAATGTTCCTTTCTTCATAGCTTGGATTGCAGAAAAAGAAGTTCATGCCTTACAATTACCAACACAAGTACTTCTTCAGTAAGTACCTCTGTCACAGAAAAATACCATTATTTACAGTAACTGCACTGCCTCCTGATTTGTAGAACGGAGCTATAGGTTACAGCATCTAAAATAGTGAATTTGCAAATCAAAAGCTATAAGATAACCAGAGAAGACTTATATGTTGGGATCCAAGATGAAAATGAGAATTGATAGTGTCGTGTCATAAGAATTTGGGAATAAATACAAAAGGTAACATCAGAAATGGAGAGTAAGAAGGTGACATATAATTATATGCTGATTTATGAAGATTGATTTGATATGAGAAATTAAAGATGCTGAATTATCACAACAGGAAAAGATAAGATTGAGAGAAGATACAATAATAAGTACTTTATTGCCTGCTGAAACATTAGTTTTTGAATTCATTAAATTGAACTATGAAAAGAACATAGTTCTGAAATTTGAACAGAAGTATAAGCCAAATAAGGAGAAAGTATAGGATGCAATATAGCAATTATAAGTTGGTCAGAAGAAATAAGGCAGAAGAGTGAATATGTGTGTTTTTAAAGATATGCATATTTCTTTTCCTTGTTCAACAGTAGTGGCACCGCTTTTAATTGTTCCCTTCTTCCAAATCTCCATATACCACTCTACCATCAAACGCAAAGAATGGGTGGTAAGTATGCCTACCTAGGGATATACACAAATGAGGAAAAAATGTTTTGCTTCAGACCTTCTACATGTCATCATGTTTTGGAAATTCTGTTCAGCTACTTTGGATCAGCTCCAATTTTGACAGAACTGAAACCTAGAATACTTTGGTTACTCCCAGTTTCAGATGAAACAAAATCTGGATAGGACAAGTGTTTGGGGGGAGGGGGGCTGGTGTTCTTTATCCCTTTGTTCTGCCTGCCCTCCCATTTCCAGCATATTTTTCTCCCTTGCCTGATAGGCAGCTGATCTAGCATGGTATGTCCCACTGGCCAACTCTGCCCCAGTCAGCTGTATTTACATCCATGCTTGGAGTGAAATAGTTCATGTGTGGACTATTTTGCCTATTCCCCATTCTCCCAAAGCCTATGCTGCTAGTGGGAGCTTATTTTATATGAAATATTGTAGCATAGGATTACTTATAGAAAATACTATCTTTTCTCTGTTTCTTCTGAAATAGGATCTAGCCTTGATTATCACTTACCAGATCAGAGTCATCCTTGTCTACTTACCCCTTATGGGATTTAAAGCTTTTATGGCATTCTACTGGCTGAGCAGGTAACACCAACTTTAATTTTTTATTAAATAATTATCATCAACTACTGATAAAATACCATCCATGAAACAGAAGTGCCATATGACCACATTCTGTACCATTGGAAACTTCCAAGTGGTTTTCAAGGACAGCTATGGCATAAATAACTATGAGAAGGCCTTCCTGGTGCAGAAATGGGCATAATTGGTATACAAGATAAACCTGTATAAAAGCCTTCCTAGTCGAACAACAAAGAACAACTAACAACTTGTTCTTTGAGCAGGAACTGAGTGTCCAGGATACCCACCAAATTGTGTACTAGTTACATCTGGAGAAGTTCAGCTCCATTCAGAACCTCAGGCAGAAAATCCCCAGAATTAGAAAGTCCACGTGCCCACAACCATTTGGTCTTGTTAGGGTTGAGGTTAACTCTGCCCCCACCCACCCACCCTGAAACTTCCACAGCCTGTAGGCACTGGGAAAACATCTTGACAACATCATTCAGCCAATCAAGGATTAAAATATTCAGCGGAGTACTATCAGTGTATGGATGACATCTGACTCCCTGGTGACAGATGAACACCTTACTCCAAAGTGGCACATTGCTCAGTAGCTTCACTGAAAACTTTTGGAAAGTCAAACATACAATTTATGTGTATTCATTATAACAAACTGTGCTTTCATTCCATCTTTAATGTTCAACTACTTCTGTAGTACTATGTGAAAGGGCGCTTAGCAAAAAAAATAATTTGACACTATATTGGACTTTGCAGATTTCTGGAAGCAGGTTGGTTTATCTGGGTTTCACAAATGAATCACATTCCAATGAATATTGACTATGACACAAACATGGACTGGGTATCTACCCAGGTAAGCCTATTTCCTCTTGTTCAAAGCATTGATTTTCGAGACTGATCATAGAATAATTTGGGAAACTGATACCAAATTGTGGGTAGGAGAAAGGTTTGAATCTTATATTTTCCCAATATGGCAGCCCTTCAATTCATGCAATTAATTCATTCTTCCAAACGTATTTCTGCATAGTCTCTCCTTCTAAAAGAAACACCTAGGAGAAATGCAATTTAAAATTAACCACCAGCAGGTACAAAACAACACAACCACAGAAAACACAAGGAAAATACAAACGTAACTGTGAAAGATTGAAATCCTGTGTTCCATCAGGACAGAAACTAAAGTAGTTTTAAAAAAGCGATCCAATTTAGGCAACTTTTTATCATTCTAAAATCGGTATCTCTTGGGAGAGGTGGGATTAAAGATGGAAAGGCTTGAAAAAAAACTGGAAAATGTCAGGAAAAAAATGGAAAAATTCAGGGATGAAAAGTTTTTCTTCTCCTATTTTTTTTTCCTAGCCTCTTTTTGTCTTTAAAACTAGAGCAAACTTTTGGAAAGAATAAAGGGGCTGTAGTGAATAATTCCCTTTTTGAATAAAGAATGCAATAACAAGAAGCTCATATATTGCTATCCTTCATGCCCACCAAATGATTTCTATTAACTTGTAATGCTTGTAATCATCTTGGATATTAAAGCAATGCAGTTCCTGTACACAGGAAAATTAGTGAAGATAACTGTCAATTGCAAGAGGAAAGAATTCAGGACTTGAGATCTCTCTCTCTCTCTCTCTCTCTCTCTCTCTCTCTCTCTCCTCTCTCTCTCTCCCTCCCTCCCTCCCTCTCTCACACACACACACATCTCTCTATAACATTTATACAGTCACCCATCTTACCTCTATGTTGGTCTCAGCCAATAATTAAAATTACGTCCATAATAAAAAAATACATACTACATACATCTATTAAAACCATAAATATTAAAAACCTGGCACCTGCAGTCCATCATTAAATCTCATCCACCTCGTTCCCTCCCCATGCTTGGGGAAAAGCTGAGTCTGAAGTGCTTTTCAGAAAGCTAGGAGGGTAGAAGTCTGCTAAACTTCAAGGGGAAGGATGTTCCATATGGAAGGGGCTGCCATGGAAAAGGCATGCATCCTAGATCCCATAAGATGGCAACATTTAAGGGAAGGGACTAGGAGCCTGCCCAACCTGACTAATCTGGCAGGATGGGTAGATATCATTAGAGAGGTTGATCCTGCAGATAACCTGGCCCTGTGCCATATAGGGTTTTAAAGATAACCAGCACCTTGAATTGCACCCAGAAGGAAACCAGGAGGCAATGAAGCTTGCTTAACAAGAGATATTACATGGGTAAACCTAGGGGCAGCTATCACTGCAAATGCCACTGCATTCTGAACCAGTTGTATCTTCCAGGTGGTCTTCATAGGGAATTCCTTATAGAAATGCATTGTCGTAATCCAAACAGGAAGTGAGCAAGGCATCCCAGTCAAGAAAAGGGTACAATTGGCACACCGAACCAATCTGCAAGGGCCCCCAAAACCATGGCTGCCACTTGCTCCTTGAGCAAGAGCTGTAAATCTAAAATTGTTCACCCACTCAGTCCAGGGGGATTGCTAAAAACCCAGAGCCGCTCTGTCTTGCCAGAGTTGAGCTGAAGCTGGTTGCTCCCCATCCACAGCCTTTACGTGCTGACTTCTCTATTCTGACTTTTTATGTAGAGGTTGGTGGTTCTAGGGAACTCTATAGTATAGTGAGACAGGCATGTTTCTGCTTTGCAATACGGGATTTTGTTTTGAGCACACAATTAGCAACTGCTCTCTAGATGCTAGGAGGTAGGTCCAATGAGAGAACCAGGTTTGAACAATCCAGACTCGCTGACTCTTCCAGAAAAGAGTAGGCAAAGGCCCCTAAAATCTTGGAAAAGAAGGAGCATTACTATCCTGTAGTAACCAGTAACGTAATCCTGTAGTAACCAGTACCGTACATACTGGGCTGATTCAGCCCTCTATTATCATCAGATTGTCCTGTGGGCGCAAAACTCGGTCAGATTTTGTATACCTTAAAACTGGGGTGAGTTGTTCTTGCCTTAAGATGAATTCCATTTTCATATGAGGAAGAGGGAGGGAGGGATAGAGATTGCCAAAGCATGTTTTCTCTTGGGCATATACAAGGGTATGGCTTGAACACGCAAGTGGAGGTATTGCTTAAAATCAGATAAGTTCCACATGGGGTATGTTCGCTCTACATAGTCTAACCAGAAGAGGAAGCAGCAGGTACCTGTACAGACATAATCCAAAGATTGGGGAGATAGAGAGTGGCTGCCTCAGGAACAACCCTTTCACTCTAGAACATTTTTCCTCTGAACTAATGTTAGCTCTGATCTTTTTATATTCAGAAGAGCTGTGAAAACAGTTTTCTTTTATCAGGTTTGGGGGGGGTGAGGTTGTTCTTTAATAGACACTGATTTGTTAGGGTTTTAACGTATTATTTTTATGTTGAGATATGTTTGAATGTTTTAGAATTGTGAGCCTCCTAGAATCTGGTACGCTGGGGGAATAAAACATTTTTTTAAGTAAATGAATAAATGCAAATAATAGCAAAATACAGACCTAGCTTCTGTGGAACCAAATAATGCTAGTGAGAGATAAAACAGATCCAGATCTCCAGTTAGTTATTTTGCTCAGATGTTCCATTGGAATAAAAATTAGTATGGTTTCAGAATGGAAATATTGTATAAGTTTGTGAAACAAGGAAAAAATATTATTTCTTTGTTTTCCCACAGCTCCACGCAACTTGCAATGTGGATCAGTCATTTTTCAATGACTGGTTCACTGGTCATCTGAATTTCCAGATTGAACACCAGTAAGTAAAATCCTTAAGGTGACATTACTTTATAATTAATTATAAATGTCTCTGGCAAAGATAAAACTCCTTGCAGTGTGTTTAACCTCCATTTGAGATTATTAAAAAACCAAGACAGATTTGTATTTAAATGTTCAAGAACTATTTGCAAGAAGCTTAATTAAGCAAAGATGTAAGAAAGTTTTTAAATGGACAAAAACACAGTCTTTTCTAAAAAATGTTTCTTATTTTTATTTTTGATGAAAGTGCTTTAATACATTCTTCACTAAGTCGGTTAAGGAGAATAGCTCGGTACATGAATGTTTGCTATCTTTAAAGAATGCATAGAGTTGGGGGATTCTACAGAACAAAATATAAGGTAAAGACACAGACTAGGAGATTTAGTTGCCAATTTGATGTTTGTTGTGGTTGAAATGAAAATGGCCGAAAGAAGGATATAAAGGAAGGAAAAATAAAGGGGGAAAAGACAAAGTGATTTGTCTCTTTATTTTATCTGCTTGGGACATTTTCTGAAAAAATGGCAACAAAGGGCAGAAGGGGTATGCTAGAACAGCCAGCAACTATAGAAAATATACTTCAGAATTTTTTTCAACAATCAGAGAATACATTTTATCAGATGGGAAATAAAATGGATGCTTTTGAAAAAAAAATGGATGAAATATTTCTAAAGTTAAGAGATGAAAGTTGGTGTTAAAAATATATGGAGATGTAAAACAAATTAATAACTGAGTGGAAATTTTAGACAATCAAAAGTTCAACGCAAAAAAATTGGATAATTTGTCTAATGGAAATGAGAGAGAAAGAATTCTGTTTGAGATTTAGAGCTGTCCAGACATTCCAGTGAAAATATTACAGAGTAACTTATTAAAGTTTTGACAATTTTTTTGGATCTGGAAGAGGAAGATAGGGAGGCAGAAATAAATAAAATTTATAGAATTACAGATATAGTATATGGAGGAATGTCCCTAGAGGGGTTTTAGTGCATTTTGTTAGATATTTGACAACTGCAATGAAATTATTATATGCCCCAAAATGGAAAGGCTAGTCACACTACCCACTGTGGAGGAATGGCTGGTGAAGATGATGAAACCTGTGGAGATAGGCTTCATTGATTAGAGAGAGAGAAAAAACCCCAGCATCTACATTTATGGCTGACTGGAAACCTCTTACAGATCTTTTGCATAAAATGGGAGAAATGCATTATGATTTGTGGTTTTGGTGATTAGGAAAAAAATTGGATAATAAAAAAAAATGACTTTTTGTAGTATAGAGTAAGAGATCATTGTGAAATTGTACCTATATTTGTTGCAAAAGAAATTGGGAGCTCCTTTTTTCTTTTTCTTTCTTTTTTCTTTATTAATTTGTGTTTAGGTCTTACGTTGTCTATAAATCTTTTAATCAACTTTCTTTTAAAAAAAAATAAACTTACTTTTTTTTTATTTTTCTACAGCCTTTTCCCCACAATGCCTCGCCACAACTATAGTAAAGTGGCTCCTCTTGTGAAATCCCTCTGTGCCAAGTATGGTATTTCCTATCAGAGCAAGCCCCTCCTTACAGCCTTTGGAGACATTCCGCGGTAAATATGCCAAGAATTTTATGACAAAAAAAAAAGAGTAATTGGCTCGGGTAAACAGTTAATCGGCTGAAGTAGCTAAAGTGACAACTGTTCAAAGCTAAATTGATGTCTCCAGCACATGGTCTATATAGTGGGGGCAGATCAAGGACACCTAGCCCATGTTTCATTGTGAGGTGCATAATAAAGGCAACTCCTTGAAATCTGGAGTTTTGCTAGGCAGTAGATACCTGATAATAAGAACTGCAATAGCACCATAAATCAATTAGATAGTAATGGCTATATGATCTTGAAGTCTTACTGAAACAAATCATCTTTAGAGCGTGATTTAAAACAGATGACTTACCAGGACAAGAAATTCCAGAATCTGAGATCTGGTTCTTTGCATCCTCCAGCTATGCTTCTGATGGGAATGAAAAACAACATATATTCTCACATTATCTTAGTGGTTAGGTAAGATCAGGGCAAAACTAGAATTGTTCTTGGGAAGTGATGAGTCAGAATGCCTGTTCCTTCACATTTGGGAAGCAATCATTGTGACAAGAGTGGAAATTTTCCCTCACCCGATTGCAGTGGGAAAAGTCTCTCCATGTATACAGATCAATGTGCACAGAGGTGGCGATCAAAGGAATGTAAGGGGGTAACAAAGATGTTGAAAGATTGGGAAGGCACATATTGTGATACATACTCTGTCTCCCCTCTGTATAATGAAAGAACTGTACACTCTCTTACAGATCTCTTAAGGTCTCTGGAGATGCCTGGCTTGAAGCATATCTGCATGGATAAACATTTTGAGAATGAACACCATCCCAATGAAGATGCATCACACACTAGAGGGCAGCTGGTGGACTAAGGAAGAATGTGGGGTCTAGTGGGTGAATAGGCTAAGTGATAGCTTTGCTGGGATGGGATAATTGTGGTACTTTACTTCATCCTCTGTACAGTGTTTCCTTGGATCTGTATTCTGTTTGTACTATGGCATTAGGTGGATATATGAAAGGTGAATTAGTACCCTTGTATTTCACTTGCTTCTATGAGATTGAAACTTGGCTTTTTCCTTGTTTGGGGGAAGGGGGAAGGTTGTCAGATGGGAGAGGTGAAGAGTTTAGAATAGAAGGATGAAGTAATGAGAAGAAAGAAGATAAAAATACAGTATGTGAATAACATGTTACTTGAAGGACAACTTGAAGTTTTAGGATAGCTTGCAAGGTCCAGTGTCTCTTAAAAGGAAAGAGCAAAATTCTTAGAGCAGTTAAAACCTCACAGTTGGGTATTTGAAGTTTGAATCTTCAAAAATGTTACCCAAAAAAAAAAGAATATTAGTTTGATTGGTTAGGTTTTTAATGTTCTTAAGAAGGAGAAAAGGCAAGTGAATGTGATCCAGACTATGAGTTTTGGGAGAATTGTTTCACACCCAAATGGATCCTTCCATATTTAATTTAGAAAAACATGTGACTATCAGCAAGACCAAATAGCTTCCATTCTGTCAAAGTCCCATGTCATACCTTAACCAGAAACTCTGACCCACCTCCATGGCAATTTTTGAGCTCCATCAGAAATAGCACAGTTGATACTCGGGTGAATGCAGATTCGATGCAGACCCTTTAGCATACACACTTTTTACAGTGTATGTTAGAAGGAAGGATGATTCTTCCACCATATTGTGGACCACAGCCTCTGGAAAGTTAAGACCTGAGGTCATGACATTTGTCTGGCACAGGATTGATTGAAATAATTTCTTTCTTAAATATCTGTGATTGATGCTCTTTGATCCTTTAGCACAGTTCTTTAAATTGTACACCACTTCATGTGTACCTATTTTATTTATTTGAATCTTTTAATATATTTCATAAACTGATTTCATGATGTGTGCATGATTGTCTTTTTATTCAATAGTATAAATTTGAGCAGGAATGGAAAGCTGAAACTTCTTTATGATTTTGGAGAATATTATAATTTCCTTGAAATATATTAAACACCAAAACGTGGGGAACATGGAAAAATTAAGACGTAGTTATTCCAATGCCTAAAAGCTTGCTCCCATACAACTGATTGCACTGGAGCAGATTATCGGTGCACGACTGCTCTGGGATAACAATCTCAATTACTGTAGTGCAACAATAAATAGGCAAAGGAGCTGACACTATAGATACGTAATTACTGTGTATAAATTATTTTTAAAGAGGGATTTGTCATGAGTTTAAAATGGGTCTCATCTGCTGCAAAAGTAGAAGCAAACATAATACCGCATAAGTCTATAAGTTCAAAATTCATAGTGATATTATATAATAACTGCTTGAACAGCTAATCCTTGTTTAGGGACTCAGTTAGTGACCGTTTGCAGTTATCACAATAATGAAAAAGTAACTATGACCAGTCCTCGCATTTTTAGGTCAGAAAAGCTGAAGTAAGATAATAAACTCAGTTGCAGTTTTACTTAGCAACTGCTTCACTTAACAACCAAGTCTTAATTCTAGCCACTAAATGAAGACAACCTGTACTGATGAGGGCAGAAAGCTTCTCTGTCTTGGAAGCTGTTATGTCATCTGTCTGATCCATGCTCCCAAGAAATGCAGGTAGTCCTCGGCTTGCAAGTTTGTTTAGTGACCGTTTAAAGTTACAACAGCACTGAAAAAAGTGGCTTATGACCGTTTTTCACAATTACAACCATTGCAGCATCCCCATAGTCACATGATCAGTGTCCCTCGGTCATGTGATAACCTTCTGACAAGCAAAGTCAATGGGGAAGCCAGATTCACTTAACAACCATATTACTAACTGAACAAGTGCAGTGATTCACGTAACAGCTGTGGCAAGGAAGATTGTAAGGTGGGGCAAAACTCACTTAACAATTGTCTCACTTAGAACAGATTTTGGGTTCAATTGTTGCAAATTGAGGACTACCTGTAGACATTTTACAAGCAGGTAGCACATACTAGTTTTGTGCTCTCTTAACTCTCCTTTTAATTGACAATCTGCATCAGAATACAGAGAGTCCTTGAACAATGACCATTCACTCAGTGACCCTTTTAAGATTGTGGGAAGTCAGCCCGCCAGAGAAGGAAATATTAAAAGGGCAGAAAAATATATTTCCTCAAAAGGATTTTAAAAACAGAAACCAACCCTGCCCCCAAGTCTCTCTGTCCCAAGCAGAAGCCAGCTCTGTACAAATGCAGATGTAAACCATCAGAAAGGCCCCAGCTAGGCCTGGTTCCAAATAGGCCACAGCCCGGGGGTTGGGGACCCCTTCCTTACCAAGGGTAACTTGGGGCTGGGAGGGATCAAGGTGGGAGTGACTTGGATGGGAGTGGGACCTCAGCTAATGACCATTGGGATTCAATTAACAATGAGTCTGTCAGGATTTTTGTTGCTAAGCAATGAGATCACATGATGTGCTTTATGACCATATTTAACAACAGAAATTCCAGTCCCAATCGCTGGTGCACCTCAAGGATGATCTGTAGACTAGAGGGGATTGTGAGGGGACTTAATAATTGCAAATACTAACTCACATTTGAGGAGAAATTTGCAAGGAAGCTACAAAGATAATTCTCTACTGTCTTTGTCAGTAATCATCCAAATAATATGAGCATGTCAAATTTTAATTCCATATTTGGAGAACTTACTGTGAAAAACTGTACAGGACAAATCAATGGATATTTAAGGTCTGGATATTAAGTGGATATTAAGGTCTGCCACCCAGGGACTACCTAACTTCACGTCCCCAACATGATGCCTACGATTATTAATATACCCACACACATCTCGATTAGCACCTAAATAGGTGACTTTATATTTTGGAAAACATCTTCATTAGAAACTAAAGCTGGCATAGCTCAACACAAAATGTCACTATCCAACACCATCTTTTCCATATGGGCCAGAGGCATTTCTGGCCCATATGAAGTTAATCAGCTTAATGAGTGGATGCATTTCAGTACTTTGTAAGTATAGTGCCCCCCCCAGCCCAGAAAAAGAACAGTGGTAAGTAGGGGTATGAGAAACAGGGAATTTTGATAAATTTTGTAATGGATTATAACCCCTGGCAATGGCTTATATTGTAAGCGACTTTACAAAAGCACTCAGAGCATGCATTTAAAATTTTAAATGTGCCAATCTTGGCCAAAAAGGATATGGATGTCTGGAGCACATAACATCAGACATGTTACTAGAACAGGGCTTTTCAACCTTTTTACCAATTGTACCACTTTTAGGATATGGCAATATTTGAGTACCACCTAGCAAGGTGTCAAAAACTTGATGACCAAAAAACCCTGTTCAAAGTTGCAATTGCATTGAAATGACTTATGACCATTTTTCACACTTATGACCATTGCAGCATGCCCAGGGTCATGTGATTTATATTTGGATGCTTGGCAACTGATTCATATTTATGATGGTCACAGTGTCCCAGGGTCATGTGATCCCCTTCTGCAACCTTTTGACAAGCAAAGCCAATGGCAGAGCTGCTGGTGGCCAAGTGCTAAGGCGGGATTTCCCTCCCTCCCTTCCCTGCCTCCCTTTTTTTCATTCCCATCTCCTTCTGAAGGAAGAATTTGAACCCCCCCATATTTTCCCTCTTCCATATATTGATCAAACAAGGAAAGGCCTCCAGAGACAGAAAAGACAAGCTGCTGAGTGAACTAGCATAAAAAGGCACATTCCCCTTTAAGAATTAGCTACTGGAAAGTAAGAATTAACTACTGGAAAGTAAGAAGCGCAGCCGGCACTTAAGGAAGAAAAAAAAATGTAAGTACTGACTGCCGGCTAAGCCAGCCTCCCCAAATGGCTCCATTCATAAGTAAAGGAATGCTACAGGCAAAATCCATTCAGGAGAAAATACTTCAAATTCCCTTGCAGCAAAACTTACAGCTAACAGCAGAGCAATAGAAGCTAACATGAGACATCAGCCAAATAGAAATTGCCAAACACTCCTTAAGAACACAAAACCCATATTGCACAAATCCCAGAACTTCAAAGTCACAAAAGCACATAAGAATCCTTCCACTCTCCATTTCCCTCCCTCCGTGCCTCACCTCCAGCCATTACTGCCTTTTTTCATTCCTCGTGGAGGGTGACCCCTCCCCCACTGCATTTCTTGCCTGTTTGCTGCTGCCAGCACAGGTGGCTGCCACAGCAGTTGTAGATTGGCTCATGGCCGGCCTGCTTAATCTCCTCTCCCCCCCACCCTCCTCCTCCTTCTTCTTTCCCTTTGGTGCAGCTAGAGCTGACTCCGCCTCCTCCCAAGGCTGCTGCTTTTTCTCTCTCTCCCTCTCCTGCCCAAACTGCCTCCTTTTATAGCCTCTCCTGTCTCCGTCCCCCTCCTCCTTTCTCATGGGGGAGGGTGAGCCAGAAGTGAGCCTTGGGGCCTTTGCAGCTCCAGAGGACTCTCTCACTGTAAGTCTTTGCCTGCGCTGGCTCTTTCCCTTCCTCACTACACTTGGCTAGGCAGGGCTGCGTACCACCTGCCACTCATTAATGTACCACAAGTGGTATGCGTACCACCGGTTGAAAAGCCCTGTACTAGAAGGCAAAATCACAAAACTGAAACTGGGTCTCACTTTGGCCATGTCATACAGGGGAATTCACTAAAGAAAGCGATTATGTTTGAAAGAGTTAGTGGTAAAAGGAAACCAGGTGGCTATCAAAGCTGACACCAGCCAAAACATAGAAAAACTCAAAGAAATAGTGCAAGATCGGAAGATGTGAAGAGGCATGGCCCATAGAATCGCCAAGATTTTTGAACAGATAAATCATCATCATCTTAGGCTCACTTTCAGTCCAGTTTTCTAATTCCAAATCTTTGTCTTATTCTTCTTCTTGATTGCTGGATCTGTGCAATTTTTCTCAGCCAACTGACAATTCATAAATTCCAATTTTTTTTTTGAATGTTTTGTTTCCATAAATCCATTCCTTACAGTTCATAGAAGGAGCAGACATTTTTAAAGCGTTCAAATGTAAAGGGATGTACCTATCAGGATACTCTACTAGTGAAAAGATTCCTCCTCCTCTCATCTATGGTTTTTTTTCCCCTGTTCAGGCCACCACGGCTCTGTAGTTTTATGACTTGTTACACTTTGTGTTGCTTAAGAGTCCAGCTTAATTAAATAGATTTATGGAAACAAAATGCTAGTTGCTGTGGTGAGTTTTGGTATGCAAAATGGTATGTACTTTGTGGTCTAGCAAACTACCGTGCCTTTTGCTGCCCACATTTTTTCTACTTGTAGTTAGTATGGCTTGCTTCTAGAAATTCTGCTGTCTACATAAAAAGATGTTTTGCTTACCCAAGGGAGAGTTATGACTCATAATTGCTCTCTTTTGTTTGGTGTTGCTAAATATTTCAGTTGTAAATGTAAGCAATTTGGACAATATTTAGATAGGTAATATTTATGCAAATATTACCATAGCATATGAAGTATTTAGCATAGAAAAATCTAGAAAATCTGTTTATTATTTTTTGGGAGACATGGTTTGGGTCAATTGACTGAATTAAATTCTTTTTCTGCCTAGTAAAGGTGGCTGATTTGACAATAATGTGGCATAGAACAGGCTCTGTGTTCTTTCTTTTTTTTTAAATACAGCCTAATCTTTCTACCATAGAATTAATGGAGGGCACAAAAGTCATTTAATCCAGTCCTCTGAAATATGTAGGAAATCCAAATAAACATTACTATCCTAAAGAGGTGGCTGCTCAGCTTTCTCTTTTAAAAAATGTTTCCTGAGATAGAGAATGCACAATCTCTGAAGTATTTTTGGTCCTAATTTTGGTGTCAGTGGATAGTAGTTCCTGACTATATTTCTTATAGCATCTTTTTATGTACCTGACCTCAGCCTTCTTTTCCTTACATTGAACATTATAATTTCCCTCAGCCTTTTCTCATAGTCTCTGAACCATCTTTATATTTCTCCTCTGATCCTATAATATATATCTATATATTTATATATTTCTGGTAATTTTAAAGAAAAATATAG
Source organism: Azemiops feae (assembly GCA_023970755.1). Lineage (NCBI taxonomy): Eukaryota > Metazoa > Chordata > Lepidosauria > Squamata > Viperidae > Azemiops > Azemiops feae. The sequence goes on along the minus strand of JALGBA010000070.1, from coordinate 1,413,238 downwards.
TTAAAAATCAAAAACATTGCAATTAACCTTTCTTTTTGAAAAAATTATTATGCTATTGTAAAGAATGGTTTGACATAATGGGTAAAGAATATAATTCTTGTTACACACAAATTCCATTATTAGCAGATGAAGTTAGCACGTACATTTGAAGTGGGTAAGCCAGAAGGCTTTTGATGCAGTCCTGTACCAAATCAGGTACACCCACACACCAAGGAGTTTAGTTACAAAACTTTGTTTTGGGATTGTACACACTCCCAGAGCAACCAACTGCCAATCCTTAGGTGGCTTGTGTGCACAAAGTTCCAAACATCCAGAGAATCAAGGGAGAAGCAGAGGTTTTAGTCAGGTCATGGTCCAGAAGTCCAAGAGTCCAAGCATGGATCATCAGGCAGTCCTGATTTAAAAGAAAAGCACAGTTTCCACAGACAATAGGGTCCAGGGACAAATGCATAGTTTCAGCAAATAAAATGATTGTTTCCAGCAGTATTGCTAGCAGCAATGATTCTTAAATGTGACTGGTGCAGCCAATCAAAGAAGGGCATGGCCTTGGTGGAGAAGCTGTGCCACATTGTCATGGATTCAGTCTGAAGAAAGGAGTACAACATTGAGGAGAAGAATCATGTTTACTGCTTTACAAGAAAGACAGACCTTGAACAATGGAAGAACAAAAAATGTTACAGAGGTTGAATGCTACAAGGCGGGAAATCCTAGGGATCTGATTGGCTGGCCAGTCTGGGGAAGCTAGGCAGATCTATGTTAGAGTTCCTAGCACTCATAGTAAGCAAAACGTGGGCTTTTTTGTGAGCTGGTAAGAAGGCTTCTATTTTTGATTTAGATGGGATTGCAGGGGGGCTTTATGGGACAGGGAGGTTCAATTTGGGTATGACAGGATTAGGCAAAGAGAGGAATATTTCTGCTATCCATCTCTAGGACTGGGGGAGATGGCCCGGATCCAATCCCTCATCACTTGATGCTCCCAGGTGGCCTGCATGACCCTGGCTCTGTCAGCCCCAGATGTCTGATTGCTAGTCTCTTCCTGAGGCCGCTGTTTGTTCAGGGTCTCCAGAGGGTATTTGTCCACATGTCCCAAGCAATGTCTTTCAGCTTGGACTATTTCATTTCTGAGCTGACTGTGATCATGCAAGGATGTGGTTAAACTATAAAACTAATTGTTATAAAATATCTACTTCTGATATATGAAACTAGAGCAACCACTGTTGTCCACAAACCGGGTTTAGCCTGGCACAGATGCCAATCAGGGCCAGACAGGAGAGGTGGTTCAAGGAACTTTTATTGAAGTATTTCAGCAAAAGGGTCTCCACAGCTAAAGGAGCCAAGACCCCCAAACCATATACGAATACAAAATTCTATGATTAAGGAAGTTAACACCCTAAGAATCACTCATTGGTTCCTTGACACATGTTTCTTTTGATTCGTTTCTTCTACTTCAGAGCTTTTCAACCTTTTCACCGATTGTATCACTTTTAGGATATGGCAATATTCAAGTACCACCTAGCAAGGTGTCAAAAACTTGATGACCCCCCCAAAAAAACTGTTCAAAGTTGCAATTGCACTGAAATGACTTATGACCATTTTTCACACTTATGACCATTGGAGCATGCCCAGGGTCATGTGATTTATATTTGGATACTTGGCAACTGATTCATATTTATGATGGTCACAGTGTCCCAGGGTCCTGTGATCCCCTTTTGCAACCTTTTGACAAGCAAAGTCAATGGCAGGGCTGCTGGTGGCCAAGTGCTAAGGCGGGACTTCCCTCCCTCCCTCTTTCTCATGCCCACCTCCTTCTGAAGGAAGAATTTGACCCCCCCATATTTTCTCTCTTCCATATATTCATCAAACAAGGAAAAGTCTCCAGAGACAGAAAAGACAAACTGCTGAGTGAACTAGCTTAAAAAGGCACATTCCCCTTTAAGAATTAGCTACTGGCCAGAAAGGAAAGTTACTGAGTGCAGCCGGCACTTAAGGAAGAAAAAAAAAATGTAAGTACTGACTGCCGGCTAAGGCAGCCTCCCCAGATGGCTCCATTCATAAGTAAAGGAATGCTACAGGTAAAATCCATTCAGGAGAAAAATACTTCAAAATCCCTTGCAGCAAAACTTACAGCTAACAACAGCAGAGCAATAGAAGCTAACACGAGACATCAGCCAAATAGAAATTGCCAAACACTCCTTAAGAACACAAAGCCCACATTGCACAAATCCCAGAACTTCAAAGTCACAAAAGCACATAAGAATCCTTCCACTCTCCATCTCCCTCCCTCCTCCATGCCTCACCTCCAGCCATTGCTGCTTTTCATTCCTCGTGGAGGGCGACCCCTCCCCCACTGCATTTCTTGCCTTTTTGTTGCTGCCAGCACAGGTGGCTGCCACAACAGTTGTAGATTGGCTCATGGCCGGCCGGCCGGCCTGCTTGATCTCCTCTCCCCCCACCCTCCTCCTCCTCCTCCTTTTTTCTCTTCGGTGCAGCTAGAGCTGATTCTGCCTCCTCCCAAGGCTGCTGCTTTTTTCTCTCTCCCGCCCAAACTGCCTCCTTTTATAGCCTCTCCTGTCTCCGCCCCCGTCCTCCTTTCTCATGGGGGAGGGTGAGCCAGAAATGAGCCTGGGGCCTTTGCAGCTCCAGAGGACTCTCTCACTGTAAGTCTTTGTCTGCACTGGCTCTTTCCCTTCCCCACTACACTTGGCTAAGCAGGGCTGCGTACCACCTGCCACTCATTAATGTACCACAAGTGGTACGCGTACCACAGGTTGAAAAGCCCTGGTCTATTGCACCCCTCAGGCTCTCATTTTTTTTAATGTGGGAGAAGTAGTAATTTTGAAGGAATTTTGGTACATATATAATGGGCTTGTAATTCTCTGTTGGTTAGATCAGGGCTTTTCAACCTTTTCACATATTGTACCACTTTTAGGACATGACAATATTTGAGTACCACCAGTGCTTAGTAAGGTGTCAAAAACTTGATGACTAAAAAAAAGGGGGGGGGATTTTGGGCTTTACTGGTTAGATTCATTTGTTGTTATAGAAATGGCTAGTTTATAATATTATGGAAAAGTAAAAAGTTGAGGTTCAATGTTAATGCTTCCTTCTACCGGAAGGAAGTCAGAAGTCAATGCATTTTCTTTTTCCCTTTTCCCCCTTATTTTCCCCATTTTTCTCTCACCCTTCACTCGGAAAAGCCCCTCACTCGCTCTCTCACTCACTCGCCTTTGCTCACAAAAACCTCTCGCTCGCTCTCTCGCTTTCACTCACTCACATGTTGCTTGCAAAAGCCTCTCACTCGCTCTTTCACTCACTCACACGTTGCTCGCAAAGCCTCTCGCTTGCTCTTTCACTCACTTATTCACACGTTGCTCGCAAAAGCCCCTCGCTCGCTCTTTCACTCACTCACACATTGCTCGCAAAAGCCCCTCACTCGCTCTTTCACTCACACATTCGCAAAGCCTCTCACTTGCTCTTTCACTCTTTCACTCACTCACCAGTTGCTCACCAAAGCCTCTCTCTCTCTCTCACTCACTCACCCGTTGCTCGCAAAGGCCGCTCTGTCTCTCTCTCTCCTCACCACTTCGCTAACAAAAGCCTCTTCTCTTCTCTCTTACTCCATGTGTTTTTTTCTCTCCCTCTCTCACCAAAACCTGCTCCTTTTGTACCTTATATTATATATTATAATTGTTATATATATATTATAGATGATATATAATAACAATAATATAATTGCAATTATTATAAAATTGGTATATATTTTATTCCTACATAGTTTTTATATAATAATGATATGGACAAATCCAATCTGGACAGATGGCCAGCCCCCTTGGTTTTCCAGTCGTTACGGTAATTGGATTTCTCTTAACTCTGGGTGGAGGGGTTAACCTGGGTCTGCTACTGGATTTGTTAACCTGGAGAGTCAAAGAAGCAGGCTACGTTTGGTACAGAAAAAGCGTTATACTTTTAGCACAAGAAAATGGTGTTCCTCAGATATGGAAGAGCCCCCCAACCCAGTGTACATGAAGCTTTCTTAGGATTAAACTGCAGGCAACATTGTGGCAACATGCAGTGGTTAACTATAGAAATTACAGCCTTTCTGAGACCAATTGTTGGTGGGTTGTTATTTTTATTTTTTTTAAAGAGATCTGGCAGAAGTTGCCTTTTATTCTACTATCTCTTCCTTTATGGTGAAGGTCTCAGGTTGGAATTAGGGAAGTTTGTTAAAGGAATTGCGGAAAGTTGCAGCTGCGATGAGTATAACAAGACCAGTAACAAATGGTGGGACACTACTGCCTAACAACAAGAAAGTTACAAGAAAGTAACAAGTTGGAAGAACACGGTTAAAAGGATGCTAGCTAAGGCACATAGACATAAATTTTGGTAACCTCTAGCTTATTATAAGAATAAAACACACATCCCTTTTGATAAGGGTTATTAGCATAAACATGCAATATATGAAGAAGGGTAAAGTAGAACAGGGGTTTTCAACCTGTGGTACGCGTACCACTTGTGGTACATTAATGAGTGGCAGGTGGTACGCAGCCCTGCCTACCCAAGTGTAGTGGGGAAGGGAAAGAGCCAGTGCAGGCAAAGACTTACTATGGTAATATTTGCATAAATATTACCTATCTAAATATTGTCCAAATTGCTTGCATTTACAACTGAAATATTTAGCAACACCAAACAAAAGAGAGCAATTATGAGTCATAACTCTCCCTTGGGTAAGCAAAACATCTTTTTATGTAGACAGCAGAATTTCTAGAAGCAAGCCATACTAACTACAAGTAGAAAAAATGTGGGCAGCAAAAAGGACGGTAGTTTGCTAGACCACAAAGTACATACCATTTTGCATACTAAAGCTCACCACAGCAACTAGCATTTTGTTTCCATAAATCTATTTAATTAAGCTGCACTCTTAAGCCAGAATCATGTTTACTGCTTTACAAGAAAGACAGACCTTGAACAATGGAAGAACAAAAAATGTTACAGAGGTTGAATGCTACAAGGCGGGAAATCCTAGGGATCTGATTGGCTGGCCAGTCTGGGGAAGCTAGGCAGATCTATGTTAGAGTTCCTAGCACTCATAGTAAGCAAAACGTGGGCTTTTTTGTGAGCTGGTAAGAAGGCTTCTATTTTTGATTTAGATGGGATTGCAGGGGGGCTTTATGGGACAGGGAGGTTCAATTTGGGTATGACAGGATTAGGCAAAGAGAGGAATATTTCTGCTATCCATCTCTAGGACTGGGGGAGATGGCCCGGATCCAATCCCTCATCACTTGATGCTCCCAGGTGGCCTGCATGACCCTGGCTCTGTCAGCCCCAGATGTCTGATTGCTAGTCTCTTCCTGAGGCCGCTGTTTGTTCAGGGTCTCCAGAGGGTATTTGTCCACATGTCCCAAGCAATGTCTTTCAGCTTGGACTATTTCATTTCTGAGCTGACTGTGATCATGCAAGGATGTGGTTAAACTATAAAACTAATTGTTATAAAATATCTACTTCTGATATATGAAACTAGAGCAACCACTGTTGTCCACAAACCGGGTTTAGCCTGGCACAGATGCCAATCAGGGCCAGACAGGAGAGGTGGTTCAAGGAACTTTTATTGAAGTATTTCAGCAAAAGGGTCTCCACAGCTAAAGGAGCCAAGACCCCCAAACCATATACGAATACAAAATTCTATGATTAAGGAAGTTAACACCCTAAGAATCACTCATTGGTTCCTTGACACATGTTTCTTTTGATTCGTTTCTTCTACTTCAGTAAGGCAGGACATAAAACAAGACAGGACATAAAAAAAGACATAGGTCATAAAACAGGACATGAGTCTTAAATGCGTGTATTAGTTAGAAGAAGCAAAAAGGAAGTGGAAAATGTCAAACCACAAGTTCATCTGTCGGTCGCACAAAGGTGTCAAGCTTGAAGCTCTGTTACAGTTAACCACATATGTCTCATTTCTATGTCTCGCTCTCGCTGGTAGCTAACCACAAATGAACTGCCAGAAACTTAGATGCTTTGGCAAGACACCTGTGACCTCGATCCATGAGAGGGGGACAAGATATTTAGCTACTTTAGCATAGCAACAGGGGGGCTGAAAGGGGGCTGTAATTCGAGTAACCAATCAATGCTAACAAGTTACATTTCCGTGTTTTGCTGCTTCTAAAAGAGTATATATGTACTTGTTATTCCATGAGAAGGTGTTCAGAGGTTGTTATGATTTTTGCTCTGAACCTTTGCGCAAATAAACCAACTTCTTTTGATTCCGTGGTCTGAGTCCTGTGATTTTCTGCAACATCAGAGCTTTTCAACCTTTTCACCGATTGTATCACTTTTAGGATATGGCAATATTCGAGTACCACCTAGCAAGGTGTCAAAAACTTGATGACCCCCCCCCCCAAAAAAAACTGTTCAAAGTTGCAATTGCACTGAAATGACTTATGACCATTTTTCACACTTATGACCATTGGAGCATGCCCAGGGTCATGTGATTTATATTTGGATGCTTGGCAACTGATTCATATTTATGATGGTCACAGTGTCCCAGGGTCATGTGATCCCCTTTTGCAACCTTTTGACAAGCAAAGTCAATGGCAGGGCTGCTGGTGGCCAAGTGCTAAGGCGGGACTTCCCTCCCTCCCTCTTTCTCATGCCCACCTCCTTCTGAAGGAAGAATTTGACCCCCCCATATTTTCTCTCTTCCATATATTCATCAAACAAGGAAAAGTCTCCAGAGACAGAAAAGACAAACTGCTGAGTGAACTAGCTTAAAAAGGCACATTCCCCTTTAAGAATTAGCTACTGGCCAGAAAGGAAAGTTACTGAGTGCAGCCGGCACTTAAGGAAGAAAAAAAAAATGTAAGTACTGACTGCCGGCTAAGGCAGCCTCCCCAGATGGCTCCATTCATAAGTAAAGGAATGCTACAGGTAAAATCCATTCAGGAGAAAAATACTTCAAAATCCCTTGCAGCAAAACTTACAGCTAACAACAGCAGAGCAATAGAAGCTAACACGAGACATCAGCCTCCCTCCCTCCTCCATGCCTCACCTCCAGCCATTGCTGCTTTTCATTCCTCGTGGAGGGCGACCCCTCCCCCACTGCATTTCTTGCCTGTTTGTTGCTGCCAGCACAGGTGGCTGCCACAGCAGTTGTAGATTGGCTCATGGCCGGCCGGCCTGCTTGATCTCCTCTCCCCCCACCCTCCTCCTCCTCCTCCTTTTTTCCCTTCGGTGCAGCTAGAGCTGATTCTGCCTCCTCCCAAGGCTGCTGCTTTTTTCCCTCTCCCGCCCAAACTGCCTCCTTTTATAGCCTCCCCTGTCTCCGCCCCCGTCCTCCTTTCTCATGGGGGAGGGTGAGCCAGAAATGAGCCTGGGGCCTTTGCAGGGGCCTTTGCAGCTCCAGAGGACTCTCTCACTGTAAGTCTTTGCCTGCACTGGCTCTTTCCCTTCCCCACTACACTTGGCTAGGCCAGGCTGCATATCACCTGCCACTCATTAATGTACCACAAGTGGTACGCGTACCACAGGTTGAAAAGCCCTACTCTAAAGAGAAGTGGTTCCCTCTGCCCCTTGAACTGGCCAGTTTTTAAGTCTAAGAAACATACCTACAATTCTTTACAACTTTGAACCATTGATGGGTAGTATATGAAAAGTATCTTCCCTTTCCCCTCCCCCTCTATTTTTTTCTCTGTCTGAACATTAGCTTTCCGATAAAGAAGCAAAATGAAAAGATGCCCCATTTGTAACACAATATAAAATATTTTAAATTAAATGAGTATATTTACACATATTGTTCGAATAAACTGTACTTTCCAATATTAAATGTCAGACATGCATTTAGAAGCAAACCAGGTCATACATCCTGTTTTATAAAATAACAAATTGTTACTTTATGTGTAAAGTTTAAACATTGCATATACTGCAGGTGTTGCATATATTTCAGTTTTCAAAGACACTTAAAATGCCTGCTCTATTGCTTCAGCATTTCCAGCAATTTACATCTAAAATTACAATTAACAATCTTAATGTACACATACATTCCAAGGGATACTTTAATGAGTAGTATTCTCAACAGCAGCTTTTGCCAAATTCATGAATGAAATCTGTACAGCAGTTTTCATGTAGTAGCAATTAAAATAGCATGTAGCAACTGATATGAAGCCACCTGACATCTATTAATTATAGTAATGTGTGAAATATGTTGTAATGGCAATACATTTTATTGAACAACGTCTAACATACATTGCTGCAACAGACCCTGTAAAATCAAAAATTTTCTCACCTTGCTCCATGCAAAAGGAAAATAAAATAAATGAATTCACCACCCTCCCCTTCTATGTCTATCAGTGGAACAACCTGCCTCCAGAAGTTCTGGATGCTCCAACACTGGAGGTTTTTAAGAAGAGATTGGACAACTATTTGTCTGAACTGGTATAGGGTTTGTTGCCTGGGCAGGGGGTTGGACTAGATAGAAGACCTCCAAGGTCCCTTCCAACTCTGTTATTCTCTTATTCTGTCTTCATTTCATATTATATGCATTATGTGGAATGCAAAAAATGAAAACAAAAATCCTAGCATTTGTACAAAGAGGAGCTGAAAAGGCATCAAGCTCCCCCCTCCCTTTTTTTTTTTTTTTTGAAAGACCTGAAATCTAGGAGCTTAGAGAGATGAGAAGGTAAACATTCTGGCAATGGGGAAACAGACCATTCCCAAACCTCACAGATCTTTAGGGAAAGGAAGGGAAAGACCTGGTTTTACTGCAGTGGAAGCTGAGCCAGAAATAAATGGGATAGTTCTTCAACATAGCCAGTCATTTTGGACCAGAGAGGTCTGGAGCTTCTTTTAAACTATTTTCAGAACATAGGAAAAACAAACCTTTTGAGATAGGGTGTCAACGCTGTTAATATGGGATATTATTGCATTGACAAGATATGCAGAACTGTCTGGTATTTTTGGAGTTAAATCAGATGACAGATGAAGGGAGGAGAATTATGAAAAAAGCGGGAGACTGGGAAGGGAAGTGAATCTTTGGCCTCCAGCCTAATTGGAAGACGTAAATCATGACAGTAAAGTAAGGGAGGAGTCAGCAAAGATAAGACAGACGCAAGCCAGAGAAATCCAGATTCTGGCATCCGCTTTGTAATGTACCGAAGTATTGTAGCAAAACTCCTGGCAAGGAATGCAAAATAAAGAAACTAAAACAGAGAATAATGTCTCCGTTTTCAAGGATTGTTTCCTCCTTCGGACCACAACATAGGGATTAAATGGAGATTGAACCCTTCAGACTCTGAACATGTCCAGGGATCAAGTCATCAGGTCTACTGGAAGACAAAACGTGTCCAACAGCCCCAAATCAAATGAGGACTAGACTATTGTTCTCTGTCTAAAAATGTTTGCTTGGAAACGGCTTGAACAAAATATCAATTTAAATTGACTTGCTTTGCTGGTCTTGCTTTGCTGGCCAATGACCCAAAGTTTGCTTGAAGAATTTGTATCTGGCCTCACTTTCTTAATTCAGCTGAATGATGCATAATACAGCAAATTGCCATACAATCAGATTAAGAAAGGATGAACAATTAATTGCAGAAGGAGTTTCTACAGTGTGGAATCATCTTTGAAATCTGATGGAGTAGAGATAATGCACTTGCACAGGGCAGAATAAAGTTGCTGCCTGGGCATGTTTGTACTGTAGTTAAGTACAACTAAGAAAAGATACAGGACGCTCTAATATTAAGCACCTACATTACCTGTTTAAACATATTCAGAATTGTGCAATTCTTGTTAGCTCTTTTGCGATGTAGCACTGTGACACAGAGATACAAAGCTTATTTTAATTGGACATTAAGACACATATCTGGTTTGAGTTATTTTTTCTTTTATTTCATTTGATGCTGTCTGACTTCAACAAATCTTGCTTCATAACTTTGAATATTAGCTTTAACTATGGTTTTATCGGGGGAAAACAAAGTATTTAACTGAAAGTAGTCTTTTATTTAGTTTATTTGAATCATTTCTGTACTGTTCCTCATTTCAAAAGTTTGAAATGATCCTCAAACATTCTAAATAAATAAAATAAATTAGTATAATACAATATATAATAAAATAGTTTTTAAGATATTCAAGTTATTCTATTTCTAATTTTATTCATAAAATGAGGATTTCTGAGACTTAGCTGAAATCCTCAATCTGACCTAGGAAATATAATAGATTTTGGTATAAAAAAGAGAGCATTTGGGAAAATTTATGCATAGTTACTAATAGTCAGGCTGTCATGGTTCCGACAGATGAAACTCTTCAAAGAACTTTGAGGCATTGTTTACCTTAAAGAATCTTTATTCGAGCAGCATAGCATTGGCACATACATAAGCAAAGCCCAAATTTGGATTCCCCTCCCCTTAGCACACAGTATCAAACACAATTCCCTCCTCTAATTAACAGTCATAAATCACATTCTCCAATTAGTTTGAAATGCAGGCTTTCCCTCCTGTTCTCCAACCCGCCATTTCTTATCATCTCTTATTTCAAAAGTCCTGAGTTCACACACTATTACAATATTATGTCTAACTAACTCCCATCACATTCCTCCTCCTCCCCCAGAATCATGTAATTCTAAGAGTAAAGCATAAGAAAGAAAAAGGCTGCATCGCCATATGTTGTCAAAGCAAGAACATCCAATGTTAGCAGCGTTGACATCCGGGCCCCCCTTACAAAAAGGACAGATCCTGTAGCGTAAACAAAAGCATATGTTAGGGACTGTCTCTTGGTTTGTTAGGATGTTTCTTATAGAATCTTTTGATGAGTCTGTCGGCTTTCACATCGCTAGATTTCACCCAAGTGGCTTCAGATAGCGAGTATCCCTTTCATTGTACTAGGTACTGCAATTTCCCTTTAAAAATTCTAGAATCAAGAACACGCTTTACTTCATAGTGAGTTTGACCCGCCACTACGAGGGGTCTGGGTGCCTTCTTAGGGGGAGGTCTTAAAGTGGATTCTCGCAAAGGTTTCAACAAGCTGCAATGGAAGACAGGGTGAATTCTCCCTAAAAGCCTAGGGCAGTGGTGGTGAACCTATGGCACGCATGTCAGAGGTGGCACTCAGAGCCCTCTCTGTGGGCACGTGAGCCATTGCCCCAGCAGAGTTTGCCAGAGTAGTGAGCACGTGGCGTTTGGAAGCGACAGGGCAGGAAGTGAGCGAGCAAGTGGTTTTGGCCCCCCGGGGTTGACCCAGAGATGGCGAGGGACTGGCCCCAGCCACGCTCACCCAGTCTGCCATGACTACTGCAGCCATGCCCACCCAGTGTGCAATGCCCCCCCCCGCCCTCCCCTGAGGGTACCACAATGCTGATGCAGCCCTGGCACTTTGCGATAAATAAGTGGGTTTTGGGTTGCAGTTTGGGCACTCAGTCTCTAACAGGTTCGCCATCACTGGCCTAGGGAGTTTTAATTCTACTATGACTGGGTTGATGATCCTTACGATGGGGAAAGGCCCCAAGAATTTCGGTCCTAATTTCTTACTGGGTAATTTAAGGTGTAAATATTTAGTCGACAGATAAACCTTTTCCCCAACTTGGAATGTTCTTTGAGGTGCTCTCTTTTTATCTGCCTGCTTTTTATAAGTCTCAGAAGTCTTTTTTAAAGCAGCTTTCGTGGCTTTCCAAACCTCTTCCCACCCCCTCACCCATTGATCAAGTGTCTGAGAAGCGGAGGGCACTTGAGGGTATTCAGGTATTGGGCTCAACTCTTTTCCTGTAGCTACTCTAAAAGGTGTGAAGCCAGTGCTGCTGTGAACAGAGTTATTGTAAGCCACCTCTGCAAAAGGGAGGAGGTCGGTCCAGTTGGTTTATTGGTAGGAAATATAACATCTGAGATATTGCTCCACCATCTTGTTAGCGGCTTTCATGGCCCCATTAGTAGACGGGTGAAAAGCAGATGATAGACCTTGAGATGATCCAATTAATTTAAAAAAGCTCCTCCAAATCTTAGCTGTGAACTGCACTCTCCTGTCCGAAATTATTCATTTAGGGGCTACATGCAGCCAGTAGATATGTTTCAAGAAGAGTTTAGTCAGTCGTTGGGTAGACGGGAGTCCTTTTCAGGCAATGAAGTGAGCCTGCTTTGAAAACAGGTCTATCAGAGTCCAGATGACTGTATTTCCTCTACTTTCAGGGAGGTCTACTATAAAGTCCATAGTGATTTCTTCCCATGGTTGAGAAGGGTCTGCCACCAGCTGCAGTAACCCAGGGGGTTTCCCTGGAAGTCTTTTCATGGTGGCACATACAGTACAACTCCTGACATAATTTTCCACGTCCCGTTTTAACCCCAGCCACCAGAACTGCCGGCGGATGAGATGTAGAGTTTTTAAATATCTAAAGTGTTCAGCCTGTTTTACGTCATGGCTGTGTTTGAGAGTGTTAAGACAGAGGGCTTCTGGCAAGTACAATTTCCCCCCTATGTAAGCCAAACCATCCCTGCATGTTAGGGAGGTTTGATTGTCCTTGAACCATTGATCGGTGAGGAGCTTGGTTTATTTTCTTTGCCCCAGGGTCATCAGGATTAGGGGCCCTGTGTGGCATGAGTAGAGCAGCAGTTTGTGGATTGGAGATAATTGCCTCATTAATCTCTTTCCGCTGGCTTTTGTACTGAGGCAGTCTGGATAGAGCATCAGCTAGGACGTTTTTCCCTCCCGGAATGTACTTTAGAGTGAAGTTAAAATGATTAAAGTATTGTGCCCAGCGCACCTGTTTCGGGGACAATTTGCGGGGAGTTTTCAGTACTTCTAGATTTTTGTGATCTGTCCATACTTCAAAAGGCACCTTGCTCCCTTCTAGATAGTGTCTCCAGTTTAATAGAGCCCATCTGATTGCGAAAGCCTCCTTTTCCCAGATCGCCCACCTGCTTTCACTCTCAGTAAATGTTTTCGAGGTGTAGGCGCAGGGTTGCAAGGCTCCACTTTGGTTCTTTTGCAGCAATACAGCTCCGACGGCCATGTCGCTGGCGTCGGCTTGAATTACAAAGGGCTCCCTTGGGCAGGGGTGCTTTAGGACCGGCTCAACAGCAAATAGTCTTTTTAGATTCTCAAAAGCGGTTTGGCAGCCCATAGTCCATCCTAGTGGTTGGCCCGGTCGCGGTTTCCCTCCTCCTTTGCCTGTTTTGAGTAGTTCTGTAAGGGGTAGGGCAATCTCGGCAAAGGAGGGGATGAATTGACAGTAGAAGTTGGTGAAACCTAGGAAGCTCTGGAGCTGCTTGCGAGTCTTTGGGGGCTGCCATTCAATTACGGCTTTCACTTTGATCGGGTCCATTTCAATGCCCTCGTTGGAAATTCTATAGCCAAGATAATCTAATCAGATCTGGTGAAACTCACATTTTGACAGTTTGACGTAGAGCTTGGCATTCAATAGTTTCTTTAATACTTCTCTCACTAGTTTTATATGATCAGTCATATTTGTGCTGTATATTAGGATGTCATCAAGATACACCAGAACCCCTTTGTATAAATGATCTTGTAGGACCTCATTAATCAACTGCATGAATACAGCTGGGGGCCCCTGTAATCCAAATGGCATGACTTTGAACTGAGGGCTCCCCATGGGGCAGTTGAAGGCAGTTTTCCACTCGTCCCCCTCCTTTATTCTCACCCGGTAATATGCCTCTCTCAGGTCTAATTTAGTGAAGACACTCCCCTTAGCCAGGTGAGTAAGTCCTTCAGGAGGGGGAGGGGGGTATTTATTTTCCACACTCACAGCGTTGAGACCCTTATAGTCTACGCAGAGACAAAGAAACCCATCTTTTTTTTCTTTAAACAACACAGGGGCCCCCACCGCAGACTTGGTCTGTTCAATGAATCCCCTCACTAGATTTTTATCCACGTATTGCTGCATCTCCTCCATTTTGAGGGGGGACATAGCATACATTCTTGGTCGTGGGAGTTTGGCTCCCGGCAACAGTTCGATAGAGCAATAATTGGGTCGGTGAGGAGGCAGGGCATTGGCATTCTTTCTCACTAAATGCCTCCACTAGCTCCTGGTACTCGCTGGGGATGAGTGGCTCTCCTGGTGGTGGTGAAGCAGCCATGTGCATTCACTCATTAGGTGGGCTAAAGTTTCCTGTAACGTGTATTGAATCAATGGGGGGGGGTTAGGCCCTATAGGTAGCCTCACAGTTCTCATTCCTTTCTCCCACCAGATAAATGGCTTCCATTTGTCCAACCAGGCTAATCCTAGGATCACAGCCTCAGTCATTTTTGGAGCCATCAGGAAGCGAATAAACTCCCACTGCTCACCTATTTCTAGGCGTAGGGGCTCAGTTAATTGCGAAACTCTTGTACGTACTCCAGAGCAGGTCTGTCAGCCTGTTTTATTTTGTGCATTTGTTCTTCTGCTTTGAGGGCAATGGATGGGTCCTCAAACCTTGTTCTCAGTCCTAGGAGGAAGAGGTGGAGGTCCTCCAATTCGGGGGCTTACTCATTGTATAAATTATTCAGCCATTCGGATGCCTCTCCCTCTAAGCTGGACGCAATCACATCGACCATAGTGGCTGGGTCTGGGTAAAGATAGGTACAGTGGTTCAAATGAGAGCGCATTTGGTTGAGAAAAAAAATCAGCTTCTCTGGGTCCCCATCGGTTGTTCTAAAAGGTGGAGCAATCAATGGCTGCTGGGGCCCCCACTGTGGCTGTTGCATCCCCAGTTGGTGCTAGGGCCCCCACACTGGCTGCTGCTGCATTCCCAGGGGCGGCACGTTCGGGGGCTGTTGCCATTCCCCTTACTATTGGTCTGCCGGGAACTGTGGCATCCTCAACTGTTGTAGGGCCTCCTGCGGCCTCGGAGGGGGTTGTTGCTGGATCTCCATCGTCTGCGGGCCCCTCAGGGGTTGCTGTACATTAGGGGGTGGCAACCATCCCCCTTGCTGCGGCCGTCCTCCCACCGGCTGCTGGTCTTCTGGCCTCTGCATCACCCCTAGTTGTTGCAAGGCTTCTATTAGCTGCTGCAGGCTCAGAGATTGCTGATCTCCCACCTGCAGGGGCTGCTCTATTCCCCATTGCTGCAGGGGGGGCAGATTGGGTGATCGATATGCACACCAGTCTGGTGATTGGTTGTCCTGGCAACTGCCAGGCCCTCACATTGTTGGTGGCGGTCAGGGCTTCTGAAGGGGCGGGGACTGGAGCTGTCTCTCTGTGGGGCTGGAGGCCCTGGTAGGGGGCTTCAGGGACAGGAAGGCTGCCTGATCTGCGAAGGAGGGGCTGGGTGTTCCTCTCAGCAGGAGTTGAAGGCTGCCCCATCGATCATCCTGATCGCTGGCACATAAGGAATGGGAAGGTTACTCTCCGCTTCTCATTTCTAGCCCCTCAAATTTTTCCACCAGCTTCTCCACTGACTGACTACTAGCTGCAGACAGGTATTTCCACTCACCCGAGTCCTCAGTGGCAGACGACCTGGTAGCTCTCCCCAGCTGGGAGGCTTGAAAAAGCTCCTTCTCCACTGGCGCGCTGGCTGTCGCTCCCCCCCCCCGGGGTAGCAGTTGCTGCCGGGGTACTGGCTTCAGGCATTTTCTCTTTGTCCATGATGAAATCTTCCCCGAATCTTTGTCAGCTTATCCCTCAATTCTAGGGACAGTGACTGGGGCTCAGGACCCCTAGATAGTTAGGTAAGTTGGAGATTTTGGCTTAATGTCATGGTTCCGACAGATGGTGTGGTGGATGGGGTCGCGAAGAGTTGGACGTGACTTAACAACTAAACAACAGAGATAAGAACATTAATTGCTGTGCAACAAAAGTTACATTTGATCCAGCAGCCTAATTGTCAACAAAAGAACAATTGAAGCAATGCAAAGACTTGTGTTGGAATACGGCTATCAAAGGGTAAAAGAAGACTGGATAGGAGTCTGGTTGATAGACCTCAATTTGTGCACACAGTTATAACTTAATCAGTGGAACACCTCACCTCCAGAAGTTGTGGAGTTGTGGGTGATCCATCACTGGAGGTTTTCAAGAAGACATTTGTCTGGAATGGTATAAGGTCTTCCAAGGTCTCTTCCAACACTTTTATTCTATGTTCCATGCCCTAATCTGTGGAGTAGTCTTATCTTCCCCAATCCCATGCATTACGTGGCTAGTTTTGTAGCAAAGCAAGTGTACATAACTATATGTGGGTGTGTGAAATCTATAGGAAGTGCAATTTATAACATTTTAAAGGGCAGTACACTGTTTTCTTTTGAGTATTTCTTTATCACTTAGAAAAACCAAGATTGCAACAAACAAGCAGATCATGAAATAACTTCCCAATATGTGGCTGGCCTCATTCCTAAAGACTAAACATGCCGTCCAGAGGCAAGAAAAGAACCCAGGCCAGTCCCAATAACAACAGTAGGCACCATAAACCCAACAAGGGAGATAAACAAGAGAGAACTCAACCTTTTCATTAGGTCTGCCTTTTTTCTGCAGAAACTCTGTATTACAACAGCTAAATGACATTTCAGCCAAGTGGCAGCTTCCAAGAAGCCCTTTATCACAAACTCTCTGTGGCAATCAGGAGATTAAAATTGCAACAGAAACTGGTCACATTGGCATTCTAGCAGCCTGTCCTGCAACAGCAACAGAGCATGAGAAGCAGTTGGTGCAGGACTATTACTGTCATATATTAGAGAAAAAGTAACTCCTTCTAGAAATCCATCAGAATGCCCATTATACTGTAGACCAATTAGCCTCCTCAACACATTCAACAAGCTCTCTGCAAAACACAGTGGAAATTCTAGGTCTGGTCGGAACAAGAAAACATACTTGAAAAGAGCAGAGTGATTTTAGGGAAGGCCAATCCACTATTGATCAGTGCCTCATACTCCAGCATCTCATTGAAAAATGCTCCTCCTGCAAGACAACGTCTTTGTGCTGCTTTCACAGACTTGTAAATATAAGTCTGTTACTATAAACTTATAGTAGTATTAGTATTCATGACTTTGGTTTCCTAGTCTGGTCTACCTTGAAGGGCTGACAAATTCCTTAAACACAAAAGGGCTTTTACTCTGCCATTATGTCATGCGCTCTCTTCAGTTGCCCTTGAAGGCTAATATGGGAAGATTCTCTACTGGGAGAGATAATGCCCCTATGATTCTGGACATATAGAAACAACAGAGGATGGGCTTCTCCAGTGGCTGTTCTACAGAGATATTCACACTAGCTTCTTTACACCATTACTACATAAATATCCAGGGCACATAGGACAATTGTATTGCACCCCCATTACTACATAAATATACAAGGCACATAGGACACATTGTACTCCATCCTGTTGTTTTCAGATACCTATCGTGCTACAACATATAATTTTGCTAGGTTCTTTGCAACAATGCCCCAAACACATCAGGTTAATTAAGGGCTCAACTTTCAACTATATCTACTTTGCTGGATTAGAAGGCCTTGTATCTCTTCTTCTATACACTAGTTACCATACAGCCATCTAATGTTCCTATTCTTTATTTTAGATCCTATTTTTGTATCTATATATTTAGTTTTTAAGATATGTATCGTTTATATTTTTTATGTTTTAGCTTTTTATTTTTACTCTTGATGTGTCCTTTATGCTTTTTAATGACTGCACACCACCCTCTTTATGCTGGTCTATGATCATATTAAAATTTTCACTTAATTTGACTTATCACATAAGGGACTGTTCAGGACTGTAACATCTGTATATTCCAAGCAGAACTGTGATTTCCGATAAACAATTTAAAAAGCAAAGTATAGCAAATATAAGAATGATTGCTTAAAAAATGAAAGCACGTTAGGTTGGAGAGCTACTGGCCCTTAGCCTATTGTTACGCAAAGGTTTCAGCTGAAGGATATATGCTTGGCCAGCAAGTTTTTACTGAGAGTTAATATTATGGCATAACATACATATAATGCAAGGAGATAAATTTGAATCTCTTTTGTATAATATTTAGTTTTAAAAGGCCTATCCAGATATAACCATAATCTTCTCCTTCTCCTTCAAAAAAATGTGAACTCCTATGCTCTTAAAGTCAAAAACAGTAAGAAATGTGTTTAAATGGATGCTCCCTGCATTTTCTGAATGTTTATTTAGTGGTCCAGGATGACAGAAGAGTTGAGAAATGACCCTGGATGCTACATTGACAGTCTGTTAACTTCTTCTAATTCTAGGTCTTGAGCCTCTCACCTACTGTACAATGGAGAATCCGGCCATTCTATTTTCTTTTTTCTTTTTTATTTCTTTACGTGTCAGGAAAGGTTTTTCAGAAATTCTTTCTTTTTTTTAATATCCATCGCTTTCTCTACACTCTTGGCATTTTCATCTAAACCCGAAAAATCTATCCCAAAGTAGTATGTTGACTACCTCCAAACTGAGGTAATACCTCAACAATCACTTTGCCTTCTCTATCCATGCAATAAAATACAGGAAAGGTTTACTACTGACTTCTTCTACACTATATGAAATGATGCCTTTGTCAGCACTAAAGTGATTGTTCACCTCCAGCACGTTTCTATACAGCTTGCACGCACGAGAGGCACCTGCTTGCTTTAGCTGGGCCACTGGGATAACCTTTGTGCCTTGGGTGACTCTGCTGGGTTTGCTCAATCTGGGCATATGCTCCTGACGAGTTTGGCTCATCCCTCTCAGGATTAACACTTTCCCAACATCACCAACACCATTAACATCATGAGGAGGCAGCAGAGCAGGATTTGGGGTGGGGGTGGGGAGATAAGCCCAGAGAGAGAAAAACCAAAACCAAAAACAGAACTGGAACCTCTAGTAAATGAAGTGGCTTTCCCCTGTCTCTGGGGTATTGCTGAGTGAGATGAAAGAAGAAAGAAAATTTACTAAAAAGAAAAAAGCAGGTATTTGTCTGATATTCAGAAAGGTGTGACGAGGATGGTTGTTTCTCTCCCTCACACCATCAGAATGAAGATAATAACAGTTTTCCAAATCAAACCTGAGAAGAAAAACACTGGCAGGCATTTCCCTCTCAAGGTCCAGTTCTCCTAGCTAGTGCTATCCCCACTGCCTTTTCACTTCAGTGTGGGCCTTTTCCTTTCCGCTGTTTGTAATGTTGATAGATTCCCCCAGGGCTGAGGAATACCCATCAGCTGCCAGGTTATTTAGCTCTGTTCCATTTCTTTTACTCAGCCAGGCTTCCTTTTTCTGTCTTTTCTACATTTTCTATCTCTAACCTGTTCTCCTCCCCACTCCTCACTTTCCCATTGGAGCACTGTTGACTTCCTGCCCCTGGGAGGATGCACAAGGATGCACATTAGCCTAGTAGTTTCTCCTATAGAAAAGCTTCTCTAATCCTTGTCCCCATGCAAACATTGCCTGTATCTCATACGAATTGAGTTCGGTGTACAAACTGCCCAGTCACCTTACAGAAGAGATGGGTGGCATAAAATTTTAATAAATAAATAAAGTGGATAATTAGTACCCTAAAAAAAAGGTGGATGTGCAGTACAAGTGTTGAAAGAAAATGGAAACCTAAATTTTCTACAATTTTCTAGTTAAGCTTAGTCGATCTCAGAATAAGTCTACATAGGGTTGTGCATTATACAGGGGATGGGAGATCACCCAGAAATCCCAGGTCTGTAAGATAAGCTGGAAAGTTGAACGAGCATTTCAGAAGAAAGGAATAGAAAATTATTTCTGTATTGTTGTCAAGAATGTGTCGCCAGGTAGTTATCACCAGGAATTGAATGGTAAATATTCAATTTGAATTATCAACTTGAATATTTACCATTTTAATCAGGGGTTAAAATACTAGGTTAAATAAAGGTTAAATGCAGTTTCTTTGGATGGTTTCTAAATGGGAGTGAATATCTTGTTTTCCTATATTTTCCCCCTTCTGCTCATATTTTAACATTTCCATTATTTTCTCCTAGTACACTAGTAGATTTTGAATCATTTCTCTTATTTGATCTACCCTTTTCAACTAAAAAAAATCCTTGTAATTTGGAAGAGTGGAGTTTCTCTGAAAAAGGAAATTCATATTTTTCATCCGGACCAGATGTTATTCTAATGGCCTCTGGATTTTCTTTCCAAGATAATCTCCCTGGCTCTCCCCACTCATACTGTTTACAGTACCTATCATCTCAGGGTGAATAATCATATTCTCACTAAACCATAAGTTAGTTCTTTGAACTCCATCAGTTTTAATCTAAGGAACCTAACCACTTTGTAATTATATTTGTGCTAGATTTAAATTCTGAAAAAGAATATGTAACGCAACAAGTAGATCCAAATTACACGCATGCTGTATTGGTGACATCTCTGATGGATCAGAAATTAAAAGGACATGGAGGAAAATGTAGATGGCTTTGACTTGGCTTACCTTGAATGGCTGGCACTGAAATTCTTCCATAATTTCAATTAGAGCACCCATAGTCATGTGAACAACTTTTGTAACCAGCTGATTATTTTCCCTTGCCCAAGAAGGTACAGGATTTTTTTTCTCTTATGTCCTTTCCTGGGAGAAGTCACAATTTATTTAAAAACAATCATTAATGAGAGAGAAGAGAAAAAATAAGTTTTCTGCTTACCAATTAACTTGTGAAGCCACTCAGGTAAGGCAACTGACTTCCTAATTGATGGAGAAATTGAAGTTGCAAGTATAATTTTTTATACTGATAAATTAGGATTTAGTTTTATTATTATGCAAGTGCAGAAGTGCAAATCAACACAGTGGTTCATATATCACATTAAGTCATACGCTGCTTTGACTTCTGTGAAGCCAACCAATAGTGGTGTCTTCAACAAAGGGTAGTGTAAAAATCATTCAATAATTTATTTACTATCTGTTCTTAGCCAGGAAAGGAAATTTTAGTTGCTTCCTTTTCCTGATTACAGCTGAAATAATCATTCCAGATAGACCAATTGCCTTGTTTAATGACCATTTTTAGTTGCAATCGTGATGAAAAAGTAACTTTGCAACCAATCCTTGCGTTTATGATCTTCTGAGGTCTATAAAGCAAAGGAAAGCTGAAGTAAAATTTTATTTCACTTAGCAATTGCTTCATTTAACAACTAAGCTGCCAATCCCAATTGTTCTTGCTAAACAAGGACTACCTGTAAACAATTGGAAATATATGGTCTGTTGCTGTCTGAATGAGCTAACATGAACTTGTAAGTCTCCCTACTCTTACAGAGTTGGAAAGGAAATTTAAGCTTCTATTCTAGGACATAGTGGACCATTTAAATTTAATTCATTAATAGGCCAAAATAATATATTGTAATTTATCAGTGGTGGGATTGAAATATGTGAACAACTGGTTCTCTGTGTGGATGCCGCTTCCGGAAGTCCATTCAGGGCCTGGGCAACAAAAAATTAGCTACCGGTTCTGCCGAAGTGGTGCGAACTGGCTGAATCCCACTACTGTAATTTATTTGCCCTTCCTTACCAACTGAGAAAGGAAAATTACAAGGAAGCCTTTAATCTCTTTTCTCACATGGAAATGGGATACATGAAACTGAGACTTCTGTTGATTCATTCATGTAATAATCCATAATTCTCCTTATACTCCAGATTATTATTTTTTTTTCTGGGCAGCTGAACACATTTCTACAAGGCACTGGAAGAAATTCACTTTTTTTTTTAGTTTCCAAGGAAAATAATGGGGCTAGAAGAAGCTATATCTGGGCAGGGATCAGTCATATTCATCTAGTATTTCTTAGAGCAACATCCCCCTCCTTTTCTCCTTAAACTTGTAGCATGTCTTTCAAGAATTCAATGTCAATCAATCATTTATGACAAAGATGTTAAATTCTCTGCTGATTGGAGAACTGATGCCTGATCAGTCTAGTTTTGAACCTAACAACATGCAAGTCTTTTTTTTTTTTGTATTAAAACTTTTCTACAGTTGATGGTATAGATTAGCTCTGAATCATTTTGAGCTATAAGGTGATTTTACCCTTTTCTTCCAAAAGGGTGCCCCAGCCAACTGGCAGAATCTCTGGAACTCAACATCAGACTAAGCCTAACTGCTTTACCAAAGACCCAGATATTAATATTTGCGATACGGCGCGACACACATGACGTTGCGAGTTTGACACCCCTGCTGTAGGAAAATCATTAATGTTCCACACAAACAAGTATTGTACTTCTCAGCAATTTATACATACTGTAATAGTTAATACTTATAATCAATAGCTCCTTCTTTCTGAAGAAACCAAGCTAAAAACTGGCTTAGTCTTAGAATATTTTTACTTTTTTTGAATCCGTGGTTTATTTTTTAAGGATTTTCTTGGAGGGGTGTTATAATGTTGTAAACTAGATTTTTCTGGAAGGGAGAACCACATAGAAATATTAGATGTCTAATGTATTTTGAAGAAATGGCAAGAGGTCCAAGCTCATGATTTGCTGCATCAATGGAAGCTGGGTGGAAAAAAGCCTATAGTTGAAGTTCTTGCATTTACAGCTCTTTGAGAGCAATGGAGGATTGCAGCATGCAAAACACAATGCACTATGATAGGCTTCAATGTGAGCATCAGAAGAGATTGAATGTTTTATCCAATTCATCTGCACCTACGAGTTATGAGAAGCAAAGAAAGATCTATCACAGGTAGACCGAAATCTCTTCAGAAGTAGTAAACCTGTGGTGGAGCTTAGACTTCTCCTAAGGCAGATCAGATCAGTGGGGAAAGTTGTGTGGGGACATCAGCATTGGTGGAGGGTGGGAGGGCAAGCTGGTGGGATATATTCTGTGAACTGTTGAGAGGAGAAAAAGGTCCTCTTCACTCCATAAAATAATTCTAGGGCCTCTCCAGATTTTGCTTTTTCTGAAATCCAGGACATCTAAGAGTCCACATTTTATGCTGAATCATAAGTAACCCAAAATGAAACATCTGAAATATGTGGTTTTTATTGGATTTGAAACAAAACATTTTCCATTTCATGCATTCTATTAATGTAGAATTTCTTTTGCCTCATTGTGCTTTAACGCCTGCATACAACCATGCAAACAATTCTTTTAGTGGCAAGATTCAATTTAAAACTATGTCTTGACATTGTACAATAAATCCTAATTTATTTTAACTAATATCTAATCCTGAAATCCTTATTTCTAATTTTTATCCGAATTCAACCCAAGCTCCTTTTCCATCCAGAGAAATGTAAACTCACAATTTTGTTCTTGAATCGTAAGTAGGTATCTCTCATGAATGTTTAAAAAGACTTGTTAAAGCAGGCATGTCAAACTGCCGGCCCACAGGCCGGATGCGTCACGCCGAAACCGTGCCCACCCCATTTTCGGGAATGGGGGAAAAGTCGCGATATGTCGCAGGTTTGACACGCCTGTGTTAAAGTAACAGAGCAATTAAATGTACATTTTGTTTAAGCATAATATAAAACAAGATGTAGTAATGAAAATGGAGATTTATTATATACGTTTGAAAAAATTAAAATGGCTTATTTTTAACCCATGCAGGGTTAAATGTTATAAATCAAATGCCAAGACCAGTATGAAAATTTCAATTGTACTGTAAAGTATACATGAAACAATGTTATAAACCAAATGCCAAGACCAGTATGAAAATTTCAATTGTAAAGTATACATGAAACAATGTTATAAATCAAATGCCAAGACCAGTATGAAAATTTCAATTGTATTGTAAAGTCTACATGAAACTCTCTTAAGATTCTGACTTCCTTTGAAGTTTTTTACCCACTGCCAAGTTATCATTACTGCCAGTTTTCAACTACCATTACTTTCTAATCCTCAGATATGGTCAGCTTTCTAAGCAATTGTTGTCATTGAAGACAAAAGTCTTTTTTGGCCAAAGATAAGTTATAAACAAGGCTGAATGAGAAGCTAATGTATCACCTCTACAGCTATCCCATCTGACAAGTATTTTAGTGAACAGATTATTGAATAGCAGCTGTAAAAGTTCATTTTTGAACACCACAGATATTTCTATTAAACACTGTATTGCAATCTTATAAAATTTATTTTAGTATCTATGCACATTTAGCAGGTTGCCAATATTTATTGAAATCTGCAACTCAAAATTAAGCCATTTCATCACATTATCATTAACAATAACAGATTAAACACCATACATGGCATGACTTGAGATTTCATGATACTCAAGGCAACAGTAGCTCTCAACAAGAAACTTTGGGGACCAAAGGTTCCAAACATCTTTTGAATTCAGCAGTATTGTGTTTGTTAATGGGCAACCAACAATTCTTTCACTTTTTGAGTATCGTAAATCAATTGTATGTCACAGAAGAGAGCCTGGATTTGCTGCTTAATATATTTTGTCCAAGGAAAAGTGGAGTGTTGAAGAATTAGCATTGTTCCAGTACTTTATTTCCCTTTCTTAAATTTTGATGTTGCTGAACCACTACTCTTGGCCTTCTTTTTGGCCGATCCCTTAGGCTCTGACTCCTTACGCTTAGCTGAGGTAATAGAGCCAGTCACTTTGAAAAAATCATCCAGCCGGCCCTGAGTGCTTCCCTGTCGGCTCTTGTTCAGTCTCTTGATCCCATTACGAATTCTTTCTTCATTGAATTGTTTCTCCCCACACATGAAGCTAACCAGTTCTTCCTCATCAGGCTCATTCCACTTCAGCTCCACCTCTTCTGGGTTTACAACTTCAGGCTCCAAGAAGAGTTTTTGGGCCTCCTTGTGCAGCCAATTCTCAGGCACGGGATACTTCTTAGCATCTAGTTGCTGAATAATCTTCTCTATGTTTTTGTGCTGCCTGATGAGTTCCACTGCACGTTTGGGTCCAATTCCACGTATGCTTTCGCAGTAATCACAACCTAGTAATATACACAAGTCCACAAATTCTTTCTGGCTCAAGCTCATATCCTGGAGAATACGGTTTAGATGAATTTCCTGAATGGGCAGTTTCTTTGCCTCACTCGCTGTAAGATGCCGCATTAGCACAGGGCTGCCAAAGGTCAAGCAATCCATATCCTCAGTGGCAGCTGCGTAGACCTTGTTTCCTTTCACCAGCGCAGCACAGCTAGCTTCAGCTTCACCAGGGGCATCTACGTATGGGATGCCCATCAAAGTCAGCAGTTTTTTACATTCATCATTGTGCTGTTTAGTCACTTTAACTAGTCTCTTGCTGAACTTTTCTATATTTTCCTCCTCACCCATCTCTTTGGCCTCTTGCAGTTGCTTTTCTGCTTCGGTCCGGCGCTCAGTACGCTTAGCCAATTCACCCGATTTCAGCTGGGGGGGTTTGCCATCAAAGACATAGACAGGCTTGATGCCATTTTCCACCATGCGGATAGTGCGGTAGAACATACCCATCAGGTGGCTTGTAGTCTCACCTTCTTCATTCTGCAGCATGTCAGCTCCCTGTCGTACAGCAATTAGGAACTGGTAAATACTCATAGAGGCATCAATGGCCACTTTCCGCCCAAAGTAACTCTTGATGTCATTTTCTCGAATGGCAGCAGGAGCCATATCTGCAATCAGCTTGGCCAAACCATGGATTCCCATCTCGACTGGTTAATCTATGAATCTGAGGCAATATAATAGAGGAGAAACCTAGGAAATAAAGTAATAGGTAAATTTTAAAATGACAACAAGCCAAGTCTCAGAGTGGAACAAGACATATTCTTAGTGTACTGATAATCTTTTATCAATATCACAGAGATCAATTATCTTAAATGACATTTCAAAGGACTTTAGGAAGAAATTACATTTCCCTTATGGACTCTGGGGGCTTGGTTTTTTTTGTTGTTCCCATTCTTGTTTTCATCATTCTCATTTTCATCCTTTGTTTTTATCTATTGCTATATGTTTTCTTGTTTTTAATGCTTTTATTTGTAATCACCCAGAGTTGTTGGGAGTCAAAAGCAGCATACTGATAACTTTACTCCCAAGAAAAATGTAATTATTTGTAATGGGGTGCATTAAGAAAACTTTAACTGCAGTCAGTTCATGCCAAGTGAATGGCTATAGATAGCATAGCCACATTTTAAGATAATTTATTTCTAATAAAGGCTAAGGAATCCTCTTCCAAAGGATAAGATCATCACGGGGCATGAAAAATTACTGACAACTGTTCATAGTCAGCCACAACTCAAAGACTGCAGAAACTGAAGAAAGCGGTGGAGACCTCACTTTTCTACTAGCATAGGGTCGGTCCCACACTGGGAAACAAAACCTAGATTGTCGTCGGTAAGACTTGTGCTCGTCCGAAGGCCAATGCCTGCAGGGCGAATCGGCCTCTGGAAATTCAGAGTCCACGCACATGAAACCAGATGGGAGAACCGCCCAGGTGGATCCAAGCTTGCCGTATTGATCCCAAGTACTTAGCCGCCCACCCAGCGCTAAGCCTCTTGCTAAATGAATGGCTCTTCAAACACTCAGTTTTGCAATTCCACCATCCTGCGCCACACTTGATGTGTCCACAATTAGAAAACCCAACTGCAATGATAGCAATAATAAAAGTGGTAACATCCACCACGCTACCTGGCAAAGAGCTCTCCTTTTTCGATTTTGTACACAGCCGCAAAAGCAACTTCGTCCCGCACCTTTCCTCTATCCCCGAGCGGGCCAGCAGGCTCCCACCGCCTTTGATTGACGCGCCCCTCCGTCCGCCGCGCGGGAACTAAACTGCGTCTCTCTCTCTCCCCAACCCGGCGCTCCCCCACTCCTCTCTCTTCGCGCCTTCTAAATCCCGCGCTCAGGGCTGCAAGGGACGAGACCGCGCAGTGATTTCTGGGGAGATGTAGTTCTGACGACAGCTTTGTGCGCTCCCCTACTACAAGAGAGCCAAGCGGACCACAACTCCCAGCAAGCTTTAGGCTGGAGAGACTGATGACAGACCGAGCTCCGGAGACGGAAGGGCGGAGCGAGGATGGCAGGAAAGAACGGACGTGTCCTTCTGTAACGGGAACCGACGCCGACGCCGCCATGGTAAGTGGCAGGGAGAGGGAAAGTCGGCGGCTGTTTTTACATGGAGGCTTTTTCCGGCTGCGGCCGTTGGTGATTGTCGGACCCAGTTCCGGCGCGTCTGTAACCCAAGAGAAAGCTTTTCAGGGGCCTCTTTAGATGGATGTTGATGGCCGGTGGCTCTTTTTGCAAACGACAGAAAGAGGCTCACACACAGAAGCTGGACCTCCCATGGACCTTACTTTACATTCCTGTGAAGGGAGGGTTGGGGGTGGAGGGAGGCCAAGAGGCTCAAGCTGAGGCTTGCAGGCCTCAGGATAAGGAAAAGGCGGGGAGGGTCGTTGTAGGGGCATCAACAGATAAGGAGCTGTTGTGGTCCTTTCTTTCTTTCTTTCTTTCTTTCTTTCTTTCTTTCTTTCTTTCTTTCTTTCTTTCTTTCTTTCTTTCTTTCTTTCTTTCTTTCTTTCTCCCTTTCTTTCTCCCTTTCTCCCTTTCTTTCTCCCTTTCTTTCTCCTTTTATATTAAAAACCTACCTAATGCTCCCACCTCCTATTTTCCCCACAACAACAACCCTATGAGGTAGATTGGGCTGAGAATGACTGGCCCAAAGCCTCCTAGCCGGCTTTCATGTCTAGAAGAGAGAAGCCCAACTCTCACAGTCTCCTGGTTTCTAGGCCAACGGCTTCACTGGCTCTCACTGTTGTGTCCATCCTTCTCAACATCCATGAGGGCCAGGGGGAAATAGTTCCTTTGCCTCGTGCTGCAGTTCTCTTAATAAGATATATATTAAAAAATAGTACTTAAATCTTCATAGTCTTATATTCTTGTCTCACCACCCACCCATCCCTTTTTTTTTCTTTATTTCAGGAGCTTGAAACAATGAGCAGATACACCAGTCCGGTGAATCCGGCTGTGTTTCCACATCTCACTGTGGTACTCTTGGCCATTGGCATGTTCTTCACAGCTTGGTTCTTTGTGTATCCTTACTATTGCAGTGATATATTTTGGTTACTTGCAAATATATAAGGTGGTCAGCAGTCCTATAGAGAGCACTATATCTTTATAGTCTAACTGCTTACTGTATAAATCTGAATACTGTAGATTTTTGTTCTTGACAGGGGTCTCCAAACTTGGCAACTTTAAGACTTATGGACTTCAACTGCCAAAATTCCCCAGCCAGCATGGCTAGCTGAGGAATTCTGGAAGCTGAAGTCCACAAGTCTTAAAGTTGCCAACTTTGAAGACCTTTGTTCTTGACAAATACAATAAAGTCTTAACAAGGTTATCAGGGTTTTACTCTTCCTATTGTATATTTTGCTACTGAGTATTAAGATTAGTGATATATAGAGTCTGAACAAACAAAAGAAATTTAGCACTTTTTTATATATTTCATCAACAGTTATCAAACAAGCAGTATATCAATTGAAATCCCTATCACCTGCCTAGTTCGGTCAATTCAGTTAAAAGATAACTAAAGTATATTGTTTAAATACTTTATTAAACAGTAAGTGCTGATTCAGGAATCTGCTCTATTATTACATTCTTTAGCTTCTATTATAATGGTAGATTCTAGAGATTTGTCATGTTCCACTCTAAGTTCCTAACACTGGATTTCCATCAACTGATGGTGATACAATCCTTAAATGAAGAACATTTGAGATAATTTTCAGAAGGCAGAGTATCAGAGTATAATTTCAAGGTACAGCATAACATCACTTGGGAAGTCACAACTCTTCAACTATAGTATATACCAGTATTCAGGGGACTCTCTCCTCTTGGCTAAAATTGGTGATCAAGATTCCATCATTAGAAAAGCACTTAGATAAAAATGAAATTCATGGAAATTTGGTTTGCCAGAAAGCACCTGGATGACCCAATATTAGGATGTCATAAATGGTGTTCACATATTTTCCTGTTCTTTTAAGCAGCAGACATATGATTATTACTACTTTTGCTGAACATAAATATTTTACAGCATCATAACATGCTTTTATGTCAGGAGTGGAGATACTCAATTGCCAAAACTCAAAAGACAAAAAATTATTTCATATAGTTTGAAACGACAAACATTACATTCAGGGTTTGTGCCACATACTCAGTTTAAAATTGTATTACAAGCATTATTATGAGTCAGTGTCATTAGAAATGTGATTGTTTCTCAAGGGTGGGAAAGCATTCTTAAGTAGTCAAAAAAGTTTTAACTAAAAAAGATTAACATTTAAATTTGGATGATGAGAATTGTGAAATTTTGATAAAGAAACTTGACTTTATAAATACACGAGAGACAGCATGGGTGTGACAATATTTCTAATAGCTCTGTTACTGAATGGCTACCATTATAATTGAAACTGAGGATAGTTACTAACTTGCTTCTGTTCCTTCAATTCATTCCATTCTGTTTAACTGTTTAACTTAACTGAAGAAAGTGATCTAACTAGTGGAAACTAATCAAGGAGAGAAGCAACCTAGAACTAAGGAGAAACTTCCTGACAGTTAGAACAATTAACCAGTGGAACAACCTGCCTCCAGAAGCGGTGAATGCTCCAACACTGGAAGTTTTTAAGAAGAGACTGGACAGCCATTTGTCCGAAATGGTATAGGGTTACCTGCCTGAGCAGGGGGTTGGACTTGATGACCTCCAAGGTCCCTTCCAACTTTATTATTATTATTATTATTATTATTATTATTATTATTATCAATTAGTCTCCTCTATTTTTGGCAAGGAAAGGATTGCTTAATTTCTGTATTATGAGCTAGGTTAAAGATAGGTGATCAGTACAGTCAGTTGTCATTCTATTATATATAGGAAACAAGTGTGTGTTTTTCCAATTTACATTGACAGGTTTTCTGTAAACCTGTCTGGTTATACCTTTAATTACTATCTCAGTTATGAAGTGACATCCACCAAGTATACCCGGGACATTTACAAAGAATTACTCATCTCTCTAGTAGCATCACTCTTCATGGGCTTTGGAGTTCTCTTCTTATTGCTGTGGGTCGGAATCTATGTGTGACAGTGGTTAGGATTATTTCAGGTGAGACATGTTAAATGCTATGCTGAGGCCTCCTAACAATAGATCTGATTAATAAGTGTGTAGAACAAACTCAGATGAAACTTTAAAAAAGCATATTTAGAGATGTGATGTAAATACAAATAGTCCTCAACTTACAACCGTTCATTTAGTGACCATTTGAAATTACAACAATACTGACAAAGTGATTTACAACTGGTCCTCATATTTATGACCATCACATCATATCAAAATTGGCAAGCAGCATGTATTTATGACAATTGCAGCATCCCGGGGTTATATGATCACAATTTGTGACCTTCCCAGCCAGCTTTCAACAAGCAAGTTGAAAGTGAAGCTGGATTCACTTAACAACCGTATAATTCACTTAACAACTGCACTGATTCACTTCACAACTCTGATGTAAAACCATGCACGACACTCTTAACCACCTTGCTTAGCAATGGAAATTGCGGTTCCCAGCTGTGGTCGTAAAGTGGTAAGGACTGCCTGTAACGCTAAGCATGTTCCAGCAGACTAAGATGGACTGAAATACAGGGACAAACTGTTCAGCATCCAAAACTAAGTGTCAAGAACAGCCCTTTACTTTTTATCTAGTCAGCTGTTTGTAGGCTTACACTGTTAGTATAAGAATATTAAATTTCAAATCAACTTTATAAAAAAGCTTGAAATATTCAAAAACAACCTAATAATATACATTTTCATTTTAAAATGAAATAAAAGCAATTCATATTGTTAATAAAGTTTTAACATAAGAGCTGGTATGTATGCATTTTAGAGGCAGCCATTAGAAACAACATAACAGCTCTTTAGAAATATCACTTATTCTGCATATATATTATACAAAAACAAGTTTTAAAATGCTAAACATTTTGGAGAAGATATCAGCATATTATAAAAGAATTCACTTCACTGAAAACTATGTACAGTCAATTGATATTTCATAGAATCAGAGTTTGAAGGCAGCTCAGTGCAGGATCTGCTAAGCCATTAGGAAGATTGCTACTGGGACTCTCAGTGAAGAGGAATACAGTATACCTCTTCCAGAGACAGCCTGTTCTACTGACAGTTTTTAGCATCAGGAACTTCCTCCAAATACCTAACCTAAGTTTACTTCCTTGCAGTATCAAACCATTGGTTATGTTTCTATGGTAACTGCTATTTTGCTTTGTAGATTTCTCTGCAGATGAGCAGTTGCCAGTCAGATATGCTGTTAAATACACAGAAGCTTCTTCAGGTGGAAATTGTGACCTCACCTGCCATTGGAGGCACCACATGTTATATTTAAACAAGACTGCATACATGACTGGTAGTTTTTTTAGTCAAACAGATCAGATGTGGCCAGTGGCTTTCATTTGATGATTACTATGGAACTGAGCATTCACATTTTCCACGAGCAAGTTTCAACCAATTGCTGGTTTCCCATGCCTGATGGGAATAGGAAACTAATAAAATAAGACTGGATTGTCGAGAAAAAGAAGGAAGATGTTGCTATTTTTTTTCTTTCACAACATCCACCTCAACAGCATACATTTTGTTGTGTGTCCTTTTCCAAGCTCTGGGTTACTGGAGTTGAAGTTCCCTCAACCTGTAAATTTCCAAACTTTAGTTTCCTACAACCTACACATGCTTGTTCAGATTCTGACAAGACAAGCCCATTTCATTTGCAGTCATAGTTACCATACACTTTTACCAATTATGCTGAGAGGTAGTAGGTCCATTGAATATATTTCAAATGGAGACTAGATAATGTCTTGGATGCCTTAGATTCCTGCACAGCAGAGGGTGGCTTAGGAGTTCAGTGGCCCAGTCAAACTTGAAGACAGTAACTTTATTATTTAGGCAGATATTTATACTATTCTAAACAAAGAATTCATGTATGAAAAATGTAAGTTACAAGATTCAATCATTTACAATAGAAACACCATATATTAGTATGTGGGTATTTATTAATGTACTACCTGAGTCTTGAGGTTTTGATCCCATGTTATTTGTCTTGTTTTGGATAGTGACATGGAAAGCAGTAAGGGAAAGCTTTAAAGAAATGGTATGACCCAATTTTGTTCTTTTTTTTTTCTTCATTTCAGATTCCAGAAGCCTTTCTGCACCTCCTTTTTACTTTTTTATTGAACAGTGTGGCTTATCACAGTTCTGGACTGTATTTCTAACATGTGAGAGTTCTAATGTCAGATCAATAAAGCTGAATCTGTGATAAGCTGAATGTTGTGCTATACTCTTGAGGTGTTGTTTTTGCTATCCATGTAGATCCATTCATTGCTCACTGACTGGTCTCAACCATAGTTAGCCTTGGGTTCGTATATATTCTCAGTAGGAGAAAAAGATGGAGCTCCCTAGAAGCAGATGATAAGTCAAGTGGCGTGCTATTGAAATCCAATCTCAATGCAAAATGCCAAGAATGAGAAATTGAGATGACCATTTCAGTTTATTGATGCATCCAATTCACTGTTACGTTTTTTGGATATATGGAATAAATGTGTAACATTTAGAGTGAGGGTTATGTGCATCCTGTTTTAGGGAGATAAATGAGCTTTAAAACATTTAGAGGTGCAAATGTAGCCTGTGTCTTCAGCTCTTTTGAAATACCTGGATCTTTCCTATACATGATCTCAGGAAAAGCTACTACTGCTGCTTTAACCAGTTGCATATGTAGCTGCATGACCCTACATCAGACATGTCAAACTCGCGACGTCACATGACGTTGCACAACGTATCAGCTTTTCCCCCATTGCCGGCAATGGGGTGGGTGCGGTTTCCTAGTGATGCGTCCGGCCCGCAGGCCGGCAGTTTGACACCCCTGCCCTACATATTCCAGAGTGCTCCACTGCTCTGATGATCCTGTACCTGATTAAATGAACTATTTCAACAAATGTATTTGTTCTTCAGGTGCTGCCATATTTATTTTTGCTGCAATAAACAGTGTTATCCTTTTGGGAACAACATGGAGACAGCAGTTCACCTAATGATCTTTTTGATAGTCACATGCATTACAAATAACATTGATTTTACCTCTATGTTATGGCTACCTTATGTTACTTCTAAATAATTTCTTCTGCATCTTATTTTGAAAAGGCAGAAAATAGGATGTTTCACATTTTTGGCTCATAAATGAATCAATTCATTTGTGCAGTGATAGGGGATTGGCCTAGAAACCAGAATTCTAGGCTTTGCTTCCCTTAGGCATAAAAGCTACTTTGGGACAGTCATTCTCTCTCAACCCAACCCACCTCAAGAGTTGTTGAGAAAATAGGAGGGAACATTAGATACTTTGACCACTTGAATTGAATGTGTGTGTGTGTGTGAGAGAGAGAGAGAGAAATAGAGAATATGTCTGGAGATTCTCAGTCATCTAGGTCATGGTTGTCCCAAAGGTGCTTTTTCAAGAGGCAACTGACTTTGTTTTTCTTTGAAGACATTTCGCTTCTCATCCAAGAAGCTTCTTCAGCTCTGACTGGATGGGAGGAATGGAAGGATTTATATTCCTTGCAGACAGCTGGTCACTTGCATTATGAGCTGTGGTGACGCAGTGGTTAGAATGCAGTACTGCAGGCTATTTCTATTGGCTGCCAGCTCAATTCTCACTGGCTCACTGTTGAGTCAGCCTTCCATCCTTCCGAGGTCGGTAAAATGAGGACCCAGATTGTTGGGGGCAAATGCTGACTCTGTAAACCGCTTAGAGGACTAAAGCACTGTCAAGTGGTATATAAGTCTAAGTGCTTATTGCTATTGCTATTTTCAGGGTGCAGCCTCCAAAGCCTATGAACTGATGGAAGCTGCATATTTTTGCCATGTTAAATTAACAGATAAGAATACGAGAGAAACTGCAGATTCCTTTTAGTGTATAAGAATTAAAATGCATTTAATTGCTGAGTTGTTTAATAAGTGCAGAGATGAAGAAATATATTTTCCTTTTGCACTGTTGCAAATGTTTGTATCCTTGATTGTACCCCATATCCCTAAGATGTAAGACTAAACATACTAAAATATTAAACTCCACAAACAGTATCCCAAAGTAAATAACCAAAGACCTGATTAATTTAGTTTATTGATTCTATATTAATCCTCCCTGATAAACAAAATAGCTTCATTAACAAAAAAGGATGGGAAGTACTTCCACAACAGATAGATTTCAGTATCTTCATCAGGTATATTAGATTCTACAGGTTAAAATTAGTTAATGTGTTAAGTGTGCTATTTGTTTATTTAAAACAGAATGTTAAACTTTGCAAGTATCTTAGGTAACTGAAAATAAAGCTGTTTCTTTAGATGCTGGTATAATCAGTTCTTCATTGCTTTAATCTGTTAAGTGGATATTAAAATCAAAGATGTTAAAATCAAAATTACCAACTTATACATTACTGTTATGTGGGAATTCCATTGCTTCCAATAATAGCTACATTGCTCCTGGTGACATACCCTACTAAAATCAATAAGGCTCAGTCCCAATGACAATTATTACCAATAATTCAAAATTTAAACGAATTAAATATGAGATCTTCCTGATTAATCTGACAAAGTTTCTCATTTTTAATAAAAGTGCATATAAAAACTGCAGATAGGAACATTAATCTAAAACATGATCATCCCTCAATATCTCCAAATATTTCTTGTGGCATATTATGTGTAATATCTAAACCAAATTGTTTTTTTTCTTGATCTGCATCCTTAATTGCACTGTGTGTAACAATTCAGTCTACTGAAGTGAAGAATAAGTGATAAGCCAATCTTGGATACAAAGTAGTATACTTGGGTATTTATTTATACAGGTACATTTCTTAAGAATTAGGCTCTAGATAAGCAAACAAAAGTAGAGGAATCCTCCAAAACAAGAACGAAATATAAATACAAATTGGAAAAGCAGGTGGTAGACGAAAAAGCAACTTCACTTATTCTCCACCAAACTAAAATAATAAAACATTAACATAGTAACTAAGTATATGACTTTGAAATTGTAGACAATATACAATGATTAAAGCTGTGGTAGCAACTTTTAAACAAAACAAATTAGTGCTTTATATTCCTTAAGGCTCACAGTGATGGCATAAAATATTTATATACAGGCTTTTAAGCTTTAACAATAATGAAAGTACAAAAAGTGTATGGATTTTCCTTTTGAGAAATCGTTCCTAACCTTCAGAGTAGCCAAACTTTAAAAGCTGGCTCCATGTCCACCCTCATTTTTCTTCCTGTTCCTCCAAACGTCTAAAGAGGCATAGTTAGAATTTCAGCTCTTAGAAAGGTGAGCTACCAACTAAGCAGGAAGCACCATCTCTTAACCTATCTCTATCAGACAGAGGAACAGATACAGTTGTTAATCACGATTTTGTTTTTGAGAAGTCTGTAAATGATGCAAATGGGAAGGGATGTTCTGAAACAAGATGAGTAAAGATTGTATGGTCGAAAGGTCCAGTGTATGTGATTATGCTAATAACTGAGGCATTGATGGTTATTAATTTGCTTTGATTTTTTGGCTAATTTTCTCTCTCCCACACTTGATACCTTGAAGCATTTTGAGACAAAAGAGATATTACAGATGCAGTGTTAACAGCATTTTAAAACAATAAAACATGTAATATAAAGAGCAATACTTGTTTTAAAAGATTATGCATACCGGAGACAACTTTAATGTGAATTTGCCAATAAAAATATTTGATATATGTATATGTGTGCTTGTGTGTATGTATACACACACATACATATATACATGCATACTTATATATAAACACCGATACCTTCTCTCCAATTCCATTGGATCTACTGGGAGAAGAAAAAGTGATTGGTTATTTTATTTCAGATGTCATTTTGTCTTTGCTGCCTCACCCTGATCAGGATAGATAACAAACAGTGGTGGGTTAGCTATTTATATCAGTACTGAGGAGTAGGCAAAGGGATAGTCAGGAAAATGTGAATGTCCTCATCAGATTGTTTTTAAATGAATAGCTCTTTACAGGTTTAAAGATTTCCTACTGCTTGTAATAAGGGAGTATTTTGGCACCTTGCTGCTGAGAAGAGCCATACTAGAGCTAAGATGCAATCAAAAGGAACAATGGACTCTTCCATTTCTATGAGTTACTACTTGCATTACTTTTAACTAGATGGGCTCCATTGCAGGACTTCTACCCATCTGACTGGGATAACATTGTAAGATCCCACTATGTGGGAAGCTGAAAGAAAGAGGTTAACCCTGACATGGAAAAAGTGTCAGGACTGATGCAAGCCTCTAGAATGACAGCATTTCTCACACTGCCTTCAGAAGCATGGTCATAACAGTCCAGTAGGTAGGTGATAAGCAGGGTTCTGAGGGGAGTAAATGTGCATCTTGATTTGCATTTCATTGCTAGAAAATAGGAAGCTGGAGGGGTGCTGGATACTTGCATGACTAGGTCTTTATGTGAAATAGGTTCTAGAAAGGCAAAATATGCTTTGAAGCAGATTGAATAACTACCAATTGTATTTATCAATGATAAGCAAGAATTAAATTCTAGCAAAGGCTGAATGCAAATAAATAAGAATGGACAAAGTCATGAATAGTTCCAAAAAAATGGGTGGAATTACATGGAAAGCATTATTGTCTATGAGTGATGCCCCCCCCCCATGCTATATTAATTTATCATGGCATTTAAAAAAGCCAGTGGATACCCCAAACAGTATTTTGCTTTGATATGGCAAGCCTAGGTTCCACGAGGAAATGTCCTCTTCCAATTGTTTTATAGGTTGCACTTGAGGGAGATTAAAGCTAAGGAAATTAACTGCAATAAAATATTCACCAGTTGCGGATGGACAAAACCTCCTCACAGCTTTTTAAGTATTTTGTTTCATCTCATACTGGTCTCTGATAAATGCTTACATGATTAAATGGACTGCGTCCCAAGAATAACCATAAAAGAAAGATTTTATATGGCCTATGGTTTCATCATTTATTCTTCGTGTTATTCTGAGCACAGGTGTGTGTACAGAGGAAAAAAGAGACTCCCAAAAAATCACATTAAAATGTACAATATGTTCCTCTACTCTCCTTTACATTGGCTCTGTTACAATTATGTCCAAAATAAGGCACTGAGAAGGAAGAGGAGGAGAAAAAAAGAATATAGAAGGAAAGAGGAAAACAGAACAGTGTGGGTAAAGAGAGAAGCTAATGCTATCAAGGATGATCTAGAGCAGGGGTCCCCAACCTGTGGGCCACGGCCCACTATCGGGCTGTGGCCTACTGGCCAGCGGGCCATGGAACAGGCTGGCCAGTGCACGCATGTGTGCGCGCACGCGCTCATCCTCACGTTAGCGCTGCTATGCAAACGGGACACCGTGGCAAAAATGGGCTGTGGTGAAAACGGGCGCCATGTGGTGAAAAGAGGACTGCTAGTGTCACACAGGCGCTAGCACCGCCCTGTTTGCATCATGCGTGCTCATGGCCCTGTTTGTGTATGTGCACGCGCGCATGCGTAAAATGCTTCCCCCTCCCTTTCCCACCGGTCCGCCAATAGAGAAAGGTTGGAGACCTTTGATCTAGAGAAATACAGGCAATGGCTGTCTTCATAATAACTGAAGCTCTTACTATTATAGCTGTTTCAATTCTGCACTGAAACACCAATCAGTGCAATCCTCCAATAAGCAGTGCTTAGCAGTGTATCCTTATGGAAGTTTGCTGAACTCAAATTCATTTCTTTCTGTTACTCATCAGTGAATGGTGAGTACAGGACTGCAGTTTAAACTGGTTTTTTTTTTTTTTTTGCCGGAGAGCCTTACCTAAAGTATATATTATCTTCAATGTTTAAAACCTATAGTAATGACAGCAATAAATTACAATTCCAGTTTGAGTTTTGTTAGTTATCTGAAATTAAGTGCCAAATTAAATACTGTACGTATTAAAGATTTCCTACTTCATGCCCGTTTGCCCCTTAGATCTCTTACTGTATCTCTATATACCAAAAACTGATCGTGTTAATTCTTTCTTGTGCAACAATGCCAGCTGGTGGCAAGTACCAGCAATGACAGCCATGCCATTCTTTACCTGTCTGTTTGCTTTGAGGTGGACCTAACTAAACCTTTTCTGTCTTCTCCTCCCTACGTCATCAAGTGGATCATCACTGCTCCCAGTGGATAAGAATACCCAGCTGCTGTTTTTCTTTAGGAACTATTCTTGGGCACACAACATACAGCATCCCAAAGAAAGATGTCAATCATTAATAACAAATTAATTTTATATTGCATTCATAAGTACCACTCGTTTTAAAGCATCCTGAAGAACAATTAGACCGGTACATTATTTTGTGAAAACAGGTTAAAGGTAAAGGTAAAAGTTTCCCCTGTCTAGTTGTGTCTGACTCTAGGGGGTGGTGCTTATCTCCGTTTCCTAGCTGAGGGAGCCAGCGTTGTCTGAAGACATTTCCGTGGTCATGTGGCCAGCATGACTGAGGCGCACGGATTGCTGTTACCTTCCCACCAAAATGGAACCTATTTATTCGAATTTGCATGCTTTCAAACTGATAGTTTAGCATACATATTAATACATTTATTAGTAGTGTTCTCATAAAACTATTTTTAACTATCGTTTTTCTCTGGGAAGTGTAAATTTTAGCATAGATATACAATGCAGTGTCAAATACGCAACATTGGTAATAGCCTAAAAGTATGCCTACCTGGTAATAGATAAATTAATAATGTGGCAGTTCCAGCAAGGAATGCAGGCAACACTACTGTATGTTTTCACAAATACACCAATGCTTTAAAAAAATACCAATAGCCAAGGGCTACTTTAGTAATTTTTAACTACAGTAATCCAATTTAAAACTTGCACTGTTGGGTGGCTGGAATATGCCAAAGGGAGGGACGCTTCTTTTCATATATTCACTATACAGTAATTTCGTTCTGGTTGAGAGAGCTGAGCCAGCAGCTTCTTACTTTCCCCATCAGATCATCTCCTTGTTCTCTATGCAACTGTTGTTGCTCCTACATAAAATTTATTTAACTATTTTAGAAAGAAAAAACCAGGGCCTGAACCAACCTAACTCATTTGTCTTTGAACTGAGGGCAAAAGGCTGATACCTTGACATTGTGCTTGTACATCTGACTTATTCCAGCACCTAATTCAAAATGTTGGCTCAGTCTGGCACTCAGTGTGGACTCAACTTTGGTTTCCTATGAGACACAAGCCAATCAATAATTGACTTGAATGTTGGCTGCTGTTTCTTTTCTCTTTTTGGTGAACCCCCCCGCCACAAGTGGTTTAGCAAATTAAAATCTTGTAACAGTAAATTACCTGAAATATGAAGGATATTCAAAGCCTAGAATGAAGAAAAGTGTTTTGTTTGTTACCTCACAGAGACCCGTGACCCCTTAGAGATTAAAAAATATTCAGTGTAGATATTTTTAGCACTGGGTACGTTCCTTCTGGTGGCCTCCTTTTCCTGGTTTCTGGCACAAGGGTTAATACTATAAGTTTTTCCATATTCTCTTTGGGACAAATGTATTTTTGGCACCTGCAGATCGTGGGATTTAAAAGGCTTCAGTCAATGCTATTATGATACCAGCATTGTGGAGTCCAGTTGTAGAGCCCAGAGGTTATTTTCTCAAGTATATTTGAAGAAGAGAGCTATCTTCTTGAGAAGCATCTTCATCCAGTCCTGAAAAGAAGGCACTTTGGGTGCAAATGTGGCCTGCCTGAGAGTGGCTTTTGCAG
Source organism: Azemiops feae (assembly GCA_023970755.1). NCBI lineage: Eukaryota > Metazoa > Chordata > Lepidosauria > Squamata > Viperidae > Azemiops > Azemiops feae. Next base: position 1,373,667 of record JALGBA010000070.1, on the reverse strand, counting down.
GGTCCATGAGGTTTGTTGTCTGCCGAATACACATTTATACTAAGATAGGAAGAAGTGAGAGGTAAACCCCATAGCTTTTCCATTGGTTATTGCTATTGAAAACAACCTATCAGCCCTGAATTCCAGTGTCACCAGGATTTCTGTCAAGCATAGCTTTAAAGAGAAGTATCTGACTGCCAGTTAGAAAGTTGAAAATTCCAGTGTATGACTTGCAACACATCTAGATAGAATTCCTTTTCAGACAGATCCAGTGTTTCCATTTTAGAATAGGACTTCACACATCATTGGTAAGAAATTTGCCTTAGAAAGCTGCTTCGCTGACTTTCTGGGCACCAAGTTTTGTTTCCAGTCAAGCCATATCTTTCAGTTCAGAGATGTCCAAGTAGACTGAACACAAGCACGGTCAAGCCTAAAATTTTAAAATCCAGTGTACTCACAAGCCAGAGGAATTTTACCATCCTACAGCAAATCAAGAAAACAAAATGCCTCTGTATTTCCTTGTTTTGCTTGTGGCAGTATTCCTTCCCAAAGTATGACGTTCTAAGATTTAACATCCCTCTGCTAGGAAGGAAACCAAAGTAACTCAGACCCAAAGGAAGAGCTTATTGATTAGAAGCAACTAGTCAGGGCGTGGTGTTCTTTGAAGAGAGTATTCAGTCAAAAGAGTCTTGGAGCCCATCGTTTTTCTGCTTCTGTCAAAAGGCTGCAGGTATTCCTGAGACTCACTCACAGAGCCAATAAAACTGGAAATAGTAGTCATTAAAGAGAGAGCCCCTCTGCTCCACAGGGGTACTGCAGTTAGCTTGGCCCTGTGAGGAGGAAATGGAAAAAAAAATAAGGTTCAAGGGAAATGAAGGTGTTTTTTTTTTTTTTTACTGAGAGGAATTCTTATCTTCTTGAGGGAACCATGAGGGTTTGCAAATAGCCATCATTATCAGAAACAATTTACCTTTTGGGAAACAAGCCATAGAGAGTTGGTCAGATCATTAGCTCAAAACTATTACTTCTTTTGGAATAAATGTAAATGAGTTCATATTTAGAGTCAAAATAAAAAGTGAGCTCATACTCTGAATCGGTCCCCTTGGATCACTAGAACTCTTCTCCGATTTTATGAAGAAAGGCTAATTTTCTGTGTGTTTTTAAGGCACAGAAATCTTTATACTGATATCCTGTGTCAGTAAATCTGACTTCCTCTACAAGCCCCAGACTTTTAAATCTGCTCCCTAAAAGTTCAAGTCTCTCCTGTGCTCTCACACAGGTAGTTGCACTAGAATAGTGTTTCTCAACCTTGGCAACTTTAAGTTATGTGGCCTTCAATTCCATTCTGGCAAGGGAATTCTGGGAATTGTAGTCCACATATCTAAGGTTGAGAAACACTGCACTAGAGCAAAAACAGCAATCTCAATACTGTGGCAAGAAATTTCATAGTGTTCCTAAAGCCTCTCAATTAACTCTGCAGAGCAACATATTTTTCTCTACTGAAGATTAATCCTAAAATGAAATAAGCATCCCTGTGAAATCTAGACATTATCCTTCCCATGGACACTGAATCATTTCTTATCTAGACCGGACTTATCAGTTCGGGAATTTAAATATGAGATACTCACACCATCCTTGTACATATTGCTACATGTGGATATAATCCTTACATTCGTCTCATTTAACAGGAGTTTGCAACTCTCGTTCACTCAGTGTTCAACTTAATGTGATGCCAGAAAGAGATTCGTTACCAAAGGGCAACTTCATTGCCTTGGCTGTATGCATTTTTTTCCTCTCTAAGAACTAATATGTTTTACAAATGCATGCTAGAGAGGACATGGGTAGACACTGATACTCACAGGCCTAGCTAATCGGAAATGGTAAGTAAATTCCTGGAATGGCATCATAACCACAGTCCAACGGTATGTTGCTCCCTAGAAAAAAAGAACATCCAATACCTGGGATGAAAGAAAGCTATTGTTGCTGTTTAATGTTGCCCCATTTCCCAGGCTATTGAGGTGAATTGCCTCTCCTTTGCTCTCTGCTCCCACATTTTAGCAAGAAACTGGTGTTAGAGAACAACAGACAGCAAGATACCATGTATACTTGCAAATAAGCCAAGAATTTTATGTGCCAAACCCCCCCCCCCAAAAAAAAACAACTAAGTTTGGCTTATATGTATATACAATGTATATACAATAATACTTTTTAAAAGTATCTGTATAACACATATATACTTGCATCTAAGATGGTTAAGGTAACCCTTAAATTTTTAATCAAAATATTATGAAACATGGATAAGCCATGAAAATTAAAACATATGAACATTTCAAGGTTCAGCTTATTTAAAGATGGGTTTATATGCTCAAGCTCTTATGTTTCTGTTTTGAAAGAGACAAGGGGAGAGAAGGGGAAGCAAAGGAGATGAGATGAATCAGTGTTACAGTCAGTTTTTTTTAAAGCAGATTACTAAAGAGCAATTTTCAAGAAATAAGGGCAACAATATCTGTTCCAAACAAAACTGAGATCAGTCTAAGTAGTACACAACAAATTAAAAGTACAAACCTGATTTTCTATTATAAACAAAAACATAGATGCAAATACGTTATCCAGCAGGTAAACTCCTATTTTCTGAGATATCTTTTTCTAAAAAAAAAACAAAAAAAACCATACCTGAATATCTGTTGCATTAGACAAGCTGTCTAGGTCACTGTCAGTGTGCAGACATGGGCTATTAGATGTGAGATTACAAAGATAGCCAGATACAGCTGAGGAAGCACTGAGAGGAAGGAAAGAAACAGAAAGCAACAAATATGAGCAAGTCATTTTCAACACAGCCTCCTCTTGGCATCTGTAATAATATAAATGCCATTGTTTACAGCATATTGGCCTATGAATTCATGTTCTCATCTCACTGTAAAGTACTCTTTCTCACTCTGCACATTCACCCACCAAAGATACACAATTCCTAATTGTATACCATTATATCAGACTTGGACTTGAAAAGGAAGGAATGCACTGTAGCACTGGGATGCATTCCCCCATCTTTTTCCTCCTTCACCCTTTGAAGTATCTCCCTGGAGTCTTTTCGAGGTGCTGTTGTTTTGCAGGCAGGAAGAAAAGACTGAAAATCTTTGTTGTGTTACAGCAGAAAGCAAAGTATTTGAGGCTCCAAGGAATAACGGAGCTACATTTTGCAAAGTTATTTTGAACAAATCTAAATCCTGAACGTGGTAACTGGCAAGCCACTTCTCTAATTTCCTCTTTACTTTATATGAAACATTTTATAGGATACGTTAGAAACAATGCAACAAGCAATAGTATAAAGGCTCCTTGATCCAAACTGCTCTGGTTTTTCCAGGTCTAAATATACAGACCAATATCACAGTGGAGTTAAGGCACACAAAAGAATAAAATGGTCTTTTAAGAGTACAGAAGGTGCCTTGCATTAAAGTAGCAACACTGGCCCGTCATCAGATTAGACAATATGTGGTGTTTCAGATGCTCCTGGCCTAAAACTCCCAGAGGCCTATCCATTCTGTCCTGACAGTAGTTTTCTAGTATTTATTTATTTATTTGATTTGATTTATTGGCCACCTATCTCGCCGTGGGGCTATTCTAGGCAGCTTACAATAACCAGCAGCATCTGCTACAGTAAAATATTGGGAGTGTAATGAAGGAGGTTTTGCAGCAGCCCAACTGGAGATGTCAGAGACCAAACCTGATTTTTTTTCTGCGCAAAAATCATGTGCTTTGCCACTGTGAGCTATAACCCTTCCCTTTCGACAGACAGATTTTCTTTCGTGTCACGCCTAACTTTCTATCTTCAGCATTCAAGATGGACAGTATTTAATATTTATTTGTTACGTATATGTAGGAGTGTGGGTCTATACATATGTTGTATATAGTATGTTTAGGTGTGTGTCATGTATGTGTTTCACTTTGAGAGCGGGCAACTAAATTTCATATTTTGATGTGTGCCGTTGTGCCCACAGTTTTTTTTTTTTTTAAAAAATGACAATAAAGGTTATCTTATCTTATCCTCCCAGAGTAGCACTGACAGACTTTAATTTTTGACTGTGGCCATTTTAGGGCTATTGCAGCAAACTGCTCTGTGATTATGAGATAAAAAGTGGTATAGAAATATAAGTAAGAGCATCACTACAAAGGATTTCACTGTCTCTGTGAAACCTTCAGCCCTATGAGGAAGATAAGGATTCTTAAATGGGGTAACCAGGTTTGATTTACAAGTACCTGATTGTGAAGCCTCCCCAAAGGCCCTGTCTCCCATCTTCCTCATGACCCAGTACTATTTTCCTATGAATTATATTGAGAATAGTACTCTCAGTTTGTGAAATGATAGCAGATATCACATCTTTATCAACTATTTATATCATTTTGGAATTCTCCTTTCTCAACCTGGTTCCCTATTAACTGTTTATCCTTTACAACAACGTTTTCTACAATATCCCTTGCCAGAATCTGTGCTTTCCCAAAAGTTCTTACTTACTTCATTTCCAAAGTAATATTTGTGTTCACTGATGTAAATTTGCTGATGGGAATGCGATAAGTGATATTTCCAGTCCTGCAGGAATAAACAAAAAAGGATATACCACACATTTTTTGCTTATCTTCATATTTTCCTGCTGTGCGTATGTATTCACTCAAATACGATTCCATCATTCATCACTGGTAATATGGCAACCAAGATGTATGAAAAAAATCCTAAATTGGCATATTTAGTTATCTGGATAACACAATTTCCTTCCTAGGAATCTGACCTTTAAGATTCCCTGTCTGATGTATGCAAAAACTTGGAAAAGCAATGAAATGCCTACAGTGGAATACTGAAGTATAAAATTAACTGAATTTGCCAAAAATGGCAAAGATGACCAGGTTGGTCAGAGAAAAGACAATAAAGACATTTTTGAAAGACTGGAAACCATATGTGGATATTTGTTGAAAGCAGATTTTTTTTTGATGATTTTGAAGGTTAAAAAGGGATGAAGAGTTGGAGAAAACTTTAAAATGATTATTACTTGGCCGAAAAAAGGACAGAAGGTCATAAATAGTTTTTTTTTCTTTCTCTCTCCCTCTCTCTTTTCCTCTATTTCTTATTTTCTATCTTTGTTCTGAATATTTTACTACACTGAAAAATTCAGATAAAAATATATTACAAAAAAGAACTCCCAGTTTAACAAAGCTTATGGCTGCTATGCTCCCACTTACCTGCAATCATCCCCTGTAGCACAGACTTGGGGTAAGATGATCACATTCGCCTCCAACAGGGACACAGACTGGAGCACAGGAGCCATTTCTACAGGACAGAAATAATCAAGATGGAGCAGGAGGTTACTCTACCTAGGAAGTTCCACAAAATGCTAATCATTCTACAGAGAGAGGTTTAAGATTGTGATCTCCTTCTAACTAATGCAACCATCTATATTTCTGCCTAAACCAAGCTGAAGGGAAATCAGACAGCTTGGAGTAGGATTCATGCCTGCTAAGGATGTATGCGTGCCATCACCTCACAAAGCTTTACCTGCAGCCTAGGACACAACAAGAACAACCAGTGTAGCCACTGGTACAGATGGAAAAATAACAGGTGTTCTCCAGTTTGGATATGATTATATACCAACAGCTTTCCCCATCCTGTAGCCTCCAGATGTCCTAGGACAGGGGTCTTCAAACTTGGCCCTTTTATGACTTGTGGACTTCAACTCCCAGAATTCCACAGCCAGGCACGCTGGCTGAGGAATTCTGGGAGTTGAAGTCCACAAGTCATTAAAGGGCCAAGTTTGAAGACCCCTGTCCTAGGAAGACCATTCCTATAGTCCCAGTCATCAGAGTCTGAAAAGAAACTACACTAGCAAATGTAATGGCTGGTAGTAATGGGGATGTTCTGGAGGAGAGTAAAGAAGGAATAAAGATGTGCAAGATATATCAAGGAGGTGCTTGCAGATAGTTAAAATATATGTGAAGAATCTGTAGCTATAGAGCAGGAAAGGTTTCAGAGGTCCTGGCTGGTTCATTGCAACCCAAATCTTTCCTGCTTGCCCATCAGGGGTGCTTTCGAATAAGTCCTGACTATTGATGATTGCCTGGACTGATCCCTGCAGTTTTCTTGGAAAGTTATTTTTTTTTTCTAGAGAAGAGGTTTGCCCTTGCCTGCTTTCTAAGACTGAGAGAGTGTGACTGGCCCAAGGCCACCTAGATTCTATGTTCCCAAGGCAGGACTAGAACACAAGGCCTTCTGGTTTCTAGTCTGATGCCTTAACCACTACACCAAACTGGCCCTCTCCCACATGCCGACAGGCCAATGATTAGTCAACTGGGGAGAGCCAGATTGCAGTAGGGAGAAGGAGATGGTTTGCACGTAAAGGCATGGGCTTCCCTGAACGCTAAAAGCAAATGAGGTGTGGAGAAGCCGCCTGAGGTGGAAAACTGCTGCAGGGTGGTCGGTTTCATCCACCACCACCCAGGAACAAAACTTCTCAAGCGGCCCTGAGGAGCCTCGGTCGCCAGGGTTGCACCTGCTTGCACAAAGCAGCAGCCTGTGTGGGCTGCCTCCGTCCCAGCTGGGAAAGGGAGAAAGGCGGCTTACGGTAACTTCCTTCCTCAGGTTTCCTTAAGTCTTCTTTCCTTCTTTCCTTCCTTCCTCTGCGCAGCAATCGCTGGTCCGCACTTTCTTGCTGCCCTGCATCGGCCCGCGTCTCCCTTCTCCCTTCTGGAAATGGCAGCCCCGTTTTCTGCCGCTTTCCTCCCAGCAGAAGGGAGGAAAGGAAGGACGCTTCGTATGGAAGGGCACTACGGTAAGCTCCGGGAAAACTACGCCAGCTGGAGCTGGGCGAGGAAGGCCAGGCTCCCCTTCCCCGATGGTTCTGCAAAGCCCTTGAAAAGTGGAGCTTACATTACCATAGTGCCCTTCCATATGAAGCATCCTTCCTTTACTCACTTCTGCTGGAAGGAAAGTGGCAGAAAACGGGGCAGCCATTTCTAGAACGGAGAAGGGAGATGCGGGCAGATGCAGGGCAGCAAGAAAGTGTGGCAAGAAAGTGTGGTGGCGGCGACAGAGGACTGGCGGAGGGATACCAGGGCTGGAGGGAGGCAGCAGGGAGGCTTGCACCCCCCCGTCACGCTGCAATCCATGGAGAAGGAGGCAGCGGGGACCGAAGAAAGCCCCTCCAATGGCAGATGTGGCTGTTGCGCAGCAGCGGCACAGCCTTTCACCGTCACTCCCCCCTAGCTCCGAAACGGCAGAGGGGGACTGGCTAAGGCCCATCCACTGTAACATAGCAATCCGGCTCGGGAGGGGAGTGAAAGGGAAGAGGCGGGTGGGCAGCTGACGCGATTGAAGGCGCCACGTCTCCGTTTGGTTTCCGTTGCTCTTCTCTTGGACTTTTGGGGAGAGTTTTTTTTTCCCCTGCCTGGAAGGAAGTTGAACGAAAACCAGACGTGTTCCGGAAAACACAGCTTTATCATAACCGGTTCGCTGAACTCAACAAAAAATTAGGTATCGGTTCTGCTGAATGGGTGCAAACCGGCTGAATCCCACCACTGGAATTAGGGGTATACACAAAGATGAGAACAATAATTGAAGATTATATGTTTCTGCTTGAAAGTGGTGGATGAGGCACATGCAGGTTCAGCACACATACAAGAGACAAGGCGTGACCAGGCGGCTGCTCCTCTTGGCCACAATACTATGCAGTCTCTGAACCATGATCTATTCCTACATGTCTTCTTTGGGGGCAAAAAAATGTTTCCTTCCGTTAAACAATGCCTGTTTACTTATTTATTTGATTTATATGTCTTCCCCTCTCATCTCTGGACCATATATCAGGCTAAAAACAACATTTTAACTACTCAAACCATAACTCCCAAGATCACAAATAGTAATGCAAACTTATAAGAAAGCAGCAGTAACTGGCAGATCTTGACAATCTCCTGGCCCAAATGCCTGGGGGAAGAGCCAGGTCTTTAATGTCTTGTGAAAGGCTAACAGGGTTGAGGCCATCTGAAATTCTGGAGGGAGGACATTCCATAAGCCACAGCCACAGAAAAACACAATTCCTGAGTCCAACAAGAAGACATTGTTTAACATGCCACCCTGCTAGTTCTGGTAGGATGAGCAGAGATGGTGGAAATTGTCTCTATTCCCAAGTAATCAGGGAAAATAGGAAATATGTTTACCAGTATGCTTGGTGCTTGCAATGTCAGGCTCCTTAGCATCTGGTTGGCTGATGCTCCGTCGCTGCCGTGATGTCTGATCGGAAGGAAAGCTGTTGTATGTGAGGGGGAGGTTGGCAATATATTTGGACTTGCTTTGGATGTTGGTAAAGAGGGAGGAGGGGCTGGCATTGGGACCCCCAAAGCCCCGTGATCGGTCAGCAGTCTTTGGCCACTTCGTGTGGGAAGTTGTCTTGCCAGTGATCCCCCTCGATTTGGCTTTGATGTTTGTCACTGGTAGGAGTGACACGACGCTTTGGTCTATAAAAACAGAGCAACAAAATAAACATTAATAAAGCTAATTTGAGAAGGGATCGGCAATGGACAGATATCTAAGAGCCTAAGTGTAACAACTAAGACAGCATAATTCTCAGAGATGATAAACCTGTGACTAGCTTCTAACACTGTAGACTGACACAGTTGAATTCTTCATACCAGACGTACAAATCAAATCCCTTTATATAGTAAGTTAGCAAGTAGGAGAAAAGGCTAGCCTAAAACCATTATTTTTTTCACATCTTAAATCTGTACAAGAAAAAACTTTCATTTTTAATATAGATGAAAATTCCCTTAGGAGAGTTTCTGTGCATTCTGACGTTTTAGTCATACCGTGTTTCCCCCAAAATAAGAGCCAACTGGAAAATAAGTCCTTGCATGATTTTTCAGGACATTTGTAATATAAGCCCCACCCCAAAAATAAGCCCCAGTTAAGATCATCAGCCAGACAGACGCGTTTAGTGCTATATTTCCCCTAAAATAAGACCTAATTGGAAAATAAGCCTTAATGCATCATTTGGAGCAAAAATTATTAAAATTATAAAATAAAATTAAGACCCGATCTTATTTTCAGGGAAACACAGTATATACTGTACGTTCTCAGTGCAAATCCTGCAGGAGTTTCTTAAGACAGATGTAATTCCATATAAAAACATTTTTGCAGAAAATGCATCTGTAAGAACTTGCTTGCACTAGCCAACTAATAGGAAAGCCAGAATTATTGTTTAAATCTCTACACACATTGAATTTATCCTTTTCCTTAAGAAACCAAAATCATACAAACTATTCTCTAATATTTAAATAATCTTGACCATTGTATTCTGCAAATTCCAAAGAGAATGCAACAATCAGGTATAAGTAGGAGAGCAAGATAAATTTCCTAATAGAATGGCCTTGAAACAAAACGATTAAGACCCCCAAGAGTAATGTTTTGAAACTGATTCAATTTTATGTAAATAATGGTGTTAATATGGCTTTATCACCCAGATATTCTCTGTTTCCTGCTATTAGGTGAGAAGAGTAAAAAATATTCACAGAAAAACATTCATTTACCTGATGAAAAAAGCTCTTGGCATTGAATGTTGCTCAAAACCATTGACGGTCTTTAAGTTACTGTAATTCCTCCTTTTTTGCTACATCAAATTAAGGCATCTGATCTTATTTTTTTAATGGCTACAATACTTATTTAAAGAATTGAGTCTGTGAATGTAGACTGTTTACTGCTACAGTACATCTGTACTGTCAGATGTACAAATATCTAATAACCAAAGGTATCAAAAAAACTAGCAGAAAAACTACCGTTATACAACCACATCCTCGTTATTAGGCACATACATTTAACTACTGTAGAGAGTTTGTGGAAGTAGTTATGGTGTGATATAGCAAATAAATATCTATTTGCCAATAGATACTGATCCATTTAACACAATAGTATAGCAGAGAACTACCTACAGCATTACGGGAAATAGTGTTAACTAAATGGTGCAGAACAACATTCACACAGAAACAAGACATAGGGTAATCCAGATTCTCTTCCCTTACCCCCCAAAATCTGGCTCTACTTCTGCATATTCAGGACAGAATAAATGAATATGAATTACTGCTGCACCTACAGCACCTCTTGGGGGGGGGGGAAGCTCAGGCACTCTGCCTTGAATGATCTTGACCAAGAGATAGAACAATATCTCCAGAGAGTTACTGCACTGGTTCAGATCTGAAATTTTGACAATTGCATGTGTGCTTTCGAAATGTCCTATTATCCTTGGAGGATGCAGTTAATCTCTCCTCTAATCACAATTTGCTCACAGTGATCTCAGGAAGCACGTGTTTGCTTCCTAGTAAATGACCAACACTGTGGCCAAATTCTACAATGGCAGTTATAAATCTCTGGTTCTGAGCATAACAAAGGCATGTATAGCTTGTGCTGTAAGTGGACTTTTAGCTTAGGTATTTTCCATTTCAATGTTCTTTCCTACTTTTTGGTCTATAACTGTAAATTCTTAAATAAATAAATAGATAGGACCAATTGGTTTTACCTATCCGGTTGGTGGCTGTAGTGGTTCTGACTGTAGTGGTCCCAGAACGTCCAGGAGTAGATATGTTGTTGGGAACAGAAGAGCAACAGGTAGAAAAACAAGGTGGGTTGATACAGACGACTATGTTATAGGCAGGCAAGGCAGGGGACAAGTCAGGTGCGTGGGTTGTGGCTGTAAGAAAAGCGCAACAGAATCAAGATCAGTTGTTATCAAATCCAAAAACAGCATCAATTAGCTTCCTGCATTAAATACGTAATTCACAAAATTATCCTTGAATTTATATTTTCTCTCAAACTGGATGAATTCCCTCTTGCAGTCTCATGGATTGATTTTGTCCATACCAGAAATCCAATCTTCTAGTGAACAGCAGAGCCCCCTTTTTAAACAGAGCTTTATGTTAGTACATCTTTAATGTATCAGTACTGTTTTCTTGTCTGCATCCTAAGGGAATCAATCACATCTCCCACATTTGGATCTCCAGGTGAGCAATCCAGTATCTGCACAAGAGGACTCAGATGTGCAGAGATTCTAAAATCAGTCTCATGCCACGTGATCTTACACTACTGTTTGTGTTCACGGCTGAGCCAATTTATTTCTAGCTTTGAAACTCTGTAGCTACTCTACAAGTAGTCCTTGTTTAACGACTGTCCTTTTTAGTGACCACTGATGTTACAACAGTGTTAAAAAGTAACGTTACAACCAGTCCTTGCGTTATGACTGTCCCATTTCAAGGTCAGGAGAAAACAAAACAAATTGTGTTCAAATTTTGTTTGAGGCATTCAGAATGGAAATAGAGGTTTGAAATTGCCTATAGTTGACTAAAATGCACCTGGGGATGGGAACAACTGGTACCTACCATGCTCTGAAGGGGAAGCATTGTCAGGGGTATTTGATGATGCAGTAGTGGAAAATATCATCTTATTTTTATCTATGTTCTGACTGGACCTAAAATGTAAGAAAAGTGAAGGCATGAAGTTTTGACAATAAAACAGAAACAGATGTATAGCAAAGGAAAGAGTTGGAATAAGATAGAGGCTGTGCACGAGGTCACATTTGTAATCTGAAGACTTAAAACCATTGCAAAAATAAAAAAGGGGCAGAAAATAGGATGGAAAGTAAAATTATTGTTCTGAATGAACATAGTTCAACATATGAGCATAGTTTGACAAAGTAACAAAGGGCAAATGGGCTAACATTGCTTTAAATCAGTTCTAAACTCATCCCTTTCCACCGGAAAACAGAACATTCTGATAACAGAAAACTCTTAGGATGAGATTGCAAGCCTAATTCAGAATTTGATAAATAGTCCTGGTTTCAACCAAAACATGATCCTCCCTGGTTTGCTTAGCTGTTCATGTTTTCTACTTGATGACATCTGTTTACATTATTCAGCTTATAGCTACATAAGTATATAACTGCACATCACATTCTGCAAGCATAGAAATGGTCAAAGGAATCTGAGAGCTGTTTACTTTTCTAGTACAGTCCTAGATTCTTTACATTCTATTAAATGTTGCCTTGTTAGCTGCATCAATGGAGGATGATATTAACCTATGAATTTGGAGTGAGCACTTTACAGCATCCTATTTTCAGTCTGACTGCAACCCAAATCTATTTAGTGAAACACGATTCGTTAAAAATGATGATTTCTTGCAATTAAGAACAGCACTTTCAATCTTAGTATTTTTCATGTTATACTTTGCACATTCAAACTAATTGTAACTTTAACACATCGTTTAAGCTTGACTTCAGTATACCAATTTAAGCCTTACAAAATCTCTTTCCCTGTTCGCCTTTGTTGAGAAGAAGCAACACTAAAATGCAGACAGATATAAAAAGAAGGGAGAATGCATAAAAATACAAGGCTGCAGATTTGAAAGAATAGGACAAATGTATTGCAGCATATTGAAAAAGTAGGACCATACCATGGACAGAGAGCAACTGGGACGCCAGGACCTCTGTGCTGAAAAAGAGCCAGAAGGCAAGTAGTAGGCACAGCAAAAGAGCTACAATGCACCGAAAACAGAAGAGGAAAGGAGGAATGGAACAACCAAACAAGGGAAATTGTTACAAAGAGCATTTGATGGGAAGAGTGGATAGAGAGGGATTGGGGGAGATAAATAAATGGAGCAAAAAAGAAGCAAGCAAAGGAGAGGGAAAGAGAAAGGTCAATTTAGTAATTAACATTCCACTGTGAATTATCCAAAATACATCATTTCAAACTGGTATACAGCTAGGACATATGGACAGTTACATAAAACAGCACAGGTTCTAGAAACTGCTTAATGACTATTTAGAACAGATCCTAATGATGTGTACCTGTACACATTTCATGGTGTTTATATACATTTGTTATAGAATTTTGTTATAGAATTTATAAATTGCAATACATTCTAAGAAACAGTCATGAAAACAAATATCCTAAACGTATGCCCAGTCTTAGTTGAAAGTCATAGCTTGGCAGCTACTCTTAAGGTAGCATGTGGGATGCTGGCACTTAGCTGCTGATGCCTACCCTCAATACCCTTTACTGTCTTATTCTTTTGCCATCTCAAAATGGTAAGGCTGGCCCCAAACATCTGCATCAAAAATTCCTTAAGAATTTTCCCTCAGCTCAAATGGGAGTCCAATTACTTTTCAAAGCATATGACCAGGAAGAGGGAACATACCCTTCAATATCCACAAGGTCCTCCTCACTGCGGTAGCTTAGCACATAGAGTGTAGACATGGACACCACACTATGAAAGAGAAAACATCAAATAAAGTTTCCAAAACTAGGGTTTCTGTGTTTCAGACAGAATAGGAGCTCTACTCTAACAGGCTATATTTGTTTGTTACTTATATTCATTAATGTAAGTGACTTTGATTTAAAAAGAGTTCTACTTCACAGGTTTATTCCTATTCTCTCCTATCTCCTTTCCAATATCTATAAAGCATCAACTGACTATAACTGCCATTATTATAGTGTAGCTCTTAAAATAGTTTTAACATTGCCAGGACAAAGAACACAAAGAAAACTCCCAAATTTCCCCAAGAAAAACTGGAAAATTATATCCAAATCCAGGATAGTCCCGTCTGCTTTCCATCTCTTCTCTGCTTAACTCGTTGCTAAAACTTAATAACAGAATAACAGAGTTGGAGGGAACCATGGGGTCTTCTAGTCCAACCCCCTGCTGAGGAGGAGATCCTATATCATTTCAGGCAAAAGGTTGTCCAATCTCTTCTTAAAAATCTCCAGTGTTGATATACCCAGAACTTCTGGACGCAGGCTGTTCCACTGACTAATTGTTCTAACGGCCAGGAAATTTTCCCTTAGTTCAAGTTGGTTCTCTCCTTGATTAGTTTCCATTCATTGCTTCTTATTCTGTCTTCAGGTGCTTTGGAGAATAGCTTGACCCCCTCTTCTCTGTGGCAGCTCCTGAGATATTGGAACACTGCTATCATATTACCCCTAGTCCTAGACCTTGTTCAATTTTAGAAAACAAATACTGCCTTATCCTGAAAATGCTGCTTTTTAAAAAGGTTCAGATTAGCTTTACTCTTAAGAACTAATCAAAACGTTTGCTCGAGACTCTAATTCTAAAGATTAAATATGGTGATCACCTATATTAACCACTTCTAGCTTGGTATGTTTTTATTTCATCATTAAAACACGGATATTTTGTTACCTGGGATTTAAATTTGTAAATTTTAGTTAGCGATGCACATTTCTGTCTGACTCTCTTACTGATGAAAGCACCGTGCTGAAAAGACGGCAGTGATTTCAGATGAAATAAACTAATATAAATAAAATATCTGTTTATCTACTTGCTCCTGTCTATTCACTCACTGGCTAGAAGGCTCTCTCATACATTCTGAGTGCTGCACCAACCCAAGGAATGCGTAGTAGCCCAAATGTGCAGTCACTCACCTGAATGCCATGATGACCACCAGAGCAATAATGGTACCTTGCAGAAAACGTTGGCTGATGCAAGCTTGGTCTTTGACTGCTTGTGAGGGAGTCTGCACAAAATAAAGGCAAAGGGAAAAATCACGTCAGATGTCTGCTTGACTAAATTTAGTTCCTATAGGTTGCTTTGCCCTTTTGTTAATAGCAAACTGTACTTCCTATGGAATCTTTGGAACTCTTATCTAAATCTTCCCAAAGGAAGAATAAATATTCACAAATTATTTAATGAAAAACACTGTATAGGCTAAGGAGTGGCAGAGCTACACGGAAGGCAAGTCTTTTAAAGCAGAAGTTACAAATCATTAAAACAAAAAGCCGTTGGATGAAATGAATTTGAGTACCAGCTCATAAAAGAACTTCGCATCAAGGAGTATTTCACACACAATACAATTCTTAGCCACATCAACTGTGAATTTATATTCTCAGCCGATGAACATAATTTGCAATATGAATTCATATTATTTATAAATGACAGAGGATAGCATATTAACATTTGCAGAACAGGCTGGCATTTACTCGACAGTGTAATAAACACGCTGAATAAACATGACGTTGCTCAGAACTCAAACAAATCTTTTGCTTCCATATCTTCAAGTATCACACAATCTGTACAGCAAGGGAATCAGAGGATCAGCTCCCGCATCTCCTACCAAAGACCAGAATATTCCAATGATACCTCCCCTTAACAAAAAATCAGACAAACGACGTATCTTTGTAAAAAGTTACCTTGCCTGCCACTTTGGGGGACCTCTTTTTATGCGGCATGCTTTCTGCACGGCTGAACTGACTCCCAGCTTGGCTGTATTAAAAAAAACCACAAAGTTATACTGCATCTAAATGAACATTTTTATTGCACTTTTGTCCTACTCATTCTTCCATTTCTAACAGTTGTTCAACAAAGCAGCAAATATAAATATATATATATATATGTAGGTCTTTGGTAATTCGGGTTTTCTCCCGTGTAAAATTGAAAGTGTCTTGGCAACGTTTCGACGAAGTCCCATTCGTCATCTTCAGGCTGGTGTCTTCGGCTTCGTGCTTCTAGGAGCAATGTGTGATCGCAGCTGTTTCTTCCTTTTAACTGCCAGTGGAGGTATGAACTGATTGGATGGGGGGTTGGCTGTGCTCTGATTGGATGGGGGCCCTGTTGTGCTAGGATTAGTCTGAGTTGCAGGGGAATAATCAGAGAAGCCATCGAGATAGAAAAACGCCCACACAGCATGAATAAACGAGATGATACCTCCCGCCTACCAGCCATTTGGAAACCCAGCCTTATTGACAGACGAATCCCTAGCACAAGGAGCAACACTGGACCCACACTCACGAAGACCACACATGATGTCACCACCACACATCCACGCAAAAAGCAGACTCAAACCCGCACCGATGATGAGGCACGACCGCGGACCAGAAACCAGACCACAGCTGCATCATTGGCCATTTTAAACCCCTCCATTCCATACGTGAAGCAAACTGACATCCACCTTGAAGATGTGGCACGACCACGAACGCGAAGCCAAACTACAGCAATGCAGCTCTCCATCTCAAATTCCCCTGCAACTCAGCCTAATCCTAGCACAACAGGGCCCCCACCCAAGCAGAGCACACCCCCATCCAATCAGAGCACAGCCAACCCCCCATCCAATCAGAGGAGCCAAGCCCCTAACCAATCAGAACACACCTCCACCCAATCAGAACACAGCCAAGCTCCCATCCAATCAGTTCATACCTCTACTGGCAGTTAAAAGGAAGAAACAGCTGCGATCACACATTGCTCCTAGAAGCACGAAGCCGAAGACACCAGCCTGAAGATGACGAATGGGACTTCGTCGAAACGTTGCCAAGACACTTTCAATTTTACATATATATATATATATATATACACATACATACACACACACACACACACAAAAAAAATACATACATAAAAATAAAATACATGCTCAGAACACACAAATATGTACTGCAAAAATGGGGCTCTTACAAATTAGAATACTTTATCCAAAACAGAAACAAGACTTAGAAGAATCACTTAACAGATTGTATTCTCATCTGCAGCAAAACATTTAGGAGTATAGCATGAATGGGGAAAAAAGTGGAAAGCCACCAAATGTAATGAGAACCATACATTTTCTTGCACAAGGAACCATTAAAAGTATGAACCTATCTTCACATTTGTTGCACTGTTTATCTGATTGTGCCATCCTTTGAAAATGTACTTCTCTAGGCCTTTTCAAGAATGGGATTAAAGATACAGATTTACATCCATATTTATCTTGGAAGAGTTCAGAAACACAATGGACACTCATATAGTCCAGAGCTTGAATGGTGCAATATTTTCCCCTTCTCATTAAGGATTAGAGAAATATGATATTAGTCCTAATTATGGTAAAAGGAGAAAAAAAAAGTCCTTTCCGGCTCTCTTGGAAAGGGAACTAAATCTTCAGCCTGGGAAAATACCTGAACCTTTTTCAAAACTCTATGAGCTTCTCTATTAGTTAAAATCTTAATATAGTTAAAAGTGCCACTGTGATCACTGAAGTGTCCTCCTAAGTCATAGGATTGCAACCTACATGTTATTTTTGTGATAGAGAATTAAATCTGTCAAGAGTTCTTTCCTCCAGGTGGCCACTTCATATTATGATCCAAAGCTGAATAAGAGTTATGTTTAAAATTCAGGTATTTGTATTACCTGAATGCTCCAGAGCTTCCAGTTGACTTCATACTGTCCAGCCTTTTGAGCTTGGCCAGTTTATGACTCCACCTCTCTAGTTCGTCAATTCGGTTCTCCAGGTTGTCAGTCAGTTTGCAGAGCTCCTTCACAGCCCCAACATTTTCCATAAAAATACGCTCCTGCGATGAACAAAATCAAAGTTTCCTTTTATACAGAGACCTTCTGATGGGCTGAAATCCTTATCTTGTGATTGGGTCTTTTATTTTCAAAGGGTGAGGATGTTTTGTTTTCACAAGTATTTTTTTAAAAAGGAAACTTAACATGTCAGGCAAAGTGACTTAGCAGACACTTTCCTCACTGTGGGCCTTTTGCAAAAATCTTTTCACTATGCAAAACTTGTAGAGACAGATCTGGATACAGAGACTTTGTGATGAGGCAACTTATGTAACACTGGCACACAAAAGCCCATTTTTGAAGAACGGATCTTAATCTCAAACCTTTTCCTCCATTCCTTCTTTGATTTCTGAGTTTCTCATATTCACATGGTGAAATTCAAACAATCTGGGCAGGTATTTTTCATATGTCTACAGTACTATTAATTCACTGCTCACTACCATTCTTCTCTCTTCTGGAGAAAGACTGCTTTCTGACAGTACCTAAAATTCTTATGTACAGTTTAATGAATCTAAATTCCACTCCAAATGATATTCAAGGTAGCTAATGGAAAGATATACTGTTTAAACACAAATATCACAATAAAAAGGCATAATCCACATCCAATCAAATTAAAATTCATCTCATTTGACAACAAGCTTATCTGCCAAATACCTGTGTAAATTAAAAAAAAAATTAACTTTGCTGGCAAGGCATTCCAAAGATGCGGACAGGTCCTTTTCCATATTTCCGCCAAGCATGGCTCTGATCATGGTGGAACTGGGAGGTCATCTTCTGTAGATTTTAAACCCTGGGCAGATTTGTCTTTTTGAGAAAGCAATATGTACAGCTTTAAAGGATACGATCAAACTTCTTATAAGTGGCCCTCTCAATAATATTCAGCACAAAATTTTGGACCAGCTGAAATTTTCACACTTTTACAAGTTCCAATTATAGCACATGCCAGCTCTGAAACCAATTCAACTGTTGCTATTATTAAGGTAAGGAATTTGCCATTGGTCATATCTGATATCTCCAGGAATGAATGCAATGACATATGCATTTTACCCATGTAAATGCACTTTTGACCATCATCAAAAATTACATATCTAGCTTTAAGACTGAAGGAAAGAGATAGCAAAAATTGGATTATCTATCGTCAAGAAACCAAAAATTGGATATCTATCTTCAAGACTGAAGTAGTCCAACCAAAATGTGAAATTGTATTTTCCAGATAACCACAACTCTATAGTGTGGTTTATAAAATGTAAGAGTGGTCTCTTTCTGGTCCATCAGTCTTCTATTTGTTAATTCATAAATCTATTCCATCTCAGCATTAGTATTCCAATTTTTTTAAAAATATCACAAAAATATATATTTACTATATTTTCACAAAATAAACCTTTTATAATACATTATATGTATATTATTAAATATTATTATTATTATTTAAATTTATTGGCTGCCCATCTTACCATAGGGCAACTCTGGGTGGCTTAGAATGTTAAAATATGTATACAATTTATTTTAATAGAATAAGCATTCAATAGATAAGGATACTTATGGGCTTATGTTATTCTACAATCTGCCCTACATGTAGGTTAGGGCAAGACATTCACTAGTATATCATGTGAAAAAGTAGTTGGCATACTTTTTCATTAGATTAAATTCTTCATGGTCCTTATAAAAAAATAAGCAGTTTTACTTGAAGTCAAGCTAAATGTGGGAGACACATGAAGAACTAAGAGCTGTCCTTTCTTCTCTTCTGAAGGATTTTTGAGAAACATAGACTGACCACTTATCTTATTATTCTCCACCAAATCACCTGTAATGATTTGAACCAGTTTGTTCTTGTTATTTTTTTTCTCCTTCCCATCAATTCAAGCCAACAAATGTGGTTATCGGCACTTCTTAAAACAAGCACTGGTAAACAAAATATCTAAGATGCAACTTAAAAAAAAATGGGGGAAAATATATTTTCCAGACTTTGTATGGATTTAATTTTCTTCAGAATATTAACTCTATGTTGCTAGTTTATTTCCAAGAGTTTCACTCACCTTATTGACCACAAGGAAATTTTCAATAGTTTTCCCACTGGTAAAGACTATTTCCCCAGAATCTTTTACTGCTTCTGGAAGAATTTCCTTTACCTCTTGAGCAATAACACCTGTGCAGAAAAAAACAACATAAAACATAACAGCTTTGAGCCCAGTAAGTGCCATTATAGAAGATATGTATGAGGAAAAGTCACAATTAAAGGTATAATTCAAATAGATGTATTATTTTATAAACATTAGCAGCAACTGCAGCAAACTAGTTATTTTAAATTTTTCACTTTAGAAATAGCTAAAAGGCTCAGTATAAGCCCTAGAATAGCTCATTGTAATAGAAAGATAGTATTTGTGTGCCAGAGTCATTTTGGCATCAGGAACTCTTGCATCAAACACACTACTTTCATCACATCCTTACACTCCTTCAACTAAGAGGCGAGCTTAAGCAATAGCTTACATTGCTACTGGTTAAAGTCAGTGGCCTGATGAATACATTTTCATTATGAAAAGTGCTACAGAAAATATCTCAACAGGTGACAGATTCTGACCGGCCTTGTCTGGTGTTGGGAGCTAAGTTGAATGGGGTCTGGTTAATACTTGAATGGGATTCCTTCAAAAAACTGTACGCTTGACTGGGAAGTAAAAAGCACATCCCATATACGTACAGATATATCTTTAAAGTCATCAGTTAAGCGTTCCTTGAAGGAATTGAGTTTTACCCATAAAGTATTTGGAATCTACCATGTGCCCCATAGTGGGAGAGGATGAGTGGGAGGAGGAAATAAACGGAACAAATATTAATTCACCATTGTGTGATCATACACCCTATCTTGCAACACCCGCTCATAAGGTGCACCAACATTTATGTTCCAACAAAGGCACAAAAATGCATTCTGCATTTTAATAATTTGCTATGAAAAACAATGGTATAAATATAGCAATTACAGTATATCTGACATTTAAAGTAATTCAGTTTCTATTTAGTAAAGCAAGAGTATCAGGCGTGGGTTTTCACATCATGATGAATCATGTTTGGTAAATGATTTTCCTCTATCTTGTACAGTGTTAAATACCTAGGTATTAGACAAAAACACACTAAGTATAGAAACAATATTCAGATAAAATGTCACATGTAACTATAAGATCATTGCCAAATCAATAAGCAAGTATCATCAAAGAGAAGCCAAGAATATGTGGGTCCATGGAATAACTGTAATCAATAGTTTCAGACGTGCTTGCTAATGTAAATTAAGCCTGAGGTCAGAAAAATTATCTGTACCTGTCTCAGTTGTATTCTCCAAGCCAGCAGTGGCAGCAAACTCCGGCTTGTAATTATAGTTCACCAGCCGCATACGGGAGATTCTCTTCAGTTGTTCTGTGGTGTCTACCTAAAATTATAAGAAAAAGAAACCCATAAAAATACTCTGCAGTCTTCAATACTCAGGCACCAGATAGTTATACCTAACCATATTTGATAGAAATAGAAAAGGTGTAGTGCAGGGGTGTTAAACTGCCGGCCCGCGGGCCAGATGGTGAAACTACACCCACCCCATTGCCAGCAATGGGAAAAAAGTCGCGATATGTCGTGACACATCATGTGACGTTGCGAGTTTGACACCCCTGGTGTAGTGGAAGTTTGAATCCCAGCAGAATTTAGCCTTTTGAGTAAAGGACAGGACTTCAATTTTCTAAAAACTAAGGAGACTTAGTATTATTTCCTACCACCCGAAGCAAAGCCTGTCCAGTTTTATAACTGGCTGTAATACTTAGTATCTGTGCTGACCTTTACAGAATAAAGTACTGTATATTCTATAAAAATCAGCAAGGATGTAAATCATTTAGAATTTCAAAGTGAGAAATATATATATATACATTTAAGGAGGTATCCAAACTCTTAGTCTAAGCCTAGAACTAAAACTCTAAGCTTAGACTAAATACCTAAGCTCCCAAATCCAAATGTATCTTATCCAGTGTTCAGTAATTAATATAAAGTATTTTTAAGTAAAAAAACAACAACTGGGAATTTGGAGGTGAAGCTAGGCCAAGTTACAACCTGAGATTTATGGCAATCTTGGAACTCATCCTTCCATATAGAACACAAAGTATTAAAATCAAAAGTTTGCAATAGCATTTTACAAAGACAAGTTGATATATAGTTAAAGACATAGCAAGTCCCATGTACAATAATGGAACCTTCACTAGAACTATAGTTATGTATCCGGACATGAGGGAAGATGTAGGAAAAAAACAACGAAACACACCGTGAGACAGAGCACAGGAAGTATCAAACAGAGCAACTGCCTCTGTATGTTTGCCTCCTGAACATTGTTGAGACTAGAACATCTGCTAATTCCAAGTGTTAGGCAAAAGTTGGCCTATGTCTATAGTGTTCTCTTTTTTTGGCTTGCAATGAGGAGTACTTGCTCAGTGCTCATGAAAGTTTCAGTCCAGAAATCTAAAGTGAAAGTGTGGATTTTCAAAGCAGATGCCCTACTGAATATAATTGATGGCGTGAACACTTACCTCTTGGATGTCATCTTTTACTCGGATGTCTGATGGGTGCATAAGGGATCCCATAACTTTTACGTTGCCATGGACAACCAAGGCTTCATCAGGTCGGTCTGTGTTGATGCCAACTCGGCCATGGTGAAAGACAGTGTCAGGGAGCTGAGAGCGTTGCCAAAGTACATCACTGTCACTCTCAAATTGACCTGGGTTAGAAGCCTACAAAAAAAGACATCCGGAGAAGAGTTGGGAATTAACTGTCAACAGTTGCAAATGATTGAGAAAAATAGAGAAGAAAAGTCCAGCAGGGCACTCTATAGGACAGGGGTGTCAAACTGCCGGCCCGCAGGCCGGACGCATCACCAGGAAACCGCGCCCACCCCATTGCCGGCAATGGGGAAAAAGCTTCGATAACGTTGCGCGACGTCACGTTACGTCGCGAGTTTGACATGTCTGCTATAGGATAAAACAAAGCTCTCTTCCTGAAGAAATGGAAAAATATTCAGTTGCACCAATAGCCCATTCATTGATAGGGAGGTTAAAGAAGAAAGAAACAGGAGCCAGCAACCTTCCACAAGATGCTTATTGGCCCAAAGCTTTTGCAAGTATATTATATGATGTACTTTATGGACAATTGTGATAGAAGGCAGCTACACTTTATGTGCATTCATATGTTAAGGTGAAAGATAGGTTACACAATGTCATAAGAATATTATGGGAATTTCTCAATTTGCAGCACTTATGATTATCAGCATGGATAAGAACACATAATTCTTTGCCCATGTTAAGAGACAGAGATATAGAATCAGTCAAAACCTACTTTATAATGTAGTTGTTCCTTTAGTCTAACAGTAGACTGTTTATAACTAGAGAGGGCTGTGTGATCTGGTTTGCCAACTCAGCACAAGGAGCTTGAGTCAGCATGTGTTTACAGAATCAGCAAGATAAACCTTCTTTCCTAGCTCATAAGAGAAAGGTTATATTGCAAATAGGCCTTTCTTACACTCAATGGGAACAAAGTGTTCCATAAAGTAAAAATCATCCCCAGCTTAAAATAAATTCTTGCAGGATTGTGAAGGAAGAGCCTAGAGGAGATTTAAGTGACCCAGGATGATGAATTCCTCTAAGCAATTCAGAAAGACAGGAGAAAAAGGAAGAAACCATGTTTACAACCAAAGTTGCCCAAGACTTAAACCTCCTTTGCTTTGAAGAGATCTGGAAGCTCCAAACCACACTCCCAGGTGTGTGGGAGCAGATTGTGGCTTTTCAATGGCAGGAAAAGTTCTTCTGCATATATATATCAGTCCAGCAGGTTACACAGGAACATTTTCTTTCTCATTTTTTGCTCACCTGTGCTATTTCCTTTATATATACAGTATGCTTCAGATACAGATATTGTTCCCTCACCAAATGCTCATTTGCATTTTTGTCACTTAACTCATCTAACCAAATATGTACATTTCCATCAAAAAACAGGTTTCAAAGTTGGCCCTTAAATCCACACTATTGCCAACCCAACTTTCTTCCCTCATGGGCTCCCTTCAAAATTCATGACATTATTATCACCCATACTAACTGAGAGAGTAATTGAAGTACTAGTCAGACTTTACTAAAAAGAGCAATAGGTTAAGCAAAGCAACAGGAAATAAAGATTCTATCCAGCTGATTCTAGTATTGTAGTTTTATTCTACATATCCCTGGCATTTAGACTTTTAGGGTACATGGCTTAAATGCTGGGATGTTTCAGTGGGATTTCAAATAGTAAAGAAGTCAGTGTTTCAAAAGAGATTTAAACTTTTTCATTGATAAGCAAAATATTTAGTACTACATATATTGATTTAGCATGCAATAGTTGCTGAATAATTTATTGCCCTAATAAACTGAGTCTACACATTAATAATAATTTTATTCGTATGAAGCATTTCTATATAATTACTAACCAAAATAAAAACCTACAGTTTTTTAAACAACTGAACCAATAACAAAAACAACTTTAAAATAAACCATACAAATTAAAAGCAGTACAACAATTGAAATATAATGGAACAAAGCACTGAGCAATAGTTTAAAATGCTTGAAAATAATTTACAAAGACCATGTTTTTACTTTTTCAGGGAAAAACCGAGAGAACACTGTTTCAATCTTCTAATTTTCTGTTGGATCTCCAACAGAAAAAGAAGCTTCTTCATTTCTTATACTCTTAACAATCCAAATATCCTGTTGCTTTAATAAGATCTGGGTTCGCATGATGTCTACATTTCAAAGAATTTTCCCCCCCAGAAGGTATCTGTGCCACAAAGCCACTGGGTGGCCTTTGACACGCTCCTTTTTCTCATTGTTCTGGGCAGAAGTAATCTGCTTCAGAGTATCATACATAAAGACTCAGAATGGTGCAGCTTTGAGGGAGAGGAATGGCGGCTACAGTTGGGTCTGGGAATGGGCACCATTTAGGCTTTACTTCAGGCAACAAAGTATCTTTGCTGACAGCGTAAACATATATAATTACTCACATCTTTCTCACATATACTAGCATCTGCTGACTGTCCTATGGTGTTTAGATTCTAATCTCTCTTAAGCAAGGTGGTGCCTTTATGAAAACATATTACATTATAAAGACATTTTAAAAATCAATAAGGAACACATCTCTTGAATCCTGTCTTTAATATCAAGATTGTATGTACTATAAACATGAGAAAAGTGTATTTCTATATGGACTAGATCTAATTATATGATAAAGTTCAGCTAGTTCTATATTAACATTATACAGATTTGTCAAGAGTGAAAATTTGGCAGCTACATGCCTCTCTGTTTTCATCTTGCCATTAGTGAAATGGGGGGGGGGGGAGTCTTGGTTTCAACTGGGTTAGAGAAACGAAACAAGATTTTTAAATCTTCAGTTTTAGTTCCTTTTAATTATTACATATATTTTTGTGATTTTACTGTTATATTGTTGTTGCTTTTTGCTTGTATTTTGTTTGTCATGTATCAAAAAAAATCAAGTTAAAAAAAAGCTAACATGGAACTGTAAATTAGTGATATTAGCTAACTACTATTATCATACAGACAATTACTAAAAATACACCATGTAGGAAATGCATCTCTTTCCAGGGAAGTGACATGGGTACAGTATTGTGTATACATTGCACAATCTTACTGGTATGGAAATATGTGCAGTTCACAGGTGCTTCTAATGTATAACCAAGCCACATATTTGTGCTAATGCAGACAGATCCTTACCCTAATTGATCAAATTGGATGCAGCTAAGCATCCTAGATATAATTCTGTTTTCATCTGCTTTACCCACTAATCTACAACAAAGGTCCCCCACCCCCACCACCCCGGAGACTGCATAAGTCAGCATGTTACTTACTTGTCTGCAGACTCCAGGGTCCCCGTCTGCCCTCTGTTTGTGTTTTACCCCCGAACCGGCCCTTTGCTAGAGGAAATGGACACAGCACTTAAAAAGGCAGCAGGGCGGAGACAGCCAACTACAAAGTCACAGCTTAGTGTCCTCCTTATTTGCTTACTAACTTTGGCAATGAAAGAGCCACAACTGACTTCTTCACTTGCCTTTTCCCAAGATTATTCCATTTAAAGTGAAGAAACATTCCACTTGTTTATTCAGATTGCTAAACAGATTGCTAAGAAATTTGATCAGTTGATCAAATTTGGGGGCATGAGTTTCACAAATGTTCCAAAGCCAAAAGGGCAGAAATATCCCCACTTTAATAAAGTATGCCCCTAGGTGAAATCAGCCATAATACTTCTAAAAGTCTCCCTCATCTGTATTTAACATTTCCTTTTTGAGAACTTTAAGGCATAAGTCTGCAAAAGTGCAATCTTTGGGGCTGGTTTAAATTCAACAAAACCGTTGAATATCTGATCCATAAGACTTGCCTTGCGGCTTTTGTCATGGAACAGGAAAGTTTGGTGGTATTGGTTATCACTAATACAATTACATTATTAACACGGACATCACTTGTAATATCTATTATTCAATATTCCTAGGTCCTTGCATATATATTTACTTGGAGCCTATAAGCCTTGAAAGCTTTGGAACTCTTTTAATATAAGTATTTGCCAAAGGCCTTCTTTGTGTGGAAGAAAGAGTCAGAGTTCAGAAAGCTAAACCAGATTAGGGTAGAAGGGATCGTGAATGAGAAAAGCAAAGCAAGGGACACTGTGGAACCAGGGGCAGGCTAGTACTGGGGTTAAGAACATGAAGGAACTCCTGTCAAGTAAAGTATAAAACTCTGAATGCTCACAACCATGGAAGGATATGTTGCGAGGGAAGGGAGTAGACTTACTCTAACAATGATGCGCTCTGAGATATGAGCAGCCAGAGTGTAGTTCTGGTTCTGAGAGTGAGCTTGCAAAGCCACAACCAGCATGAAGTATCTGAAACAAGACAGGACCAGATAAGCATAGACTTTCCCCAATTCACAGATGGAAACATAGTACACGTGAAATATGAGATTTTCTAAAAACATAGTGAACATTTTATCAAAATATTCTGTTCTTTAATACAAGATGATTTTCAAATTTATTCCATCCCTTAATAAAATAAAGAAAACATTGTCAGACATTTGAACAACTCTACTTAGAACTAAACTGCATTCACAACATACTGAGAACCAATTGATTCAGTGTGTGATAATGGCTCTGCAAAACAGCCAGGTATGGTGGCAGACTACCCTGTAGAACCACAAAACACATTTAAAATATAACTGCATAACTCCAGCAGTTCATTTAAAATCATCTGAATTAGACAGCTTTGCAGAGTTCATCATTCTGTGTCATTTTTCCTGAATAGACATCAGAGATAAACCTAGCCCAGCACAAATGAAAACCACTCTTTTTCAGACAGGAAATGAAAAAGCATAACATAAATCAGACATTTCAAAATATTAGAGAATTCAACATTGATTTTTTTTCTGAGCCTATCTGCTTTTCAAGATATTATTTTATGTTACAGTTTTACAAAAGTAAATCTGAAGTGTTAAATTCTGATCACACATTTAACCATTCAGTTTTGTTCCTTTGTCTTAAAGAGAAAACAATCTGCGATTTGTGACTGAGAAACAAAAGGGCAATACAAATATGCTGCTTTGTATAGCACTGACAGTGAAAATGAAGCTCCCCGTATGGATCTGGCAAGTCATTTCTCACAGAAAAGTGTAGCGTTATTTTAAGTGAACAACTATAAACAGTTTTGGGTATCCTAGCAGTGTTGAACAGCATGTATTTTCTAAGGCAACATCCATGTAGTTGCTTTGCCATGTTCCACTCCCATCTTATCCCACAGCTGGCAAGAAATTATGCCACTCTGAATCTGAATACCCTAAAATATAATTTCTTTACCACACACTTGGAACAAATCTGTGTTGCATTTCTGCCTAACAGCTTTAGTGCAAAACAGTCTAAAGGCAATGATTGGTGGTTCCCTTAGCTGAAATTTCAGACTTCTCCATTTGGCACTCACAAAGCTCTGCTTTCTCTATGCACTATCATTTTTTTTCTTTCCCGATGCATTAACAATTGAAAATTTTTATTATTTCTTGAAATTTTGGATCAACAGATGGCCTATTCAACTTACGGATCCTTAGGTGGCAGCAAAAAGTTGGGCACATACATTATTTTGTATTTTTTGGCTGCCATCCAATGCTAGCCTGGATTTCTGCCACTGAGATGCAGCCATGGAATAAGTCCTATTGAAGAACCCGAGTTTGAAAAAGGCTTAGCTATAGGAAATCCGCGTGGGATCTGTAAACTGTAAATTTCTAAATTTCAGGGTAGAGAATATGAAGAGAGGAAGGAAGTAGCCAGAGCTTCCCTGGAAGCAACTGCATGGGAAAGTCATTCCCTGCAAAGAGGCTACAAGCCCTTTCAATTACACTTCCAATAATTGACAGGCTGGTCAATTTCAGGGCTTTACACTGAATGATCAACCAACTAATTTAAAAAAGAAAAGTGGCTGCAGAAGACAAGAGTTCTGATCTTGCAAACACAAGAGGACTAAAAGGAAAGTGAGTAAGTCAGGTCCAGACTGAAGAGATGGTCCCAAAGGAAACCAGCAGAATCAACTAGAACCACAAGATTGTTGGCAAAAGTGTGTCAATTTGGGCTGCCTCCCCAATAAACTTCACCACTTCCTACTTTGCCTGAACAGTGTTTTGGGATGGGACCTTAGAAAAACACTTCCAGAATGTAGCACCCTAGGCCACCCTCAGGTGACTCAGCTTAAAGAGATACTGAGATACAGATGAGAGATATGTAGACAGGTACTTGGGGAAACAGTAGTGAGCTATCCTTATTTATGGCCACTTACATAGCACAAAAAAGTTTGTGAGGCAGGTTGGGCACAAAAAAAATAACAGATCCAGTTATTCAGTGTGATTCTTTAGCTGAAAGTAGAACTTGAATTTGGGTCTCCCTTGATGGAATTCTTAACCACCAAAGTTATTTTAAATTCCACATTAGTTTCCTTTATACACATTTGATTACTATCCTGAGAACCTTTATGTTGGAAATAGCCCTGGAAATCTTAAATAAAAGTCACCAAGTGGAAGCTTACCTCTGATCAGGATTAGGCTTCCCCTTCTTCCTCATGTTATTGGCCGTGGTCTCACTGAAATGCAGCCGCCCCACTGTGACCTTTGTGACTTGCTCTGGAGGCAAATTGACCCTGAAAAGGAGAGAACATTAGAATAACGGAGGATTGTCATCTGTCAATTAACCAGTTGGAGCAGGACAAGGACATTTTATAAAACTCACCGATCAAGAGGTAAGAGGGAACCAGCATTTAAAAAGAAAGTAGAAGAAAGAGTAGAGGACTAAACATAGAAATAAATACACAGCCTGACTCCCAGTGCCTGACTTCTCCCTGAAGCCCTGAGTAGTACTCACATGACAGGATTAAAAGGTCTTTTGCTGCGGTCCGACTGAGACTGTTCTATATTGATTGACTGGTTTAATGCTTCCAACTGAAGAAAAACAAAAAAGAAAGACTCAGATCTATTTTAAAGACAATTATGAGAACATGTTTTGCTTTATGCTCTATTCTTAAGTATATTCATTCTTAAAGAGGCACTTTCATTTTAAAGCACTGCAGTAAAATAATTCTATGTACTTGGGACTGGCAATTATCCTTCTTATAGGAGAGGAAGGCAATATGAACATATAAATTCACACACACACACGTATGTATCTCCTAGATGTAAGTTATGGGTCTTTTGATGTGTATAGCTGCCCAGAGTTACCCTGTGGTAAGATGGGCAGCCAATAAATTTAATAAAAAATAAAAAAATAAAATAAGTATGCAGTTTAGATCATAACTCCTTCAACAAATATAATCACAGGGAAATTACTAAAGAATGTGTTGTCTAAGTCGGACCATCTGTCACTATTTATAACACAAGCATATAGTTACCAAACTACAACTGAAAAATAATTCAATAAGGACTGCACAAATGTTAATACTCTAAATTCTAATAATTAACCTCACAGAAGTGGGAGCAAAATATAACAGCTTAAAACTTTAATGAAATTCTTTATTGTACATTAGAAACAGGGTTTGATAAGGGGCATCCCTACAAAAGATCTGGACAAAAAAACATATTCCATACTCCCCTTTGAATATCTATAAATTGATATATAGATGGTGTTTAATACTACACAGAATGAATTTTATACCGTAAGTACAACAAAAATGTTAGAGCTGTAATTCTTATGTGCCTTCTATTTGATTTTTAAAGTTGTATTCTAAATTCATAATGTCTGTACAGTAATGGGAATTTTAAAAAAGGTAACAGCTGTTAACTAAAAAAATCTATTTTATCTGGATTTTTAAAAGTTGCAAAGATTCAGCTAATTTGATTACCTGTTTATTAGATTCACATACCGCTTGGTTTTGTAAAGGCTACCCAAGAGAGAGAGGTGGTTGGGTCCATGATGTTTTCATTCATTCATTCATTCATTCATTCATTCATTCATTCATTCATTCATTCATTCATTCATTCAATATGTATAATCACCCGTCTCATATTTGTGACTATGGACAACCAAGCAAAACTATTAATAAAGGACATGAAGGTCAATAAAAAACAATAATCTCTTTAAAACCAAATTAAAACCCAATTAAAACAAAAATTTTAAACCAGAAAACGTAAGAAGCAGGCAAGACAATATGCAAGCAAGCATATAAGCTTAATAAATAAATAAAGTGCAAAGTCATGTGTCAATCAAAACAGTCATCCAGCAGGCTCCAAAACCATATTAATATTGCCACATATAAATATCTAGCTTTGTATCATTTTCCTCAGTAAATACATTAGTTTAATTGATTGTCCTTATTAATTTTTAGGATTTAAAGAGTTCACAATCTTTTAAGCACCAATGTATACATTGGGTATCTTTTTTCTTTTAATAGTTGTAAATTTAATAATAATCTATTTTATGAATATGTATTAAATTTAATTAAGAGCAATTTTTTTAATTATCACTTACTCTTACTTAGAACTTAGCTAGTCAAACATGCCACACAAGCAAACTCAGATACACATTTGCAATTCTATATATTGGATTGTTCTACCCATTTTTACTTAAAATTCCATGTAACTGTAAACAAACTCCTTAAAAAAATCTTATTTTTAATAGATTTTTAATAGAGAAACACATTTACACATTTCCTAAAGTTTTCCCATCAGGCCGCCTCCTATCCTTTTAAATGATGCAGTCAGCTATTCTTAGACTTGCCTTCACCCCATGCAGTTTCAGATAGAAGCATTCAAGTGGCTTCAGACCCTCAGGAGTCTTGACATATTTTGGGTCTCCAATCATACCAATGTACACGGTGACTTGGAAGTGGTTCTTTTTCTGGCATACGAAAGCATCGTCTCCCACAGAGAAATTGAAGCCTTTATCTGCATCCACTCGATATGTGGGCATAGGTCTGTAAGCAAGGGAAAAGTAGACAAGAGATCACATGTCGGACAAAAGAACAAATGGGAGCACTGATGAGACAAGGATATATCCAAAATTTGTTTCTGGGCAGTCTTGTTTCCACAATCACATATGGTTGAAACCAGAGATTTTCAAACCTTTTCAAGGAGCATAATGTGTTACTTAAAAAAAAACAACCCACATCCCCCAAACTCCTGATCAAAAGTCAAAAGCTGTAGTGAAAGAAAATTGGCTGCACTCAAGTCAAACAACTTCTTCATACCTTAGTCTCTTGCAGAATCCATCAAGTTGTTGTAGAAACCTAAGATTCCACAGAACATAGTTTGAAAAATCCTGGCTTAAATGAAGTCTCCTAATTTTTTTGTGAAAACTAAAATGTCACTGTATATAGATAGATATTACTTGCTTGTTGAACATAATTAGCAAGAATTCTGCTAGAAATATGTTTCATCCCACTTCTGAAATAGGTCAGGTTATGGTTAGTATTGATCCAAGGACTCTAAAATATTTGATTAATGAAAAGAAACTACATGCATAATGTCACTGGGAACACCTCTCTGTATAAAGACTTTTTTTCAGAGAGGTAGTTTTGAGTACTCCTTCATGGATTACTGCCTTGTCGTGGCGAAAGGGCTTGCGTAACTCAATGAAGTTATGAGCTATGCCGTCCAGGGCCACCCAAGACGGACAGGTCATAGCAGAGAGTTCTGACAAAATGTGATCCACTGGAGAAGGAAATGGCAACCCACTCCAGTATCTTTGCCATGAAAACCCCATGGACAGTACTAAAAGGCAAAAAGATATGACGCTGGAAGATGAGCCCCTCAGGTCGGAAGGTGTCCAATATGCTACTGGGAAGAGCAGAGGGCTAGTACTAGTAGCGCCAGAAAGAGTGAAGCGACTGGGCCAAAGCCGAAAGGACGCTCAGCTGTGGATGCATCTGGTGGTGAAAGGAAAGTCCGATGCTGTAAAGATTTTTCTCTCCATAGGAACCTGGAACTAAGATCCATGAATCAAGGCAAACTGGAGTGGTCAAACAAGAGATGACAAGAACTGAACATCGACATCTTAGGAATCAGCGAACTAAATGGACAGAATGGGTGAATTTATTCAGAGGACCATCAGGTATACTACTGCGGCAAGCAATCCCTCATAAGGAATGATTAGCCTTCAATATTCAATAAACAGAGTAGGAAAAGCAATACTGGGATACAATCCCCAAATGACGAATTATCTCATGCGAATCAGGCAAGCCATTCAATATCACAGTCATCCAAGTCTATGCCCAACCACTGGTGCCTGGAAGAGGATGAAATTGACCGGTTCTATGAAGCCCTACAGCACCTTATAGAATCAACACCAAAAAATGATGTCCTTATCATCATGGGGGATTGGAATGCTAAAGTAGGAAGCCAAAAGATAAACGGAATAACAGGCGAATTTGGCCTTGGGGTACAAAATGAAGCAGGGCACAGGCTGATAGAATTTTGTCAAGAGAATATGATGGTCATAGCAAATACTCTTTTCCAACAACCCAAGAGACGTCTCTACACATGGACATCACCAGACGGTCACCACAGATCAGTTGACTTGTGCTCTGCAGCCAAAGATGGAGAAGCTCTATACAGTCAGTAAAAACAAGACCAGGAGCTGACTGTGGCTCAGATCATGAGCTTCTCGTTGCAAAATTTAGGCTTAAATTGAAGAAAGTAGGAAAAACACTAGGCCACTCAATTATGAACTAAATCATATCCCTGATGAATATACAGTAGAGGTGACAAATAGATTTAAGGAATTAGATCTGATAGACAGAGTGCCTGAAGAAAAACCATCCCAAGAAAAAGAAATGCAAGAAAGCAAAATGGCTGTCTGAGGAAGCTTTGCAAATAGCTGAGGAAAGAAGGGAAGCGAAAGGCAAGGGAGAAAGAGAAAGATACACCCAATTGAATGCAGAATTCCAGAGAATAGCTAGAAGAGATAAGAATGCCTTCTTAAATGAAAAGTGCAAAGAAATAGAAGAA
This sequence comes from Azemiops feae, assembly GCA_023970755.1. NCBI lineage: Eukaryota > Metazoa > Chordata > Lepidosauria > Squamata > Viperidae > Azemiops > Azemiops feae. The sequence continues at coordinate 1,340,832 of JALGBA010000070.1, read as the reverse complement.
AACAATAGAATAGGGAGAACCAGAGATCTCTTCAAGAAAAATTGGAGATATGAAGGGAACGTTTCATGCAAAGATGGGCATGATAAAGGACCAAAATGGCAGGGACCTAACAGAGGCAGAAGAGATAAAGAAGAGGTGGCAAATTACACAGAAGAACTATACAAGAACGAGCTTAGCATCCCTGATAACCACGATGGGGTGGTCACTGACCTCGAGCCAGACATCCTAGAATGTGAAGTGAAATGGGCCTTAGGAAAGCTGAGCAACAACAAAGCTAGTGGAGGTGACAGTATTCCAGCTGAGCTATTCAAAATCTTAAAAGACGATGCAGTAAAGTGCTACACTCAATTTGCCAGCAAATTTGGAAAACTCAACAGTGGCCACAGGATTGGAAAAGGTCAGTTTACATTCCATTCCAAAGAAAGGCAATGCCAAAGAATGTTCAAACTATCGCACCATTGCACTCATTTCACATGCAAGTAAAGTTATGCTTAAAATCCTACAAGCTAGACTCCAGCAGTATGTGGATCGAGAACTTCCAGAAGTACAGGCAGGATTTCGAAGAGGCAGAGGAACTAGAGATCAAATTGCCAACATACGCTGGATTTTGGAGAAAGCTAGGGAGTTCCAGAAAAACATCTACTTCTGCTTCATTGACTATGCTAAGCCTTTGATTGTGTGGATCACAACAAATTGTGGCAAGTTCTTTTTTTTTTTTTAAATATATTTTATTAGATTTTATAGGGGTACAGGGATTACATTAAGGTGCTTGGGAACCACCATGGAGGTGGGTATATTAAACATCCAAAAAAAGAAGGACAATCTCAAATATATAACTCAAATCAAATCTTTTAAACTTCCCTCTCTAATTCCCTCATTTAATCTTACTTATTCAAATTAATAAATTCTATGTAAGTTTCAAACGATCCTATCAAATATCAGTTACATTTCAATTCTAAAAATCCAAATCCTGTTTTTAAGCTTTACTAACTTACAATTACTATATTTCAATTAGCCTTAAATAGACATATTATTAACACTTCGGGTGCCCTTTTTTTTTTTTTTTTTACATAATTATATCTGGTATATTGTTCTCGCAACAACATTCCCATATCTTCTTCATTGATACCATTTTTTTCTCTTATCACCCATCCCTCTTATTCTCCTTTTATTTCCAAATAATTCTCTTAAAATAAAAATATCAGGCCAACAAATAATTTCTATCTAATTTAAATATATATTCTATCAATGCCTCTATATCTATAAAAATCTTTTTAAACCAGTAGATAAAGTTTACTTCTCCAATACATATCATATCTAAAACAAAGTAATAATACAAAGGGTATCCTCTTAAAAATTTCACGTGTTCCATTAGTTGTTAAGTCAGTCAAGAAATCAAAGCCTTTTTAATCCCATTAAATAAGACTTTAAAATACATTTTTAAATCTAACTCTGGGCTTCTTTCTATGCCATAGTGGTTTCCATAGTAAGGTTCCTACATAATCAAACCACAATATTAAAAGGTCCATATTTTTAACGCTTCAAATTGGTCAAAGTTCTCTTTCCTTTCTTCTAATAGCCTTTGGATGGTAAAAGCTGTTTTATTCCATGTTATATTTGCCAATTGTTTATCCACCTTTTCTCGATTTTCAATAAGTTGTATCTGAGTGTCAGTCTCTGTTGGTATTGATGCTTCAGACATCTCTGTTGAAGTTGTTGTATAGTCATCAGACTTCTCGATAGGTTGTGTTGGAAGTTGAATAAAATTAGTTTGTTTTGTGGTTTCCACGGTTTCTCTCAGTGTAGGGAAAAGGATTGAAAATAGGAACTCACATCCTCTGCAGCTTCTAAAATTGTTTCCAATATAAGTTCATAGTCCAGTTGTGTATTAAGTTCCATATCGATAGTAATAAGGCTTTTTAATCTTTAATCTTTAAAGAAGGCTCTACTTCATAAGAATCAAGCAAGCATTCACCTTCAATTTTCAATAGGCCAGCTGCATCCGTTATCTTGTAGTTATCACCCTTTCAGGGTCATAGCCATTCCCAGCCATAAAGAAAAATATAATTGCAGTACCACTTTTCGACATAAGATGTCTCAGCAAACCAAAAAATCTTTTTTTTTTTCCTTTCCAAATAATAGATTTTTTATTTTTCGTGTTGAAAAAGATGAAGAAAGGGTTCAAAATAATAAATGCGTAGTTGTAACAATAATAGTCAAGAATAAAATGTTTTTCAGGTCCCCTCAGTATTCCAAAATTTAAATAGTCCATCAAATTGACTGGTTTTTATTTATATATTTTTTTTTCCAACGCTGTTTTTCCCCATTGCCCAAACGCTGCTTCCTCACGACAGGGAAAATAGTTCAAAGAAAGCTTTTAACAGGAAAGTAGTTAGGGAAAAAAAAGGGGTAGGAAAGGTCTCACCCGGATTCTCACGGGGTTCTTTCGCTTAGATGTTCTTCTGGCTTTCAGCTGGTGCGACGAAGTGATCGTCCATTTTATTGGGCGATCTTTTCCTCCGGCGGCCCTAAGGAGATAGCTCGAACGGGGAGAGCCGCCGCTCTTCCCAGTCGAGCAGGAGCCTCCTCTAACGGGGTCGCCTCTACGGGGCGACTTTCGACCCGATTAAGGGTCTACCGGCGGAGGGAAAGCAGCGGTGGGAGAGAGAGATCTCTCCGTACGACTGCTGGTGTCGCGATCCGGAACCGGAAGCCTAAATTGTGGCAAGTTCTTAAAGAGATGGGAGTACCAGACCATCTTATTGTCTCTTGAGAAACCTGTATGCGGGTCAAGAAGCAACAGTGAGACTGGACACGGAACCACTGATTGGTTCAAAATTGGGAAAGGAGTCCAGCAAGGCTGTATTCTGTCGCCCTGCCTATTTAACTTATATGCAGAGCACATCATGAGAAAGGCAGGTTAGATGAATCAAAAGTTGGAATTAAGATTGCCGGGAGAAATATCAACAACCTAAGATATGCAGATGATACCACTCTAATGCAGAAAGTGAAGAGGAACTAAAGAGCCTCTTGATGCGGGTGAAGAAGGAGAGTGCAAAAGTTGGCTTGAAACTCAACATTAAGAAAACCAAAATCATGGCATCCAGACCTCTCAATTCCTGCAAATAGATGGGAAGAAATGGAGGTAGTGACAGATTTTATCTTCCTGGGCTCTAAGATCACCACAGATGGGGACTGCAGCCAAGAAATTAAAAGACGCTTGCTCCTGGGGAGGAAAGCTATGGCAAATTTAGACAGCATACTAAAAAGCAGAGACATCACCCTGCCAACAAAAGTACGTATAGTCAAGGCCATGGTTTTCCCAGTTGCAATGTATGGCTGTGAAAGTTGGACCATAAGAAAGGCTGAACGCAAAAGAATTGAGGCCTTTGAACTATGGTGCGGGAGAAGACTCCTGCGAGTCCCTTGGACTGCAAGGCGATCAAACCGGTCAGTCCTAGAGGAGATCAACCCTGACTGCTCCTTAGAAGGCCAGATACTGAAGTTGAAACTCAAGTACTTTGGCCACCTAATGAGAAGGAAGGACTCACTGGAGAAGAGCCTAATGCTGGGAAAGATTGAGGGCAATAGAAGAAGGGGACGACAGAGAACGAGGTGGCTGGATGGAGTCACTGAAGCAGTAGGCGTGAGCTTAAATGGACTCCAGAAGATGGTAGAGGACAGGAAGGCCTGGAGGAACGTTGTCCATGGGGTCGCGATGGGTCGGACACGACTTCGCAACTAACAACAACAACAAGTTTTGAGTAAGAGAGTAAGGAAAGAGGATTTGACTGCAGCCTTATTGAGACATATTCTGATTATTTCGTCCTGCCTGAAAAAGTAGTCTGAAAATCTCAACTAGTCCAAAAGACAATGGCTACACATCTGATTGGAATTGTGTCAGTGCTGCTTCCAGGCCCCATTTAAATACCTGGATTTAACCTTTAGAGCTTGAAATGGACCATTATATCTACCTGGCTCATCATTTCATGCCCCTGCAAAAACGGCTTTTTTCCCCTTTTCATCCGAAAAGAGATGGAATCACATGCTAGTATGTTTTTCTCTGAGAATTTGACTAGAAAATATGCTGCTGACTTTTTCAACATCAGGTAAAGTTTATTTTAATTTTCGTAGGCATTTTAAAAAATTAACCTTGCCTCTCCCCCCACCCATACTGAACCCAGTCATGAGTATTGTGCCGATATTGTTAATAGCAGCACAGCAGGAACAATTTTAACTATATTAAAAGCAAGAGAAGTGTGGGGAGGGCTTAAAACATTAACTTCAACAATCCCGTGTCCAGGTACATCATATTCATTTTAATCCATTAAACAATTATTTGGGATTCAAAAGATGGCTTTCAGTAATTCCCACTTTCAAAGGGTCCTCAGAATGCAGGAAAGAGCACATAAATAGGGGAGAGTCAATGTGGACTTGAGAAGAGCTCTAAAGAGTTGTCATGCCCGATCTACTACCTAACGTGGCCCTGGCCTTGCCATAAAAAAACCGCCTTAGGGAAAGCATTAAAAAAAAGTTGCTAAGTACAGAAAAGCAGAATTTCCTTATATCATCTGAAAGCAATCTGAAACCATCCTTCCTGAAGAACCTCTAAGCACCTTTCAGAGGAATTGAGAATGGGATGAAGATGGTCAGTTTTGGGAGTTATGGTCCTGGGATGTGGAAAGTTGTATTAAGGCAAATGGCAATGCCAGTTCCAGACAAAAAGAAATACAATTAAATTAGAGTTACCTCTAGTTTTTTCTCACAACTTTCAGCCCTTTTCCTCATTACCTCTCCATTATTAATACATTTAAATATTTCAGGATAAAAAGCATCAGTTCAGACTATTTGGGGGGAGAGTGGAAGCAAGGTCAGAGCACCTGGGAAGTTTAATCTACACTTCCTTACTGCTTTCCATTCATAGAGACTATGGGAGTGTGCATACATGAGAGCCAGCATAATCAGCCACAGGTTCTTTATGTGTGCTTAAATAACCTGCTGGAAGTGAACATGAAAGCATCAGAAAGATGCAGAAAGAAAGGTTTAAACCCAAGGCTTCATCAGGAAAGAAAACGAGAAGGAAAATGGAAAACAGGGAAAGACAGTGGGTGCTGTGTCAGAGAAATGGGTAGGACAGAAGGAAAAGCAGAATGTCCAAGAACAAGAGCAGAGTTCTGTGTGGGAGCATAACAGCTTCTCAGTATTTTGCCTTCATTTCCAAAAGTCTGAAGTCCTGTACATATTGAGGATCCTCCTCAGACATGCCGATGGCAACTGGATAAACTCTACGCGCTGTCAGCACTCATGGGGTGAGTGAACCTGGCAGAGTCTGTAAAGAGCCATTTAGGTCTTCCTCATAGTAACAGGGGGACCTCAAGTTGCTAGAGAAGTGCCCTGAACAAAAAGCAGATGGTGGCCACAGAACAAGCTACCTTAGTCAGAAAGTATGAGAGGAATTTCCTTTCCCCTCTCCCCCTTCTTCACATTTCTGGTGATTCATTTTGCTATTCCCTCCTTCCTACATATCTTGGCATTCTACTCTATTGAGAAACCAACATTTTCCCGTCCATCACCTAAAAGCAGACATAGACCTCTTCCTCCTTAATTTTAAGCCACTGCACACTGTCTTTGGGTCCAACTATGACTTCTGTAAAAAAAAATATCAATTCATCAATAAAACTTGAGAGAAACAGTTACATAAGGGAAAATAAAATCAAGCAGGAGTACTCCTTCAAATAAATTCTATACATAGTTCATTCGAGCTGATTACTACTCAATGCATCTCTAAAACCAGAAAAGAAAGGAACTTTTGGCTGTCCAGGAGAGTTAGGAAAGCTCCCGCCCAGAGGAATATGAACTATTTAATGTCCAAACCTCTATAGGTATTAACATTTTTGGACTCCATTAGAGTAACCTCATACCTTGTAATCTGTTCTCAACACTGTCCATATCCACCCAAGCAATGCTAGAAACAGCACAAAGGGAATTCAATGTGTCATCTGGACAGTTCCAGCATAGATAAATAGTTACTGAAATAGGCTATTCAGTCATACACAAAAGGAAGCATATTCCACAAAAGCAAGCTTGGTAAGTCTTTTCCTTTGTCATCATAGAAATGACATCAGCCGGCATAGGACCCAACCTTCACATCTTAAGCACAGATGTCTGCAGAGGAAAAGTCTTCATGCTGCAAACTATAGACAAGGTGGCTTTGGCACAAGGAAGGACTATGATGATGCACCTTTTATAAAGGAGTCATAATATAACAACATTATGTAACGTAACACAATATAACATGTTAAAGGGGCTGGTTACTTGAGGGACCACCTGTCTCCACCTGCCTGGTTGATTTAATCTTGTATACTCTTGAGTTCCTTTCATTACACAATGTTAACTATCAGGACCCAGAGAAATATACCTTCTCTGTAGCAGCATCTGCCCTCTGCAATGAGGTTCCCATCAGGATCTGGATGGCCCTACTCTGCTATTGTTTAGAAGAAGCATGACGACCTGGCTCTTCACCTAGGGCTTTGGTGAGGAAGAGGGAGAACCCTTGTTTCATTCCATCCAGTCCATTGTACTGGCCATCTTTTATATTTTATAGGTTTTATTTTATTTTCTTTGATTATAATCCACCCAGAGTCATTGGGTGGTATACGTGTTCAACAATAAACAAACAAACAAATACCAAAGGGTTTTGATGATTACTTGGAGAGTGTCAGGCAGTGAAGATCCAATTAAACTGATTTATTGCTAATCATGCCTATGCAAAGGAATCTTCTCAATGGTTAGCATCTGCTTGGAGTTAGATGAGGGTCAAAGGAATTCAAAGGAAGTTGGATTTAATTCACCTGTGTATACTTTTCTATGCACTTGGTTCTCCCATCGAATTGCCCTTACTGTAGTAAGCACTTTTTTAAGAATCAGAAACTGCCCTCCTATAACTTGAATCTATTTGCCCGTGTTCTATACACAGAACTCTACATTTCTTATGTGATACCTTTCAGTATTTGGAAGTACTATTGTATCTTGCTTCAATTGTCTTTCCTCACAGATAATCATCCCATTTCCTTCAATCTCTCTTCACAGAACTCAGTTTCTACTCCTAGGACCATCTATGTCACCTTTTTCTGACCCTGTTCCAAAATCTCTGATCCTTCATGCCCGTTCCATTCAATACCATCCACTCTTAGGAACCATGGATGAGCACGCTTTCCTTTTTTTTCTAGCAAGCTATTTATCCACTTAATGGTCACCCAGCCTATAACTAACTTGCTACAAATGCCATGGAGTATAAATGCTTTGCTGAAACTAAGATATATTATGTCCATAGCACTTTTAGTCTACTACAGAAATTACTTGGTTTAAGAAAAAATGAGGTAAGAACAAGTCCTGTCAGAGTAATAAAATCATTCTAACTTCTAGTAATCACCACATTGTTTTCAAGATGCTTTGATTTAACTTTCAAACACAGCCTGCATTTCTATACAACAGCATTTAAGAGTATGGGAAATAAGCAAGATGAGTTTGAACTCTTAGTAAAAGAAAACAAATATGGTCCAACAAATGTCTGTTACAATGAATTCCATTAATGAAGTACTGAAACTGTAGGATACAATTTGTTGAACAGTACTGAAAAAAGTGACGTACAACTGGTCCTCACACTTATAACCGTCACAGCATCCCCTCAGTCCATATCATGATTTCAGTGCCTGACAACTGGTATGTATTTATGATTGTTACAGCATATTGGAATCACATGGTCCCCACTTGTGACCTTCCCAGCTGGCTTCCAACAAGCAAAGTAAATTGGGGGAAGCTGGCTTTACTTAACAATAGTATGATTCACTTAATGACCGCAGCAAAAAGGTTGTAAAATTGGGCATCATTGCATAAAGACTCACTTAATGACTGCATCACCTAGTGATGGAAGATCTGGTCCCAACTGTGACTGTAAGTCGAGGATTACTTGTATTATCCTTGAGAAGATTCATTTTTTTTTAAAAAAAAAATGAGCTCTTTAAACATAGATTGAGACATAATACAGAGCAATTAAAAAATAAATGAAGTAGAATTAACTCTGAGCAATGCAGGAAAAATGAAAGTGTGAGAATAGATGAGCATCAAATCAAAACAAGAAATAAGGACAACAGATTAGTGATCCTCTAAAATATGAACAATGTTCCTGCGTTTTGAAGAAATTGGGAGATTCCTCTGAATCTCTGGCAGTGAAGATGTCTAGGTGGCACCATAATTTCCACAGATACATTATCTTCAGATAAGATAAAGTTCCAGGACACTGCAATGTTTATAAGAATGGGGAGGTTCAGGTCCACCTTGGGTGGATGACTTTGGGCAAGCCATTCATTCTCTGCCTGATCTATCTCAGAAACTAGCTGTTGTGAGGATAAAACAAAGTGAGGTCCTCACATAAATCACAGCTCCTAGAGAAAAGGAAGATATAAATAAAATAAATACTAAAATAATCATTAGCATTCTTCTAGAGTAGAAAATTAAGATAGGAATACAATAGATAGAACAGTCTGCCTTTATTAAAAAACAGATGAAAGCGAAGACCTTGCAAGATTTCAGTTCATTCTGAAAAATAACTGCTGCCAAACTCACTCCACCAACACCTGGAACCAGTCCATGAAACATTTCTGGGAAAGGGTTATGCTGAAAGTCAACAAATGTATTTCTTGTAGCCATTTGCTGAACGTTCAGTTTGTGCAGTTCTCTGTGCGCAGACAGTGTGTATTCATACAGTTGCAATTTTCAAGTAAGTTGAACATTTAGTCAATAAATTGACTGAAAATAACCAGAATGCTAGTATTTCTTTCCCACTTGTCTAATGTCTTGCTAAATTCAGTGGTAATTTATAGCAATGATTATTGATAGTAAAAAACACAAAACAATATTATAACACAACTGTGCTAGGTAGAATGTTGCAAATTATAGTGGATAGCAGCTTCAGAGAGATGATGTAGTACAGGCAAATGGATATATATTGGGAAAGTAAATGTTATTTATTTACTTATTATACATGTTTCTATCCTGCTGCAATCAAAAAAAGGCTTGACAACTTACATAGAATACAGTAAGACAATTTAAAGCATCCATTTTGCCATATTGGTGGCCAGTGGCCACTAGAAGCTTATTCTTATTTCAGTGCAACCAATGCTTCATGTCTGATTTCACATAACTCCTCACTAACCTATCGTAAGGGTAAAAAACAACAACCCACCATTAAACATTAAACTACAGCCACATCAATATGCATGGCTTTTTCTTCCTCAAAGGTACATATCGGTTTTAGGTTTTCCCTTACTATTTTTCATTACTTCCTGGATGAACTAAATGCAGTGCAAAAGACTGGCATCCCCATGACATTTTAAAAGAGACACTGGCTAAAATTAAAGTGTTTGAGAAAGAAAACCAAAGGAAAAAAGAGTGTCATGTTTTGCATCTATAGTAACTGTTTATTGTATCATAATAAAATCCTCGATCCAACACAAAGTATTAACTAGTTCTGACATTAGTAATACAAATGTCCTCTATCAGTATTAACTTTTTCCCCAGTATTAATATTAGTTCTGTAAAGTCATGAGCTGATGTCAAGAAGCCAACAAAGAAATACTGGTAATTTTAAAAAAGATAATTGTATTAGTGTCAGATATTTATCTCAATGCAGGAATGTTTCTATTGTATTTTGGTTAATCCAAGCAACCCCATAAGCCTAGTTTAAGGAGCATATTTCAATGACATTTTTGTCCTTGCCCTGCCCAATAAAGTAAACTGTCATTTCATCAAAGCACCATAGGTTATTAATCTTCACATGCTCCTGTATTGATTCACAATAAACTGTGATTAAAAAGTGGCTCACTGCAAATGCACTATCAGCACTAGAATAGATCCAAATGAGAAAAACTAAAAGGGCTTTATAAATAGATACTTTGTTGTATCTCAGGAGTTTCCCACTGCTACTCTGTGAAAATGCAAGAACATTCCATAGAGATAATATAATTCTTGCCTACTTTCCTAATTGGAATGTCTTTTGTGACAATTTTCACTATAAACTTGGCACAATTTCTCTGTAGCTAACAAAATAATTTATAAAGCACGAAAATTCTTGTTGTCATTATCTTTCACTGGGTGAAACAGTTAAACAGTTCCTCGGGTAACCATTTTTGAACTAAGCTACCTCAAATAGGCTTACAGAATGTGTCAAAATCTGGGACTCAGGACTCCTGATGGAATGAAGTTTGGAAAAGTTGTGACTGCTTCGGAGCTACTGACTGCTGCTGCACTTCCCCTCCCTGGCCAATGCTGCACTGCCAGATCCGTTCCCTGACCAGCACAGCAACTCTTGCATGTCCCCATACATCCTTCTCAAGCTGGACTGTCCACTCCATATGCCTTCCCTGACCGAGCATTGCACCACGTGTGCACCTCCACAACCCTTCCCCAAGCTTTGCCCCTTCCCCAACCCATACAGCACCTCTTCGCCACCTTCACACACCATTCACAACCCATGCCACTCCCTCCCCCATTTCTGACACTTGTGCACTCCCAGGAGGGAAGGGGGGAGGGAGGAAGATAGTGACAGAATAATAGAGAGAGAGAAAAGGAAGGGGAAGAGTGAGAGAGAAGGATGGAGGCACAGAAGGAAGGCAGGATAGAGGGATGGAAGAAAGAGAGAAGTGAGGAAGATTTCCGATGCTCTCTGCCAGCTTCCCACAAGGAAACTCAATGGGGAAGCTGGCAGAAAGTTGGAAGTCACTCCTGCTCCCACTGCTTTTGTTTTGCCCACTTGTGGTCATTCTGTTTCTCCATTTAGGTAAGGATATCTCTCTAAAATGATGACCTAATGGGACATGGGATGTCTATTTTCTAAAAAACCATAAAAGACTTCTTTACTGTTACATATGAAAATCCATCTTTGTACCCTCGTTGTTTACCAGTCTAGGGACAAAAACAAGAAAAAGTACTTCAGTTTTCTATCCATTGTTTGTATGAAGGGGTAGACAAATGGCAAGAACCATTTGTCAATTGCTTAAATTCACACTCTTAGAAAAACCAATGCTTTATTCTGCATTTATCCCATTTCTAATTCCTAATGCTGTATGGCAGCAGTTCAGAATTTGTAGCCCCAGGGTTCACTTAGCAGCAGGGTTGCACTTAATTACATTAGCAAATGCAATTAATTAATTACTTAGCAAATGCACCACCTTTTGTAATTAAGGTAAGCTTTTGAACGTATAGTAAGCTTCAGAAATGAAAGAGAGAAAAATAAACAATGGGAGTGTTTTATTTATTTTTGTTTTGTTTTTCAAGCTGAGCATCATGTGAAGCACTTAAAAAGTTCTTTCACACTTTACTTTCTAACATTTGGCATAAAAAACTAAAAATTCAAGATGGAAATTTTTCATCAGGAAAAAAAAGTTTTTTAAAAAAAGCTTGCAATTTTATTGCAAGAAAGCCAGTACTGTCTATGTATACTGCAAATCAAACAGGGTTGTTTTATTTACCTCCTCATATGTAACACTACGAGGAATGCAGCTTTCAGGATGCAAATCAGGATGTGCTGCCAAGTGCATCTGAAATCTCAAGACTGACTGTCGAACATCTCTCTCCCAAAATTAGAGAGGCTGGGCGGAAATCAAAGTCTTCCCACACTTCCCCTGACTACTTCTTGCTCAGATCTTGGCCCTTTCAAGGAAGCCACATCACTGCAAAGTATTCCTTTGATCGTAATCCGTAGGAACATCTAATTAAGCTCCAAAAAGCTGAAATAGTCCAGGGCACCGAAACAGAGGATCATCTCCTTCACAAAGCCCTTTGTTTCTATAGAAGGAGTCAATACAGGTAGCCAGGAATTTGTGCTGAGGTTGTTTTTTTTTTCCTTCTGTGTTGTGCCAGGACTCAACTTTTTTATCGCTCTTTGTACAGGTTATGGAATTGGTGTTTATTCCCAGCCTTCAAGATCAGGCTACATTCATGAAAATATAATCTTTTCTTTGGAATCCTTTTGTGGTCTGTAATATTTTATACTCTTTCCAATCTCTTCGGAGATTTGGGCTGAGAGCTTTTCATTTGTAAGAAACCATCACCATCTTGTGGCTGGAACTCTGGTGCAAATTACTTTATTACCACAATCTGGGCAGTTTTATAATTGTCTCCTTCCACACTGAATGTCTAGATTTTAATACTTAAAATCAAAAGGAGTATGTATGTATGTATGTATGTAATGTATGTATGTATGTATGTATGTATGTATGTATGTATGTATGTATATTTTAAACAAATAAAGTTTTGATTTTGTTTATCCCCTGGACACAGATTTATATTTAAAGAGGGGGAAGCAAGAACTGAATCCTCCAGTTACAAACCTCTATGCTACATAGCCAGAATAATTACTATTGTAATTATTTAGATTTGTTTGCTGGTGTTGTTTCGTATTTTACTTTTTAAGTGTCAGGCAGCATAAGGTAAGAGAGCCCTTCCAATGAAGTTATGAGATCACAGATGAAACGCCCTTGGAAAATAGATAGCAGCCACAGGAATTATCAAGCTTCTTCCCCAAAATAGAAGTCAGGACTGGGATGTGAAGACCCAGACAACTTCTCCAAGAGGAGGCTTGGGACCTCCAGATTCTCTCTTGTGGCCCTCAGCACTGCTATAGGATGACCAACTAGATACTTCCACAAGGCCTAGAAGAAATATATGAATGCCTTAGCAGACAGGGCATACATATTTCACTTGATTTTTTTACATTTAAGATAAATTGTTCTGAATGACCACATTGGTGATAAACCAAATGCTTCCAATTTTCAGTAACAAGTGAGAATGAGTTTCTAGAGGTCACACTATAGCCTAAAGGAGCCAAAAATATCAGATGAATTGCTCTTCTTAGGCAAAGGTTTTTCCAATTTCTGAGCTGCAGATCATTACAGCTGCCAATGGAGATGGCATCTGGCATATTTTATGTATTAAATGATTAAATGTTTTTTATCTCAAACCACTTCCCAGTACATCTTTGAAATACTAACTAAACTTGAAATTAAACTTTAAATAAGACTCAAGTGCTAAATTCTCTTAAACGATTTGATATAAAATACCATGTTTCAATTTATGAGTAGTTTTTTTTGACTTGCCTTCTACAAAATAATTATATTTTGTTTCTTTTCAAACTCCAAGCTTTATCATCTTCATAAGAAGTTGTCAGGTTAAACAGAAAAAAATAATCAGATATTAAGAAAAACTGGACTCAGAAGTAATTTTCTTTAGTATATTAGCAGTGGATTTAAATAGCTAATTGGCTTGCATTTCCTTGGTCAAAGAAATTTGTGCCTCTCCCATGTAAACATGGGGGAGACACAAAGAATGCCCCAAAGATCAAAATTCTTTTAAGGCTGTGATAAATATCTATAACCCAATCCCATCTGCGTTCTGCATGAAATTATTCATAAAATAGGAGAATGCTGGCACATTTTAAGGAACGGGCAAACAAATTCTCTGTTATTTTTGGCAAGAGGTGGGCTTATTCTGAAAGAAAAAATGGATGAATTTTTTTCTCTTTCATTTTACGGGGGGGGGACCTAATTACCCTAGCTCAGGGGTAGGCAACCTTGGCTCTTTTATGACTCTGGACTTCAACTCCCAGAATTCCTGAGCCAGCATGGCTGGCTCAGGAATTCTGGGAGTTGAAGTCCATGAGTCATAAAAGAGCCAAGGTTGCCTACCCCTGCCCTAGCTGTTCTTAGCAACCTGGCAAAATTCACTTCTAACTCACTTCTAAAAACCAAGTTCATTATGAGATCATGACATTATCTTCCCTTCCTCCCCCCACCCCTTGCTGTAGCATTACTATAGCAGAAGTCCTTTCCTAAATTAGAAAAAAAAATACTGCTTGACAATGTCAGAGGCAGGCTAACTGCTACCTGAACTGACACCCAAAATATCCCTCAATTTTGCTGTATTGAAGAAACATCTAGAAACTCTACAACTTTCAATCCCTGCTTATTTACAGCCCCGAAGGCTCAATGTTAAAGCATGATGGAAGCAACGGATGGAAACTAATCAAGGAGAGAAGCAACCTAGAACTAAGAAACTTCCTGACAGTTAGAACAATTAACCAGTGGAACAACCTGCCTCCAGAAGCGGTGAATGCTCCAACACTGGAAGTTTTTAAGAAGAAACTGGACAGCCATTTGTCCGAAATGGTATAGGGTTACCTGCCTGAGCAGGGGGTTGGACTTGATGACCTCCAAGGTCCCTTCCAAACTTATTATTATTATTATTATTATTATTATTATTATTATTATTATTATTATTATTATTATTATTATTATTATTATTATTATTATTATTATTATTATTATTATTATTATCTAAAAAAAATAAGAAAAAAGATCCAACGAATAAATAACTTAAAATGTACCACTTTTAAGTGTAAAATACACTGTTAGTAAATTTTAATTTGAAAGTACTACACACTGGATTATTAATTATTTTTTTAACCATGACATACATTTTTCTTAAAAACAAAACAAAAAAAACAAAAAACCCTGCTCGGATAGAATTGCTTTTTAATTGTTCAGAGGAAGGGTTTGTAAAATCGTTTGCACTAATTTGCCCTTTGGCTGACCCAATACATCAATATCTTACTCTATACTCCCATTCTATACCTTGAAGGAACTTAGATAAATTGCCTTTTGCAAGACCTTGGGAAGGCAGCCCTGGAGAGAGCACACTTTGTTTGGGTATCCCAGGCCATTCAAGGGCAGCCTCTTTCTGATGCCACAGCTGGCTTTCATGTAAATCACTGGCCTTTTCTCTCCAGATTGCTCTCATGAAGGCAGATAACCATCTCATTTTATTTAGCATCCCAAAAAGGCAGGGTTCCCTTTCTCCACAAATGGAGACAAACAAGAGATACAAGCTGTCTAGAAATCGAGAGGATTGTTTTTTAAAGGAGGCCATTCCCAGAATCCATGTGGCTGGCTGCCAGTTCTCTATCACCTTTCTGGAATGTGGGGAGGATGTGCCGCATTTTTTTACCCTTGAACATTTGTCTTTCTTGCCCTGTAAACTCTACCCTGTAAGCTGGCTTTCCTCAGCTTCTTGCTCTCACCTTATGTGGCTTCTTTACCTTTCTTATGTCCATGTAAGGCACCTGGATTGTTCTCCAGCCTCAGCATCTGCATTGTCCTATAAATCATGCACCCAATTTCTTTCTATCCCTTTGCCTAAACATAGCACCAATATAGCATAACGATATAATGTGTTAATAATGTAATGTAATGTAATGTAATGTGATGTAATATAATTAATATAACAACAACAAAGAATAGTTCAGGGGTCTTCAAACTTGGTCCTTTTATGACTTGTGGACTTCAATTCCCAGAATTCCTCAACCAGGCACGCTGGCTGAGGAAGTCTGGGAGTTGAAGTCCACAAGTCATAAAAGGGCCAAGTTTGAAGACTCCTGGCATAGTTTAATGAAGAGAAGGAGTAGGGGTGACATGATAGCAGTCTTCTTCCCCTATTCTCCAGAGCATCTAAGGGCAAGATAAGACACAATGGATAGAAACTAATCAAGGAGAGAACCAACCTAGAACTAAGGAGAAATTTCGTGACAGTTTGAACAATTAATCAGTGGAATGATTTGCCTCCAGAAGTTGTGGGTGCTCCAGCATTGGAGGTATTTAAGAAGAGACTAGATAGCTATTTATCCAGAATCGTATAGGATCTTCTGCTTAAGCAGAGGGGTGGACTAGAAGACCTCCAAGATTACTTCCGACTCTATTATTCTTTATTCACCCATATTTCTCTTTTCTTCACCAATAGTTATTTAAAGTTTTAAACACCCAGATCCCAAGGGGATTTTCAGTGCACACTGTATCTAAACTTCCCTTTCTTTTTAACTCCCCTTTTAGTTTTTCACCTGTGACACTTCCATATCTCACCATCCTCATCTTGCACCATTTCTCCTAGAAGCCAATTCTCATTGCTCTTTCCTAAATGTGCTCTCTCTTCAGAATAATGTAATTAGTAATAGAACTAATTATATTATCAGTTCTGTTTCGATTTTTATCACCAATCAGTTTTTCATGGTAACTTTTTGCTGTTTCCAAACTGATAAAACAGTTGCTGATTGTAATCACAGAACATATTCCCCTTTCCTGAAACTCTCTTTTTAAAAAGTACATTAAAAATGCAATCCAAAATTTATTTTGGATGAACTAGGTTGATGAACAGCTACCACATCCAGAATCACCTTCAATGAGATGGGCGGCTATGTAGATTTGTTTAATAATAAATAAGAGGTATTGAAATATTATATACGTATGAAAATGCCCACAATGCATTTTAACTGGGAAATAACTGCAATAAATAAATAAAAGAAGGGTGTACAAAAATGCACTACATTATAAAGCAATCTATCCAAAAATGTGTTAGGAATCTTTAGGCAAACTTTAAAAAAAAAACAAATTCACAAAATGGCGTTGAAGTGAGACATAACAAATTTAAAGGTAGGAAAATGAAAACCAGAATAAAATTAAACATCAGATTCCCTACAAAATTGTGAGGTGTGAAATGTCTGTTCATCAGCACTACGGTCTTGAGTGGACCCTGCTGCTGAAACTGTTAGGCAGAGGAGTCTACAGTCGTTTGATTGTAAATACTCACAACTCTTTGTAGTTAGCATCATACAGGGTCGACCACTTGTTCTGCTGATGTGGCTGCCATTTTATGGATTGGTAGTTGGGATCCAAGTAGGAGGAGCCATTCAAGCTGTCATTATCCTGAATCAATCCTACAGCAATAGAAAAATGCTGAACTGAAATTTGCCTACAAACCTGATACAAATTATTTATCCTACTTTTCTATCCCTCACTTGCTATGCAACAAAACCCATAACTTTTTATTTTCTTTGCCTTGTGCTCAAGGAATACAGGTAATCCTCAATTTACAACCACAATTGGAACCAGAAATCTTGTCGTTAAGCAAGACATCGTTGTTGGAAGCTGACTGGGAAGGTTACAGATGGAGATCACGTGACTGTGGGACGCTGCAACCATTATAAATGCATAACAATTGCCAAGTGCCTGATCACAATCACATATCCGTGGGAACACTCCAACAGTTGAAAGCATGAGCAATGGTCTTTAAGTCGCATTTTTCAGCACCACTGTAACTTTGAATGGTTGCTAAATGAATAGTCATAAGTTGAAGACTAACTGTAGTCAGTTTTCTTTTCTTTTTATTAAGAAAAGAAGTGAGACTTTTCTCACTTCCAATTCTCAATGGAGTTGAGATGCTCTCCTGAAAACACACTGCCATTCTGTGAGCTTCAGCCCAGACACCATCCCTTGTTCTCCATGTATTACTTATTTTTTTAAAAAACTACCTTTTTGGAGCATAAATAGTATCTGGGTACTGGTAATACTAGAAAGGAATAGAAAGAATAACTACAGTACAAACCTGGGGAGAGCGCCCCCTGCTGATGCCAGGGAGGTGTTTGAACTCTGTCAGAGTTGAGGGTTACAGATCCTGTACCTGGCTCCTGTTTTATCATTCCATTGAACATCTGCACATTGAGAGTGTTTGATGGTGACTCTGAGTGTTTCCTCTTCTTGGCAGGGTGCACTGGAAGACTATAGAAATCAATCATAAATTACAACAGGCATACGAAGGAAATATTTATTCAGCCTACGTATGCATGTGTGTATGTGTACATATACCGTATATTATATACCCACACAGATACGCACAGACGTCTTGTACCCCAGACATAAAGTTATTCCAGTAGGAAAGATTAAACTAGATTACTAGCCTTCAACCTACAGTCACACCCTGACGTACGTGCATTTGTAATAACAGTCTGACATGGTTATATAATGAAGCAAAAAATGAATGTCATCCAGTATCTTATACACCAATATACTGCACGTGGCTTCTAATTGGTGGGAACAGCATATTGGCTTTCAAGAGGTCCCTATATTAGAGATCTTAGTTTGCATAAAATAATGTAAACATGCTTGGGATAAAACTTGGTTTGACTGCAGTTCTGACATATTAGCCAGAACTGACCTATACTATTCTTATCATTAACAGTAAATGCTGCATGTGGCATACATATGTTTAAGATCTAGTCTATAACTTCTACTAAAAATATTACGTGAAAGCCTCTGCTGACCAAATCCATTATTGGATAATGAGGACAGTATCCATGGGTTCTCCACAGCATATGAAATTCTGTGATTTTGAATATAAGAGGAGTAAGTGGCAAAGAGCATGAAATAAAAAAATGCAAAAAAGAAAAATAAATATGTTGTGCAACTATGAAACTAATGGAAAGGAGAAGGATGTAATCAATTTAAATAGAGATAGTTTCATATTGTTATATTGATGAATTCATGAACAGAGGTGAAAATATAGGTTTAATTATGAATGAAAGAACTAAACTATATGCCACAAAGTTTGAATTGATGTTATATACATTATTGTGAATGTGAAAAACTATAAGCTGATGATTGTGCATGCTATGTTCCAGTAAGTGGTAATAATGGTAGAAACAAAGATACATTTTAGGAAAAATTGTGCAGCAATACAAGGAATTTTAAAAAAATCTGTTAGATTGCATGAATGAAGGAGTAGGAGGAGATAAAAGTGCACAGAGAAATGAATTGGCCATTGGGAGACCAAAGAATGAAGGAGAATAGAGATTATTTGTTGAAAAAAAGCTAAGAAAAGTGTTTGTTTTAAATATACTGTTATATGTACCTCTATTTACATCGAAACATAAAAAAATTAATCAAAAACTTATTTTGATTATGATGGAACATTGAAAAAATTATTGAAGGATGCAAGAATGATAAGTTTTGAATGTGAGTCAGATCATTATTTAGTAGTGTCAAAAATATATCTTGTGGAAATGATGGACATGGAGAAAAATACAAAAATGTGAAGGAAACTAAACTGACTACAGGTAGAAGAACATGTATAAGTCATATTGAAAAATATTAAAATGCAGATTAATCTCCCAAAATAAGGAATGAAAAGTAGAAAGAAAGGAGAAAGAAATTGGAAGCTCTTTGGATTAGAATGAAAATAATTACACTGACTTACACTAATGAAAAGGAATGAGTGATGGAATAAAGAAGTGAAAAGAGGTTGATAAGAGGATGAGGATGCAAAACGAGGTTGAAAGATATTGAATAAGACAGAATGCAATCAAACAGAGCAAGGAATGGCTACCAATAAAAAAGGCAAAAAGACACGAGCAATCTTGATGAAAATTAAAGCTAAGTGACTGTTGGCAGAGTGAATGGAGGTAAAAAATAAAATAGGTTCCAAGAGAACTTATAGTTCAGGGTTGAACTATGACGTCCTTGATGCTCTCTGAGCTTGGTTGTTTGCTTGCAGGTGTTTCCTTACCCAACTAGGTGACATTGTCACTGGAAGTAAGTGTGGGCCTTGCTCCCTGTTTATGTAGAGTAGCTTGCCCTACCAGTTTTGGAGGTGAGGATGGGAGCTTCATGGTTACTTAAAGCTGCCCATTATTTCAGAAATGAGACAAGCATAAAGAGGCAAAAAGGTTCCAGTCATAAATGCACTCCTCCTTTGCTACCTTTCCAACCTTGTTCCCAAAGAACTTACTCTGTTCCGTGTTGTTGAAGTAGCTGATGAAGCATCTGCGACTGCTGAGCATGATGGAGGTCACCAGGTGACATGCCTTGTCCTATAGTGAACTGTGGCATCAGAGGTTCAGCCTTTGCGTACATGTCCCGTTGCATGCTGGGATAGTGATGGCTGTGCTGCTGCTGGTGTGAATGAGGAGGTGGTGGTGGCAGTCCCTGAAGGTGGGGTGGGGGTGGAGGGGGAGGAGGGGGAGGGGGTGGGGGATGCTCTAACCGTGAAGGGGGAGTAATTTGACACATATTCTCAGGAGTCATAGTTCGAAGAAGGTGAGGATCTAAAAAGAACCAGAAAGATGGATTAATCTAAATTAAAAGTGTCAGTTCCCCTTTTTCAGAAGTCCTACACTACGATCAATCATCCCATTTCGGCTCTCAGTCAGAACAGCACAAAATAATAAATACAAAATGTCAGTTCAATAATAGAGACATTCCAGGCCCTCTCTTTAGAGTTTCAGCTTTCATTAAAACAACAAGTAGATTATCAGCTTTTTCACCAGTAGTTGGGAGTTGCATGGCGATAATGCAGCAACATTTGTAAAGGGCAATAGCCAGATTTCAGCCTTTTTCTATATTTTAAAAAAAACATTAATAGGGGTACTAAATTTAACAGATGCTCACTGAAGCTATATTTATTTCTTGCTGGCATCTGATACAAAACTGTTAATGTTACTTGACAGCTTGTCACTGACTTTCAGCAGTGTGACTTTGACCAATTCCACAGCCACAAAAAATGGCTTAGGAGCTGCTTATGGCCCAAGGATTGTTGATTGCTCATACTCAGATAGATAGATAGATAGATAGACAGACAGACAGCATGTGCATGCATACAATTAGTAAAATAAGTCCAAATACTCAACCACATTACTTAATGAGAAATAAATTTAGTTTTCTATCAAATGAATTAGAATTTTAGGAAACAACTAGTATGAATATGTGCATGCACATCTATGGTTTGTGTGCATGCACGTCTGTGTCTATGTATATTATACAAAATGTATTAACAATTAAAGATTTAAATATAATTAAATATGTGTAGTCTAGAATAAATAAATTAAAAAGAATAAGAATAAACATAAAAAATAAAAGATTTTAGCAAGTTCAAATCCAGCAAAAACACTATTAAGTAGCAGGCAAATTCATACTGGAACAAACTAAGGAATTTGAGACTGCTGAAAGCCAAACAGAGAAATGTGTTATATGACTGGTCTGATATACTATCCTTCTCCATGATGGAAAAAAGATAGAGCTAGTTATGTTTATATATCATAGGAAATATTAATATTTGCTTATTTCATGTTCTTTGTTTATAGAAATAAAGAGCAGTAATATGAAATAGGGAGCAAACTACGTTTTTTAACTTTGGTCTCCTACTAATTACTCTCTCCAGAAATCCATATTGATTAACAGCTTCTTTGTAATTATTCACCATTCATATTCTACTTTATTACTGACTATAAGTCCCTTCCCACTCCACTTTTATTGTTTATTCTCTCGATTCAAAGCTGCACCTATCATATGACTTCTTTCTTTTCAGTTCTGCCCCAGGAACTTTTTTCTACCACACACACATGATTTTACTTTCTTCTCATTCCAACTCCATGAATGAGATAAGCTGAAGTCATCTTTAACTATATTGAAGTTGAAGTAATGTTTTCCACCTTATTCTGACATTATCTAGTGAAGGAAAATTGAATTACTGGCAGTGATTAAGAACTGAGACAGAATAGGAATTAAGGAGGGAGCAGCAAATTTAATGTTATCGGTTCTTTTGTCAGCTCAAAAATGGGTGTCTAGTTCTATAACTTAGTAATGGAGAAAGATCCGTTATCTCTTAAGACAATACTGAATCTGAAAAAGCATGAAATGTTGGATAGAAATACACTAGGATCCATACAAAGAGACAGTAAACTTTCTATTTTGGAATAGAAGCAAATTAATAACCAACCTCTTAGCTTTTCTATGTTTGAAATAATAAACATGTTTACAAAATGAGCTTGATGGATCCTGTTCAAGGTTTAATTTCAAAATAGTTCATTCAGGAACCATTTTATTCATTTGAGCAAATAATCATTTCCAATCATAAATACTCATTACATGCCACTTGGTTAGCAAAAAGGAAAAATACAGCAAATCCCCTTATAATTTTTAGGAGTGGCCTATAACTTCTGATGCTCATAATGCTTGTAAAGGTAATTATAGGGACAGACTATAGAGCAGGGCTTTTCAACCTGTGGTACGCGTACCACTTGTGGTACATTAATGAGTGGCAGGTGGTACGCAGCCCTGCCTAGCCAAGTGTAGTGGGGGAGGGAAAGAGCCAGCGCAGGCAAGGACTTACCGTGAGAGAGTCCTCTGGAGCTGCAGATTGGCTGGGGCAGGCAAAGGCCCCAGGCTCACTTCTGGCTCACCCTCCCCCATGAGAAAGGAGGAGGAGGGGGGCGGAGACAGGAGAGGCCATAAAAGGAGGCAGTTTGGGCGGGAGAGGGAGAGAGACAAAAAGCAGCAGCCTTGGGAGGAGGTGGAGTCAGCTGCACTGAAGGGAAAGGAGGAGGAGGAGGGTGGGGGAGAGGAAAGGAGATCAAGCAGCCACCTGTGCTGGCAGCAGCAAACAGGCAAGAAATGCAGTGGGGGAGGGGTCCAGCAATGGCTGGAGGTGAGGCACGAGGGAGGGAGATGGAGAGTGGAAGGATTCTTATGTGCTTTTGTGACTTTGAAGTTCTGGGATTTGTGCAATGTGGGCTTTGTGTTCTTAAGGAGTGTTTGGCAATTTCTATTTGGCTGATGGCTGATGTCTCGTATTAGCTTCTATTGCTCTCCTATTGTTAGCTGTAAGTTTTGCTGCAAGGGATTTTGAAGTAGCCAGTAGCTAATTCTTAAAGGGGAATGTGCCTTTTTAAGCTAGTTCACTCAGCAGTTTGTCTTTTCTGTCTCTGGAGGCTTTTCCTTGTTTGATGAATATATGGAAGAGAGAAAATATGGGGGGGGTTTCAAATTCTTCCTTCAGAAGGAGGTGGGCATGAGAAAGAGGGAGGCAGGGAAGGAGGGAGGGAGGGAACTTAGCACTTGGCCACCAGCAGCCCTGCCATTGACTTTGCTTGTCAAAAGGTTGCAAAAGGGGATCACATGACCCTGGAACACTGTGACCATCATAAATATGAATCAGTTGCCAAGCATCCAAATATAAATCACATGACCCTGGGCATGCTGCAATGGTCATAAGTGTGAAAAATGGTCATAAGTCATTTCAGTGCAATTGCAACTTTGAACAGGGTTTTTTTTTTTGGTCAAGTTTTTGACACCTTGCTAGGTGGTACTCGAATATTGCCATATCCTAAAAGTGGTACAATTGGTGAAAAGGTTGAAAAGCCCTGCTATAGAGCACAGTTGTCAAACTCGCCACGTCATGTGATGTGTCGTGATGTATCGCGACTCTTTTTGCATTGCAGGCAATGGAGTGGGCACGGCTTTGGTATGATGAAACTGGCCCATGGGCCGGCAGTTTGACACCCCTGCTATAGAGCAAACTTTCTGAAGAAAGTATTGCCATTTAAGGGTGGTGTTTAGCATAATAAGTGTCTCCCATCATCCACAACTATCACAGCTAATGGCTGAAACAAGTGAAAGTTGCAGTCTATCTCATTTAGAAAGCTATAACTTGTAGAAAGTATCTGCAGAACATTCACCAAAGCCCTTGACTCAAGTTCACATCCCTCCTTAGTACAACAGATTGAAAGTTTACTTAACTTTGAAGCCTGATTTAAAGTTGGAAATGTACATAGGGCTTTGCTCTGTCAGAGTGTAGGGCTAACACTCTTATTAACTCTAAGAGATTCCATTCAAAGCCAGAATTAACATGGTTTGAATTATAAGATACTCGGGAGGTAAAAAAGACAAATCTGCTTAGAGATATTGGGTTTTCCCCAAGCTTACTAGTGTGGCCTTCTCCAATCTGGTGGCTACCCCCCAAATGAACACACTGTCCATCACCCCCACATAATACAGGATGTGATTGTAATGGTAACACATGGATTCAGAATGGAAGAAGATCACTATAACATTATTCGGGCCAGCAAAATCAATAAGAGAAGCAAGTATTACTATGGCTCAGAAAGACCAGCAGTTCATACATTCTTCCATCTGTACCCTGCAGTCAAACAGCACTTTTAACTATGCACATTCCATTTTAGGACCAATAATTAGAAATGGTTGAAATTGAAGAAGCTACTTAAATGTTAAACCAATATTAAAGTATTGTTATAGATGTATATTATATGGGGGTGTGCGTTTATCCTATGATATGTGTATATATGTACAGGTATGTGTATACATAAATACGAATAAAGTGGACTTCATGCACATTTTATTAAACCACTTTTGAAAGGCAGGTTATAACAAAACAAACATGAAATAGTGTCCTTGAAACAAACTTTTTATTTAACAGTGCTGTGAAAATAAACTGGGTGCCTAAACTATTCCATTACATATTTTAGCTCATATGAGAAGCAAGCAGTGTGAGTTCATCCCAACTTGGAGTTCATACTGATTCTGATGGCCACAGTTTGATAACTGGGAATGTCTTATTATTTTGCACTGATCAACAGTACAATGATCAGTGCAAAATAATAAGACGTTCAGTCTTATTAAATGAATATTCCATTCAAACAAATTCAGACTTAGTGCCCTCGCAACCTTTTAAAATTACTGGAGTGAAATAGTTAATGCTCAGGGCAATTCATCAGATTCTTCTGAAGGAGGATGCATTAACAGAGGAAGCAAAAATGATTATGAAATTAAGGGGGGGAGGACTAAACACAGAGGAGGTCGACATAAAACATAATAAAAAAAATAGTATATAGCATTCCCCAATTTCCTTTCTTAAAAAAAATAACTATCTCAAAAGCTTATTGTGAAGTTGGGTGCAAATTAAAATATGTTTATTAATAAGCTAAAGTTAAAATAAAGGTTGCAGCTTAGAAATGACATCAAATGATGGTGAAATCCCATCTCACAACCCCCACTCCCCACAAACACCCAGTACCACCAGAACTTTTAGGAATGACAATGGTTGGCAGCTGTTTCAGAACAGACAAAAGAAAATATTTAGCAAAAACTAGTTTTTCACTACTTCAAGATAAGGTGTGGTCACAGAACTGTACTCTAGATGATACTGAAATCCTACTACAATTTCAATTTTCAAACTATTTTAGGCTTTGTAATGCACTAAGTAGGCACCCATAGGAGCAACAGCAAATCCAAATGTTTATTGTTTGAAAATCGAATGGAATAACTTACTACTGTAGAATGAACACTGAGGCAACACATATGTTCCTAAAAGCTATCTCGTCTTTCACGTCTCAAGGTTACCTGGCATGTGAACGCCTCTCTCAAAATAAGAGAAGAATTCTAGAAATTATGAGATCACAAATGCAACTCTTTATACATACTCCAGAGCTTCCTGGAGTTTGTGTATTATCCAAAAAATCTAAAGTTCCAATTATTCCTCTCTCCCCCCACCCAACCCAGAATGATGAGGTAGGTGCTGTTGTTTTAATGGTGAGAGAAAGCAGTTCACTCTGTGGCAAATACTCTGGCCTCTTGGCTATATTTAAAAATGGGCCAGGAGGAATTCCAGGGATTTTTGTAGTGAGATAAAAAGAACTCTTGACCTTTTTCACAGAGAAAGGAGAAGGAGCTGCTTCCACTACGAACAAGGTTTAAATTTTAAAAGAAGGGGCCATGGGGAAACCTCTGAAGACTGCCACAGACAGGACCATGCCCTTAATTCTTTTGCCTCTGTTGCTAATTCTGTTGTCTCAACCTCAGAAAAAGACAACAAAAGTAGCTAGTGACACATAATTCTCCCCTTTCACACATATAAAGCATGGGCAGCACAGAACAGACACCATCTGGTTAAGGGGGCGTGGGGAGAGAAAGAGGGGGAGAGGGAGAAAGACCCACCCTCTGTGATGTACCTACGACTTTTGTGCCTGTCACAAGAATGGGAAGAGAGTCCTTGACATCAAATACAGCATACAAAGAGAGGGCAGGAGCCACAGAGTATACTCACCACCTAAAAACAAGTTCATGACAATACCTCTGTTTTGTTCTTCATTTCCAGCACGGATTTGTCTTTATATAAACCTGCAGGAGTCTAACAGCATGTTCTCCCAACAAAATGAGGCTTAATCCTTCTGCTCCGTGTCCTCACAGGGCAGGTCACTCTTATCCGTTTCTCCTTCTCTCTGGGAAGGCAGAAGTACACCTTTCCCTTCCCACGCAGTCTTGTGTTCTTGGTCCTGCCCACCCAACCCCCCCTTTCTAAAAGGGTAGTGGGAAAACAATAGGCGAAAGTCTAAGAATATTTACTAACTGATAATCTCTTCACGTATTGCAGCAGTCTGTTTTTCCCTTTTCTGATAAAGATTTTAGAGCCAACCACTTTTGCCAACCAAAGGGGGGGGAAGGCTGGTGCTTGGGCTCTAATCTTAGCACTTACCATTCACCTGCTGGGGGGAGTAAGCTTCGGATCCGGAATCTGGGGGAGAGTCGGGTAAAGTGCTGAAGAGCAATTGAGAAAAAGAGAGGAAAAGGTCAAACAAATGTCTAACAGAAATGATAAGGTAAAATAGATTTTGAATGCTAGGTAGAATGACTGAGAGAGTATATAGCCCCATTATCTACACCACCCCTGGTTAGCAGAAATTAATTATGAATTTGTCATGCATTTGTCCTCAAGGTTCTTGAATACAAATGCTTCTGAACCTGAACTCAATCTTATCTCCAAATATAGCAGGTCATCCAGTAACAATTCCCTTCCACCAAAGCCCTTAATTGTCAATAGCTGTTCCTGCCCAGAGTAGCAGGAAACCTTCCACTCTTAACACTCCAAACAATTCACTATAGCCCTTCCCAAATGAAAAAGATTGGGTTGTTTTTAGCAAGTATTCTCTCATACCGGATTCCAGTTTATACTATTCCTACTAGGAGCATTTTGATATATTATTCTTAGGCATTTCATGTCATGGCTATTTTGTTTATCTGCCAAAGAGAACCACCCTACTTCACTCAGCAGGTTTTCCTTGTCTGAAAGAAGCCAGATAGAATATGTTGCTCAAGAAAATCACCATCTTCACCACACATACAGAGAAGGACCCACTGACAACATTTCTGTAAATCTATGGGTCAAGCTGTAGTATCATCAAGTAGCCCTGAGATTACATAGAAAGCAATTTCAAGCAAAGCTAATGCAAGCATGACAAAGAATATGAATTAATGTTTTTGTAAATAAAATAATCTTCCAAAGATTCCTCAGGATCAAGCAACTTATTTAACTGCCCCATTATTACTTAAGTCTGTGAAATTAGGCAAAGCTTCTATTCCTGGTGGTTTTTCTATAGACAGGTGTAAGGATTTCATTGACCTTCTCATTTATATGGAGCTGAAAGTTTACATGATGCCTTTTTATACAAAGTTCTTTCTTTTAACAATGCTTTCATACTTGCAAGTCTGAAAGAGGATAGATCTGTACAGTATACAAACTACAAGATTCTCGACTTATGACTGTTCATTTTACAACAGTTCAAAGTTACAATGGCCCTGGAAAAAGTGACTCATGAGCTGTACTTGGACTTATGTCCACTGCACCTCCCCCTTGATTATGTGAGTGCAAGCCAGGCACTTGGTAACTGGCTCGCATGTGTAACTGGTTGCAACATCCTGCAGTCACGTGATCATGGTTTGCAAACTTTTTGTTGCCCATTGGGGAAGTTGGATTCACATAATGACTGTGTGATTCACTTAACAACTGTGGTGATTTGCTTAACAACCACTGTAAAAGTTGTTGTAAAATTGGGCCCAACTCAACTTGCAACTTGCAATGGAAATTCTGGCCCCAACTGTGGTAAATTAAGGACTATCTGCGTCACTCAATTTTTTAAAAAACAAAGGTGGTAAAATATTTACCACTATTTTTCCATAAGCACTTCAAATTGTACTAACGTCTGTAGTTCATCCTCCTGAGAAATTTGGTTTTATAAAATGGTGTTGAGTTCTAAACAATTTTAGATTATTAGTGGATATATTTGGTACACAAACAGATAAATTGGATATGGCTATGTTTCCTTTGTTGGAAATGAAAAAAAGCCTTTGATATTATGCAGTTAAAATTTCTGAAGCATTTTTTTCTCAGATATGGTTTTCCTTTCAATTTAGTTGATTGCATTACAATGTGGTAGTCCAACCTATTGTTATTATAGCTATAATCATTTCTTCGCTATTAGGATATCCAGGTAGTTCATTTTTTCTTCTTTTACTGAATTTGGTTTTGGAATCTTTCCTTTTATACATTAGGCCAGAGGTCCCCAACCTTTTGGGCACCAGGGACCGGTTCCGTGGAAAAAGGGTTTTCCACGGACCGGAAAGTGTGTGCTTTTGTGTGCTGCCTGCATCCCACAGATGGGGCTTTGCTTGTTCGTGTGGACCGGTTGCTGGCATGCTGCGGCTCAATACCGGTCCACGGACCAGGGGTTGGGGACCCCTGCATTAGGCAACCTGAGTATACTTTGGGTATCAAGACAGCCACACTAGAGTTTAAGTTGTTGTCATATGCCAATGCTATCCTATGTCTTCCTGATAATTATTAAACCGCTTTATCAAAATTAAGCATATTGTACAACACTATGGTAAATTATCAGGTTATTCTTATAATGAAAAAATGTATAATATATTTCCTACCGTATAGTATCTAGATCTCTATGGATGTTTGTAAAAAAAATCATTTTGTTTGAACTCATTTCAGTACTTTGGAATAGTTATTTGCAGAAAGATTTCCTCACTGACAGAGATTAATATTCTTAATTGTCTAACTCAGTTTAATATTACTATAAATAAATCATTAAAAATCTACATCAGCTTTTAGGAAAGAATAAATATAATATATAAGTTGAGCTTGAAGCATTAGCAGCATTCCAAACTGTTAAATATTAATATTGTGGAAAATGTTTTGTAGATTACTTTATAGGTCATTTTTATACAGAACAGAAAATATTAGGATAGATTTGAAAACTTGCAAGTAACTTTGAAAAAATACTGTTTAAGCAAGCCAACTGGCTAGAGTTTTAAAGAATGTTTTGTTAGCATTCTATGAGCTTAAGGTAAAATTAATATAAAAAAGGATTATTTGGGGGGGGGGGGGTTACAGGCTACACCAGTGAATATATAGTATGGGTTGGCTTTCAGTTTTTCTGTTAGAAATATAATATTTTCGAGGGGATTCATATGTTTTGAGTTTGTTCTGCAGTGGCAACATTTTGTTTCATAAGAGGGTTGCTAATAGGGTGTGGAAAAAGAATTAGGAGATAAAAGTGTCAATGTAATATTATATTTTGAAATTTGTAACATAAGGAAATATGAAGAATTTTGATTTACCATGAGTGGAATATAGCTAAACAGATGAAAAAAACATTAAATTTGATCTAAAAATTTGAATGGAAGACATGCATTCACTTTCTACCTATAAAATGGCCTTCTACTGGCATTTTGTAAGTCCAATCAATATTATTCCATGTGGTATAGGTTTAAACTGTTTTTGTTTTATGTATATTTATATTTATTTCAGCATGTATTTTTCTTTCTGGTTCATTTTATCTTTTTCCCGTCTTCTTTTAATTTTGCCTATTGTTATTCTTTTTTTGTTTGTTTGTATATTAAATACCACAATGCAACATTTAAAAAGTATAACAGTCTACACATAAACCCCAAACTCATATAAAACAGAGAAATTATTAGACTCAAGAAAGAGGCCAAAGTTTATAGTTTCTGTTAAATTGTTATGTATTTTTCAATGTGATTATACTAATATATTTGTATTACCTCAGTCTGCAAAGAACATTGTAGACTATTAAACAAAGTAGGAAATTATTTAGATTCTTTTGGATTTCCTTAAAAGTACAAAATATTTTCAATAAATGTCATTTTTAAAGCAAAATTGAAAATGAATTCCTCAAAATTAACAGCTAGTTCTTGGTGGATTTCAAAATAAATCTATTCCTTCCATAAGGCAGTCTTGCAAGTTTCTAACAGGTCAATGAGGTCAGTCCCACCTTAAAAGTCTGATTCTATACATACCTTCCAACAGCTGATAACAACTGCTATCAATACTGAATGGCAAAGTCAAGTAAACAGAAATAAGCCAGTTGGAAGTGAAGAGGTACAGAAGAAAATAGAGTAAAACCCAGGTAGAAAATGAGTTAATGGAGAGTCACTTCAGGACAACTCTGAATTTCCCACTTGGGTGGGATAATCAGGGTAACTGAACAGCAGCTCACTAGTTACTAGTTACTTAACAACAGTACAATATCTAATCATTAGTTGAGAATTCTGGCTGGACTACTATGTTTTCTTCTATACCACAATTTGTTTTCTTAAAATATTATAGGTCATCTTTCAGAACCTAACGCTGTCTCATAAAACTGTAGAATACAGTTTTGATTCCTTCTATCACTCACTGTAGTCTGTCTATCTAAAAAAAGTTCATAGATTTTTCACAATTATATTCAGACTATTAAAATACACTGAACAATCAAGTCTTTAGTCACAGTTCATGTAAACATTTAAAGTTAGTGGACCTAACAATTTGCCTAGAGGTCCAGAGTCTTTACTTTGGTTTAAGGCACCAAAAGTATTTAAGTTTAGTCTAATAAAAGAATTAGAAAGCTTGGTGAAGACAGTGAAACAATTAACCTGCAAACTGAAATATATTTTAAGACAAGAATGTGAGGCACAAACTTAAAAATGATGATAGGCAGCACAGGGGAAATTTGTTCTGTCCTCCGGACACCAACCAAAGGCAATCTTCTAAGTACATGTCAGTATGTTACTTTCCCCCAATAAGGTACTGCCTACTTTGTTGTTGTTTTTCTACAGGTGGGTATACTTTCAAACAAAAGCTTGACCTACAGTTATGTATCTTTTTAATTTTTTAAAGATTGTTAAGGCCCATAGAGGTGAACTCAGCATTCTTCTAAGGCACCAAGTTAAACACGGTACCAAATTTCAAGGGGAAAAAAAAATCAAAACTCTTCTTGAGATTTGTGAATAGTGGCAGCAACTGCAAGGTTTGCCTAGCAGCTATCTAGGGCTGCCACTGAGTATGGAGTCATGTAAGGTCTAAAGCTATTCATGGGGAAAAAAGATGATGCAGAAGGCTATGTTTGCTTTGTAGACCTATGCTTGCTTCTCATTTTTTTAAAAATTAAATAACATTTTGAAAGGTAATTAGTCAAGACAGACAACCTGGCAAGTGGGCGTCTTAATGGATATCCCAGATCTATCCCTTGATTTCATTTCTCTCTGTGTGACTTTTATAGACCAGATGCATGATCAAGGATTTCCAAATTTGAAAAGTTACTTGGGGCAGCCCTAATCTTATCAAAATATGCATGTTTTGAAAATCAACACAAAACATCTTGATTTGTCTGTCAATATTTATGTGACTGAAAAGAACATTCTTTTTTTGGTGGCTGTTATCTCTGAATAATTAAAAATTAGAAATGGTCAAAATCTCAAGAGATTTCAGCATTTTTTTTTTAATTTCGGGGTGCGTGAGTGCCATCTAGTGGTGTTACAGTTGTCATAATGCCTGCAGGTGCTGCATTGGCAATCCCAGGTGTGAAGTACAGTTATGAAGTAAAGGTACATACTGGAATAAGGGACATTCCTTATAGGTGATAAATATATTTCCTCTTATTTGATGGGAAAAACTGTAAATACAAAACCATGATCTAATCTTGTCAGTCTAAGATAAAAAAGGTCTAATGGTGCATTTTGGTATAAGATGTCTTCAGGACACACACCAAAAATATAGTGTTATCTCAGGTTAGCAAGTGAAGTCCAGATCTATCTACTTTCTCAAGCACATCTTCCATTTTTTAACTCTTGTATAGGAGTCAATTCAAGTCTAACTAATCTTCTGCTTCAATCTCACCAACTTCATGCTTTAAATTTTGTGACTCATCCTTCTTTAGCAGATTAGAATATCCATAAATGTTCTGTGGAATCATTCTGTCAACAGCTAGGAAGCATTGCTAAGCCATTATGTAGCTGACTTTATAAGTATAATGGTTTCTGTAAGAAATTTGAATTATTGGTCACTTTTGTTTCACAATATTTTTCTGGCAATTTTGTTTTATAATATAACTTTTTATTTCCTGTCTATGTTGTACAGCCTTTTGGTTTTCTATTTTGGCATTATTTTCACACATCCCTACCAAACTGCAATTAAGATTCAGTGTTCCATTTATTAGAACTGAATTCCTTCTCTAATTGTCTCAACTCTCTTTATACTCTCTTTTGCAGAAGTCAGCAAATATATAATTCCTTTACATCTTTTCAATTCTCTTTTCCACTGAAACAACATATCCCATCTCTGTTAAAAAATGAAATTTAATCTGGATTCCACATATGAGTCAAAAGGATTTATAATATAAACCCACAGATGATCTATTTCAGTTCCCTAAAACTGAGTCACATGTATTTTTTTTCAGTCTCCCTGTCCAATCCCTCTGCATTCTCTAAATGTGTGTAAAAACCACATTCTGTATAAGCTGACCAGGCATCAATAGTCAAACTGAAATCAAACCATTGATACAAACAATAAGCAGAATAATTCTGTGGAACTTCCAGGAGCTTAAATATCGACTTACATTTACTCATTTGTGCTTATTATTTCAATCCCATTTGTTCTCCTTTGAACTATTCAAGTTCTGCTCCTTTTAGAACATACACTAGGGTTAGCATATGCTCATCTAATTAACTATTGACTAGTTTGTTCATCAGTTCTAATCTAGAATGTTGGTTCTGACAGCAGCCCTCCAGAGAGAATTTTCCTAACCCTCTCTAAAGATATCAGAGAGAATACCAGTGGATCTTCTGAATGTGAATTAAACTGTTCTAACTGTTGACTTAAAGCCAATTCCTCCAGTAGTTAGCAGCTACTACTTTTCTACCAGATGACCAGCTTCCTGCAAGACTGCTGTTGTTATTCAAAATGCATATTTTACACTTCTACTCTAATCCTAACTGTTTTAAAAAGTGTATTATATGAAGTTAAATAGGTATTCAGTGTCCAAAAGTGCAAATAAATAAAATATACAGAATCTGTTGAAAACTGTTATGTTTGAAGACTAAGATGACATTGGTTGGTAAGAGACATTACAGATTTGTTCAAATTGTTTTAAGTCTTTAATCACTTTAATTATTTATCAGTTTAAGGCTCTGGAAACATATATTTGCATAATCACAATCCCTTACTTACCCAGATGTGTAGGAGGCTTCTGATTTGATTGGGGGGGCAATGTTGGACAGGCAGTGGCCACTGAGAAACCCTTTGGGTACTACCATGCCATTGTTGTTGTTGCAGTTGAGATGAGCACTGTAACTGGACCCACATGGATTTGGCAAGAGGGGAGCGTGCCGTAGGGGAACTTGACTGCTTGAAGGACCAGGATGGAGACCGTGACGGACTGGGATCTGCGTGCTTGGGGGACCATGATGGAAGCTACCACTGGGTACAGGAGTAATTACATGACCAACACTGGAGACAGATGCATTGATAGTGGCAGAGCCAGCAGGCTGAGTATGAGGATAACCGGCTGATGCTGGGATGTCAGAGATGGAATCTAAATCGGAACTGAAGGAGAAAAGTTGTGTAATATGTGCATCTTGCCATTCTGAGTTAATATAAAGACTGTATCTATTTCTAGTCACTGAGTATTAAGATTAAAAGTGAAAAAAATACACTTACATATCTTGTGAGTCCTCTTTACCAATGTATTCTTCCAGGATGCTGGTGTCAATATTTGATGGTTCAAGTGCTCCATTAATATCATGACCTGAAGGAAAGACAGGATATCACATAAAATAGTAAAAAACCCAGACAAGATCAGTCATTTTCTATAAGGACAAACAAAACTCTGACAATTCCCGATAACAACTTCTGATTTAAATAACAGAATTTACTTTAAAATGGTATTTGAAATGGAAAAGGAAATCCAACCCAGATGATAAAAACTGAGTATTATACTGGAACACCAGCCCCCCAACCTTTTGGGCACTAGGGACCGGTTCCGTGGAAAGAGGTTTTTCCAAGGTTTTTCCAGAAGGAGCATGGGTTCATGTGCTGCCTGCATTCCACAGATGGGGCTTTGCTTGTCTGCGTGGCCCGGTTTCTGGCATACCGTGGACTGGTGCTGGTCCATGGACTGGGGCTTGGGGACCCCTGCTCTAGAATAATCACCTGACAGAATGAGTATTACTCTAGAATAATTAGCTGGAAGAATGAATATTACTCTAGAATAATCAGCTGGAAGAATAGAGTAGCAACCATTTTATTCACAAAGGTTCATGCCACCTAGAACAAAACATGCATCTATATCTGAAGCAATATGTTCTGTTCTCGACACAGGCATGGAGACGAGGCAGTTTATGCAAAAAGATGTTCTTTATTTGGTACTTGCACTGAACAGAAGCAAAGGAGAAAATGGCAACATGCCCTTTTATACTTCCCCTGCAAGGGGAGGCTCAACCAATGAATGCAGGCCATTCTCCTGCCTCGCTCATGCGCACGAGGCTGGAGACAGCCTGTCTGGGTCTCGGGCAACTTATGGGCTGCCCAGGTCTATACAACCGGTCCCGGGCAAACACGTGGTCTGCCCGGGCCTCTGCAGTTATCCTGCAGATTGCCTGTGCCTTGCTGATTGACTCAAGACACAACACCCCTCCCCCCTAAGCTGGGACAACACTGATGCAGCTATATCAGTACCATGTAATAGCCAGCAAATGCCACCCTGACTGTTCCCAGTACCCTCGGGTAACCTGGTTCCCCCGTGGATTCAAATTAACCCACGGTCTTTTAGTTTTTGATAACAAGTTCCCTCTAGGGACCGCACATACTCTTGCAAGTATTTAGGCGGGGCCTTAATCCACCCCGATCTTCGCGGATCCAAGTTAGGGCCGGGTGTGATGACATGTGGGGGAGTTATTTTTGGTGCCTGGAGTGCTGACTCTCGGTCTGCGTACAACACACCAGGACTTTGTCGCCTAGAAGACTCAGGGATTCCCCCTAACTGCTGACTGGCTGGGTCCGCTAAACCCGAACCAGATTTCCTTGGGGGGGCGAGTTCCCCGAGTTCCTTGGTGGGGTGGAGTTCCCCAAAAACCCTTGGAACTCCCCTTGGGAGCAATGTCCGTCGGGCCCAAGGCCAGCAGTAGGGGTGCCCTGAGCAGCCAATTTACGGCCATTTGCCCTCAACCAGGGACCTCTGCCAGAGTCAGGAGCCGCCTCCATGGCAGAACTCCCTGCTTCTATGCCAGAGTCAGGATCTGCCTGCATGGCCAGACCCTCATCTGGGACATTTGGAGACCCCTCTGCTTGTAGAGACTGTGATCCACAATCGTAATTGGGGTCCCCCTCCCCCCCGAGAGCGGAGTCAGGGGAGTGATGCCGGCCTGGCAACCGCCAACGCAGCTGGTCAATGTGGCGCCGGAGGACACGCCCATCATCCAAGACCACTTCGTAGGACAGCGGCCCCGAAACCTTAGATATAACAGCAGGTACCCAGAGATGCCCCTGCCCATAGTTCCTGGTCCAGACCGGATCACCCACTTGAAGTCTCCTAGGTGCCCGCGGCTGCGACACCTGTGAAGCCACCCGGTCTGGGTGAAGCCTGTCCAGCTTTGTGATGAGTCTGCGACCCCAGCGAAGTTCAGCTGGGCTCTTTCCAGTGGCTGTGCATGGTGTGGTGCGATGTGTGAGAAGAAAATCAGCTAACCTGTGATGCCAGGGTCCTTGAGTGATTCTCTTTAATGCATCTTTAGTGGTGTGCACCATGCGTTCAGCCTGACCGTTGGTGGCAGGATGGAAAGGAGCAGATGTGGCGTGCCGGATCATGTTGGCTTGTAGAAATGCCTGAAACTCAGAAGAGGTAAATTGTGGACCATTGTCTGACACTAAAACATCAGGAAGTCCATGGGCAGCGAAGATTCCTCTGAGCACCTGGATGGTCCTGGCAGTAGTAGCAGAGGACACCGGAACGACCTCTAGCCATTTGGAATGGCTATCCACGAGGAGGAGGAAGAATTGCCCCTGAAAGGGCCCAGCATAATCAATATGAACGCGTGACCAAGGGGTGAGTGTCTCCTCCCACCTATGTACAGGGGCCTGGGGCATTTCTGGCCGTGATTGCTGGCACACTTGGCATCCCTGAACCTGGGCCTCGATGTCCTTATCGAGACCAGGCCACCATAGATGGCTGCATGCAAGCGCCTTCATCCTCACTATTCCCGGATGTCCCTCATGAAAAGAGAGCAAGACTCTAATCCTCAATGAGGCCGGAATGATTACTCTGTTGCCCCACAGGATACACCCTTTAAATGTGGACAATTCGTGCTTCCTGCGCCAGAAACTCTGGAATTCAGCACCAGGACACGTGTCAGGCCATCCTGACAACACACGTCAGCACGCGTGCAAGCGTGTGATCAGTGGCAGTTTCTGCAGCCACATCCCTAGCATTGAGGGGAGATTCTGATAAGTCCTGAATGGACAGAATATGTACAGCTGGAGCAGGGTCTGCCTCTATTTGCTTAAGAGGTAACCTGCTTAGGCCATCTGCGTGGCCCATCTCAATACCTGGTTTGTGAACCAGTGTGTAATCATATGCTGCTAAGAATATGGACCATCTCAGCATCCTAGGAGATATTATCTGGGGAGTTTGTTTGTTGGTTGTGAACAACCCTAGCAAAGGCTTGTGGTCTGTATAGACTGTGAATTTGCGTCCTTACAAGAAATCATGGAATTTCTTTATGCCTGAAATTATTGCCAAGGCCTCCCTGTCAATCTGGGCATAATTTCGCTCTGCAGATGAGAGGGTCCTGGAATAATATGCCACAGGGACCTGTGTTCCATCTTCCTTGAGATGGCTTAGTACTGCTCCTACTCCATAAGGGGAAGCATCACATGCGATGCACACTGGCAATTGCTCATTGAAGTGAGCCAGTACAGCATTTGAAGATAATAAGGCTTTGACCTTTGAGAAGGCTTCCTCATGGACCCTTGTCCATGTCCACGGAGCCTGTTTGTCTAAGAGCCTGTGAAGCAGCTCGGCCACAGCAGCTTTGTTTGGAAGAAAGGAATGGTAAAAGTTCAAGAGGCCCAAAAAAGCCTGAAGCTCAGTTTTTGACTGGGGACTAGGGGCCATTTGGATGGCCTTGAATTTGGATTCCGCGGGGTGGATGCCATCTGCATCGATGCGGAACCCCAAGAACTCGGTGGATGGCACACCGATCTGACACTTGTCCTGCTGAAGCTTCAGCCCAGCTTGGCGGAACCTCAACAAGACAGCCCTCAGCCTTTCGGCTAAGTTTCCTGATGATTCTCCTGCAATGAGGATGTCATCAAAATAGGGGCAGACCCCGGGAATCCCTCGGAGCGTTCGCTCCATCACCCCCTGGAATATGCCAGGGGCTACATTTACCCCAAACTGCAGCCTCTTTACTTTGAACGCACCTCTGTGCGTGACTATGGTCTGGGCTTCAGCAGTCGCCTCGTCAACCGGCAATTGTTGATATGCTTGAGCCAAATCAAGCTTAGCGAAGTACTTCCCTCCCTTCAGTGAGGCCAGAATGTGGCTCACCACGGGCACAGGATAAGCGTGCTGCTGTAAGGCCTTATTCAGCGTGCACTTGTAGTCCACGCAGATACGGACTTCTCCATTGAATTTTAAGGGAGTGACTATGGGGGTTTCCCATGGACTTGAGTCCACAGGTTCCAGGATGCCCTGTTGGAGCAGTTTGTCCAACTCGGCATCAATCTTACTTTTTAGTGCAAAAGGCACCCTCCTAGGCTTGACCCTTATGGATGTAATGCCTGGATCCAATTTTAATGTAATGGGAGGCCCCTTGTACGATCCAAGTTCCGAGCTGAACACATCTGCAAACTCCTTGCAGATGCCCGCAAGACTAGCTGTTTGCAGCTGGTTCAGACCGGTCACCTGGATTCCAAGTGCCTCGAACCAGTCGAGTCCGATGAGACTCGTTCTGTCCCCCTCGACAACGACCACATCCAATGCACCCGTGAAACCCTTTTGCTGTACTCTGACCGTTGCTTCCCCTTTTACTCTTACTCTCATGTTTTGAAAATCAGTAAGGACAAGGTTGGAAGGCCTGAGCTTTACTCGCGAGCCACTCCGGAAGCAAATCTTATTGAATGTGTCCATTGAAATAATAGACAACGCGGAGCCTGTATCCAGCTCCATAGCCAGGGGAATTCCCTGCAACTTCACATCAAGACGGAGCTTCTTCTTGAGGGGCCTATGCGTTCCTGTCTTAAACACCCCCCTCCTAGATGCGCAAAAACCCACCCTGTTTTGGCTGGGGACCTTGGTACCTTTCAGAGGCAATTCTGGGGACCTGTTCTTAGGGCGGCCCATGCAGGCCGATGCAATGTGGCCTTGCCTTCCGCATGCTCGACAGACGGCGGATCGAAACCGGCAGTCGGTCCTCCTGAGCCGTCCTCCACAGCCGAAACATCGAGGGGATGCAGGCGGTGGCCCCCTCCGATCCGGTCGCCGTCTCTCCATCACTGGCTGGATCTTGTCCACCTCGTCCTCCTCGGACTCTTCCCCCGAAGCCTCACGGGCGGCCTCCTGGTGGATCGGGACGGTCACTGGATGACTCTTCGACGACCGCAAGGCCTTCACGGCGCCGCCGGCTGCTTCTTCTGCTGCGATCTCTCTGAGAGCGTCTTGGAAGGTGACGTCCGTTCTCGCAAACAGTTTCTGCTGTACTTTGCGGCTTCGCAGCCCGCATACCAGTCTATCTCAGAGCCTTTCCTGCAAGTCTTGAAATGCACAAGGGCGTGCAGCCTGTCTCAGGGCCGCGACAAAATCTGCAGCCGATTTACCTGGCCGTTGGTCCCTCTGTTCGAATTGATGCCTCCACGCAATGATCGAGAGCTTGGGCTCGAAATGCTCTCGCAGCATCTTTTTTAAATCGGCATATGCGATTGAGTCTAAGGCTGCTGGTGTGACAAGATTCTCCGCTATTTCAAATGTCTCTTGCCCGCACACACAAAGTAAGGTAGCCACTTTCAGGCCGTCTTCCTGGATTTTGTTTACTCGAAAGTAATTTTCAACGCGAGCTGTGTACGAGCTCCAGCGTTCAGGATGCGCGATGTCAAATTCGCCCAGACGGCCCAGCTTGGACATCTTCAACTAGATGGCCTCGTCCACGCCTCTCGCCATCAGGAATCAAGAAGGGGTCCGACAAAGCCAAGCCCGCCTCCAGCGTATGTATGCTGGCCGGCGGCTGCTCCTCCTGGACGCCGCGCTTCTTCCTGGCCTGGGTGAGTAGGCCTACTTCAGTTTCTTCAGGATTCCCCACGACGAATCCCACCTTCGTCGCCAATGTTCTGTTCTCGACACAGGCATGGAGACGAGGCAGTTTATGCAAAAAGATGTTCTTTATTTGGTACTTGCACTGAACAGAAGCAAAGGAGAAAATGGCAACATGCCCTTTTATACTTCCCCTGCAAGGGGAGGCTCAACCAATGAATGCAGGCCATTCTCCTGCCTCGCGCATGCGCATGAGGCTGGAGACAGCCTGTCTGGGTCCTGGGCAACTTATGGGCTACCCGGGTCTATACAACCGGTCCCGGGCAAACACGTGGTCTGCCCGGGCCTCTGCAGTTATCCTGCAGGTTGCCTGTGCCTTGCTGATTGACTCAGCAAGGCTCAGGACACAACACAATATATATTAGTAAGGATGAAAAAGTGGAGCTAGAATTGACACTCTGAATCATGTGGTTTGAAAGTTGTCGGAAGGCTGAATAATTGCAACTGGACTAATTTTTTTAGTATCAGAGACATTTCATTGTCTATCCAGGCAACTTCCTCAATCAGAGCAAGGTGGTTAGGCAGAGAGTAATTGGAATGTACCAATTCCTGCCACACCAACCTCAGGGGATTCTCCCCTAAAATGATTCCATGATTCAATCTTCAGACATCTCTGCCTGGATGATTGAGAATCTTTATCGACAAATCATGTGGTTTGTTTCTACAAAATACTACAAACTATTAAGACGATTTATTTGCCATATTGAGCTCAAAACAATATTCTGTCAACTGACAATCTTAAAAGGAAACACTGCATTTTCTTAAGAGAAATAATTCATTCCAGTCTATTACTCTGAGCTAACCAAAATCCATGACTGTGCTTCCTACTTCTTATGCTCATGTCATAGTTCCAAATAAAGTTGTCTACTTTCTCATACATTGAAGGCTGGTTGGCTGGCAGGTTGGCTTGTAGGCTTCATCCCTTCAATACCAATCAACACCCACCTATCAAAATTTGGTAACCCAATAACAGGAACATCATTTTCTGTATTGTCCCTATGGCATCAGAACTGGGGAGAAAAGGGGGGAGGATAAAATAAGAAGTAAAATCATGTTTTAAGCTCCAGTGGCTTTAAGCCAGCGCTTCTTAAAGTGTGGTCTAAGGATCCCTGAGGCTCCTCTAAGCCCCGCTCAGGGATCTACAACATCAAAATTATTTGCCAGATATTGAAGATATCTGTAAACATTGGAGCACTATTACTCTTTTCATTATTGTTTTTTATTTGTTAAAATAGGTTTTCATGAAAAATATTTTATATATGTGATGGGTGAGGTATTGCTATTTTTGCATGATTTTGCATGATTCAATATTCAACACTTGGATCATTTTAATTTTTAATATGTACAGTAAATGTCAATAAATATAACTCATACAAATACAAGCTCTTTTGGGGTCCTCCATAGTTTTTAAAAGTGAGAAGGGGTCCTAAAAGCACCTTCTCTTCTACTTAGAACAATCATTCCAATTTCAGATCAGAAAAGTAGAATAGAACTTTCAATATCTATCCTATCTGGAAATGTCCCTATATCAGTTTTCTTCCATGTGGTGCTAATAGATCTTTCTGGTGAAGTTGCAATCTATAATTCCACCCAATTATTGCTTAGTATTAATTGTAAACTGGCCACAATAGCTTCTTCAACAGATGATGGTTTTTAAAAGTTTGTATTGTGTGAATTGGCCATGTGTCCTATTTCCAACTCTACTCTTCAGCCATGCCATTCTGATTTGCAAGTATCCCGATTAATACTCATTTACTGAGATTAGGAAAACCTTTACATAAAGTTCAGAGCAGAACTTCCCATCTTTACTGTTTTTTTTTTTTAACAGAAATCAGCAGGACTTTTCCAGGAAGACAACAAGCAGGATATGAAAGGAAGATTTTGGCTAAGCGATGCCTAATTTGCCTCAAGTGTTAATTCAATGTCTAATAAATACTGTTGATAGTTTTCACTTCCATTATGCTCAGATACAGTATTTGGAAATAAATCTCAAAGGAGAAATGGGTATTAAAAAAAATAGGAATATAGCTAAACTCAACAAGGCAGTGTCGTTTTTATTCTTTTAATAGTAGTAGAATTTATTTGATATCCATTCTGAACGAATTCTGTTGCAACAATCATAACTCTTTTATTTTCTAATATTTGAAAGCAATAAATTGATTGGTTGAATTTAGTAAGCAAATTCGTAATGATACAAATCAGAAGCAAATAAAGAATTCAAGTGAGAAATCTATTTCTGTGTTGTACGTGCATGCTGGATTATAACTCACATGTTCAGAAAGAATGGCATATTGCTTTTCCTAGCCAAAAAGTCATGTGTGGATCTGGCAAAATAAATGTTGTTTTTCAAGCTTTTCATTGTGGCTGTTCCACAGTGATATTTTTAGCTCAAGTGGTAGGTCAGTTCCAATCTGCCAGCCATCTTGTCTTGAAGGTCACCTTCTTGAAGAACCTCAAAAGGAACCCAAGCATAGGTGAGATAAGCAAGCAGAAGCAGGATACTTTTCAGTTGGATAGCTTAGGAACTACAGAACTGATAAGCAATTCTTTTTTTTAAGCGTGCCAAGTCCTGTAAGCAGTTACTGCTGTTTTGATAAGGGAAGAGCTTTTCTTCTCTTACTTAAAAATAAACAAAGTCTCTGGAGAGTTTTCCCCAGCTTTAGGCTAGAGGAACTTGAATTAGCCACCCAAGCATTGGGTGACATGTCATTCCAGTGCCTCAATATGTTCTTTTCCCCCCATGCTGTTTGTTGCCTTAATACTCAACTCTTAGTTCTCTCTTTTAATTATCTGAACAACTGGGAATTTCTTTCCCAAATCTGTTCTTCATTTGCTTTTTCATAAACTCCTTCATATGTCTTTCTGTCTCTCTAGAGCAAAAAGCATCTCTGGAATGTCTGCCACTCACTGCAAGCTCTTAAGAGCATCTTGTTTCTCAAAACTTCTACTCAATA
The DNA here is from genome assembly GCA_023970755.1 of Azemiops feae. NCBI lineage: Eukaryota > Metazoa > Chordata > Lepidosauria > Squamata > Viperidae > Azemiops > Azemiops feae. The sequence goes on along the minus strand of JALGBA010000070.1, from coordinate 1,298,727 downwards.
AAGACTTGTTACCAAAAGCCAGCTTAGGTGATTAATTACAAGCTAACACTACTCTTTCTGGAGTCACGAGCTCTTAATGACATTAAGCAATGCCCCTTTGCCCCCATCCCTTTCCAGCTAGAGATTAGAGGGAAGCAGGAAGTTTCAGAAAACACACACACAAATTCTTCCAAAAGCTGCTATATTGTTCTTAGTTCTAATAAACCAGGTGGTGGTGGTGGTGGTGATGATGATGATGATGATGATGATGATGATGATGATGATGATGAATTCAGTCTGTGCTCATTTTTCCTCAGTCAAAAGTCCTTCCTACTTCGAACCAGCCCACCATTAAATGAATATTGATGCAAGGTAGAACAAGACGCACAAAATCTAAAATAGTCTAATAAAATAAAATAAAATATCCAGCAATTCAGTTGAAGGAACAGCTGTTTCTATAGGAGCATGATGAGCACATCCATTTCAAGAAGAGTTCACTTCCCAACCAACTAAACATCAACAATTATGTGTTTCTTGGTTAGCCAAAGCAATGTATAATTCAAAGAACTTCTTTATAATATTAGCCATGTTTATTCCTTTTTAAAACTGCAATCAAATTCTCAATCTTCCAGTTTTTAGATTTTCTCGTGAAAGTGAATTAAATTTAATATTCTATTAAAATTCTATTAAAATATAACTAAAGGTAATAAAATATACCTTGCTACTTTCAGAAATTCAAACTGAACATGTAGCGTTCACGATTTTGTTTTCAATTCTTCCAACATTTAATGGACAAAACAAATATATAACAAAAACCACATGCAGCACTGTTTTATAATCAAATTACTGTTTAGTGTTTTCTTTGCAAGTCTCATCCTTTCATCCCTCTTCTGTTCCAATATGTTATAAGGAAGTTTGAAGGCTTCACCATGTGAAACTTACACACATGCTATATTAAACAAAAAAAACTATGGTTGATCATCATTTGACCATTTAAGGAAGCATCATAGACCACTCATTAGTGTTTGCCATACTAATTATAATTCTCAGTCTCAATAAAGTAACTAGGTTAAATGAAAAAGGAATGAAAATTGCACCACTTAAAATGCTAAAAAAAAAAAGCTGCACAAATCCAAAGCTCACCCAGGCTCATTCCTATATTGCTCAACTGTGATTTGGTACCTTGTCCAACACAGCCATTATCAGAATTGTTCAATCTAAGTTTCAAGTCAAGACTATATTTTATTTAGGAGACAAAAGTAACATATTTACAACCATTCATGGGTGACAGTTTAAAAATGCATTTGCCTTTTTGCAGTTACATCACACTGCTCATATTCAATTTCCAATCAACTGCTGTCTTAATATTTTTTTTCAAGTATCAAACCAGTTACCTCTCATTCTACAGGTGTGCATTGTTTGATTCTTACATGGATAGATAACCTTACATAAATTATATTAAGGTTTATTCTGTTTTCTAACCTATCAAGAGCACTTTCAATATTATTTCTCTCATCCAATTTGCCAGAAGGATTCAAATAGATATTAGAAATTACAAGAATTGTATGTTTGGTATCCAGCCATTCAAGGCCTGTTTTATTTCTGGAATCTGGAATAGCAGGCATGCTCAGAAGAACTCTCTTCCTTTTATATCCGATGTATAAACAATGTTTATTATTGGAAAAGTAAAGTAAGATGGCAATCAGTGCAATATTTGTAGTCTATAAGGTCCACCAAGATTACAAAGGTGAGATTTCTTGCAAATCACCATTTGATTTTTTTTTTATTCTTAAAAAATAAGACTCCTCTTAAGCCTAATATATACCAAATTCAACTCAGGGGTGTCAAACTGCTGGCCCGCGGGCCGGATGCATCATACCGAAACCGCACCCACCCCATTGCCGGCAATGGCAAAAATGTCACGATACATCGTGAACGTCACGTGAGGTTGCGAGTTTGACACCCCTGGTCTAGACTTAATTTTTTTTTTTTGCTGAATCTCAAAAAAGGGGGAAATGTATGCTTTAACATCATCAACATGTTATAATCCTACATTTAAAAAAAATATTTACAATGTCTGTTCACCTAAAGGTTACCTGTCCTGTTACCTGTATATAACAAAATATGATCTAATCGTGATAAACTCATTAAAGGCAATTTGTACCTAGCACAAATCATGTTTTTTATCATTAGCTGGTGCAAGAAATACTTTTTCCCGATTTTTCCAATGGTGCTCAAGCCTGGCTTGTTATGTTTGTTTGTATCTATCACCCTAGATATGTTTATGATCCTGGGAGAGAGATGATGTTTTGTTTTCTATTTCCAAGGATATAGTTGTATACACACAGAGACATGTGTGCGTATCTATGTGTGTTTGCATGCTCAGAGACACACTCCTACACACGTGCCTTCTGAACAATAGAACTGCAGCTTTGGTACTGCTTTTCGCCAAGCAAAAGCCAACAATGTCACTTCATGTTAGACCATCTCATTGTAAGAAACGCATATATAGATTTTAATACATTTTGTAAAATATGATGCCTTTAGAACATTAGAAGAAAAAGAAAAGCATAAACAAATGAAAAAGATATTCCAGGCAGCTGCTAAATTACACCTTCCCTAGCTTTCAGCATGCTAACTGAAATATGCTAGGAGTTCTAATTCAGCAATATGGGGGTAGAATGGAGGATACAACCTTTGTTTTTTTTCTTTTTAGGTAGATCCCACAATAGGGGCTTTTCATCAGTGTTCCATGCAACATGAGAGTGCTCTTGAAAAAACACAAACCTATACACTGCAGGGCACGAGTAGAAATGGCAAAGCAAATTTGCACATTAAAGGAATGATTTGGTTCTTGTTTTCATCCAGGAAAACCCTATCAGCCTTTAGTTTTATACATACGCTTATAACTATATAAACAGTTTTAGAAATCTGTTCTAAAAGTTGCCAGATTACAATATGGTTATTATAGTGTTCAGTAGGTATTCCCTGTTAAACATTCAATAACTAATATTTCACAACTGTTATGTTAAGATGTCTTTCTTTTCCTATAGATATACAAACACCAAAGCAAGGTCTCAAATCAAATAAAGCTAAGGAAATCTCTATCTGGTTAGTGCCTCAATGGACACTGCCTTCAATTCAGCAGAAGAGAAGGAGGAAAAAAATGTGTTGAATACGGAATACTAACACTTACATTAGGCACACACAAATCTTTTTAGCTCTATTATTCACTTCCTAAACTTCTCCAATTGGTAATTTCCAAGTATCTCTGTAACTTTTTCTCAAATTACTTCACCTATTTATTAAATTTGCTTCTCATCCTTGTTTCGAGGAATTAGGTTGATGCAATTTCATCCTTTTAGTAACGCTGACAGGCAGGTAGGGTGTAAAGTTTACACTTTCCTCTGGCAAATTACCTAAAGAGTAATCTCCCAAAACTCTGGTGCCACCGTGATGTTGGAACTATAAATAGTATACAGTTGTGGAAGTTGTAATCTCTAAACATTTAAAAAAACACAAGGCTGAGGAGCAGGACAATATATAGTTATACAGTCTGCTATATACAAAGACAGGAAAGCTTTAAAAGATAAATTTGAGAATACAGGAAACTGAGTACTGTATAGGTAGTCCTCGACTTACAACAGTTAATTTAGTGACCATTCGAAGTTATAACAGCACTGAAAAAGTGACTTATGACTTTTGCAGCATCCCCAAGGTCATGCGATCAAAATTCAGACACTTGGCCACTGATCATGTTTATGACAGTTGCAGTGTCCCGGTGTCATGTGATCACCTTTTGCAACCTTCTGACAAGCAAATTCAGTGGGGAAGTCTGATTCACTTAACAACTGTATTACTAACTTAAAAATTGCAGCAATTCACTTAACAACTGTGGCAAGAAAGGCCATAAAATGGGGTGTTAATAAGTGTCTCGCTTAGCAACAGAAATTTTGGGCTCAATTGTGGTCATAAGTTGAGGACTGCCTGTATTTTGACCAAGTGAGTTGTTTTTCTTTCTAATGCTGTTCCTTTCTGCTTTACTATGCTTTGGTCTAGCCCAGGGATGTCAGACTCGCAACGTCATGGGACATGTCGCGACATATCGTGACTTTTTTGCCATTGCTGGCAATGGGGTGGGTGTGGTTTCGCTATGGTGCATCCGGCCCGCAGGCCAGGAATTTGACACCCCTGGTCTAGCCCTACCCTCATAAAAAAAAAAAGGAGGAAATTACCACTAAAGCAGGGTGTTATGACAAAAGTAGTGCTGTTAAAGGGCAAATGAAATTGCTACATTTAATAGTGTACAAATATTCATGTTTGAGAAATTGACAATGTGGTTTTGTGTTTGCCTGGAAAAGCTACATTCTATTCAGAGTCTCTAATAAAAGGCATTAATTCAAAATCAGGGATAATATCCTTTATTTTTAGATTAGTTAATCTGGAATTTAAGAGACTATTTTAAAATGAAAAGAATTGGGATTTGAGCCTGGTTTTCATGCCCATCAGACTTATTTCCCCCACTACAAATTGTGTGAAGTATCAGGAAATGGTGGAAATATTTGTTGAAAGGAGAAAGAGAGAAAATAATATTAATTCAAGTACCCTAACAAAATGAACAGGGAGTGGGAAGAGCTGAATCCTTTGTGCATGTGAGAATGTCAGGAATTCTACTGTTTGGACTGGTTTTCTCTGCCAGACTTAAATGTCTAAACTTGGACAGAATCCAAAGGAAATTTCCAGTGTAAGTCCAGCTTTCTTTGTATTTGCTATTTTGCAAATGATCTGCCTACTGCAAACCCACTGAAACCACCTATCCTCACCTCTTGAGGCCTTTTTGAGGGAGAAATAATTTACTGGTAGTGATTTTTGACCACAATTGAACCCAAAATTTCTGTTGCTAAGCAAGACACTTGTAAAGTGAATTTTGCCCCATTTTATGACCTTTCCTACCATAGTTGTTAAGTGAATCACTGCAGTTGCTAAGTTAGCAACACAGTTTGTTAAGTGAATCTGGCTTCCCCATTGACTTTGCTTGTCAAAATGTTGCAAAATATGATCACATGACCCTGGGACACTGCATCCATCATAAATACATGCCAGTTGCCAAACATCTGAATTTTGATCACGTGACCACAGGGATGCTGCAATAGTCATAAGTATGAAAAATGGTGATGTCACTTTTTTCAATGTTGTTGTAACTTTGAACGGTCACTAAACAAATAGTTGTAAGTTGAGGACTGTATGTATTCCTCTTTCAATCTTCCTTCCATCCCCAAGGCTGCAACTGCAATAAAGAACATTATCCTGTGGTCACAAATCTGCCTTAAATGGAGCAGAAAGAATCCAAAAAGCTTTACCCATTTCTGAAAATTGCTCCTCCAGGTTAAAACAACTAAAAAATAAACCTGGGTTGAAACAATGGATATACTGTTTAGACTGAGACCTTTGACAGTTGTGGATAAAAGAAAGAGACTGTCTTCATTCCCTCAGTACCACAGTTGTACAATAGGAATATTAGATATAATTAATATACAAAAAGGTTGCTTTCAATGCACCTTAAATGATTTCTTAAACATTCCTGATACTGCGAGGACTAAAGTGATCATATACTAAGGTGATCATATACTGATTTTCACATCACAAATGCACTTACACGGCTAGCAAGTGAATTCAGCAAGGCAAGGGAATTTCTGATTAGGTCAAATAAGCAACTACCGCCACCACTGCCCCATAAAATAATTCACTTGGGCATCCTACTACACAGACGTGACCCCTAGCACCCTTGTTTAATATATTCCTGGATTCATTTTATGTGGATAACTCTGTGCAGCACAACCTAAAGGTGCTTTAAGTCTGCATTTACAAGACTGGGAAACTAAACATAGAATGTACACAAAATGATGTGTTTATCATTTTTATATTTATAAAAATAACTCCTCCTTACACTTTTGCTCTGTTGCCCAACATCTAATCAGCCTTAATCTTTCCTAGGCCATAAGGTGGGAGAGAACGCAGGGAGAGGGTTACATCCTTGAATACTTTAATTAGAACCAGATGCAGAAACTTGGGCAAGATGAGCAGGTCAGCCACTTTAACAGACTGATGAGCTTCAACAAAATTGGGGGGGGGGGAGAGGGAGAGAAGGAGCCACAGAAAGTGCAGCACAAAAAGGTAATAATAAATGGTTAAGAGTCAAATATAAAAGAAATGAACTGTTCTCTTCTATCAGTGATCAGTCTATAATCAAATAAGCATTACACTATTGAATTAAGAATATACCCCTATATCTAGGTATCTTGCAATCATATATAATAACAGAACTCAAGTCTTTATTCAAAGTAGGGGTTGCATACTGAGTAAGTCAGCCACTGCATCCATTAAGTTGAGCAGCTTTTTTGTAACAGAAGCAGGAATAACAGAACAGCATCTACCAACTCTTCCTGGGCACCCCAGAAGTCTGTCTAGTCAAGGAGAAAACTGATGATTATCAGTAAATCTCCTACTCCCCCCCCCCCTTGTGTTATGTCTTTTGGACTGTAATGGATTGCCTTTCACTAACTCTGCAAGCCATTTTGCAAGTCTTTTGTGAGCTAAAATTAAAGCAAAATGTTGAAATAATTACCAAATAGAATGAGTAGATTTGAACCGTGGAATGAATGGTGTTTGCAATAAAACAAATGTTACTTGTGGAAAAGGAGAGATCCACCTGCAACTCCACAAAAGACTGTTTTCTCCTGTGGAGAATAATCGGAATGAGTGGCCCATTAAAAAAACATTTTAGCCCATTGTGTTTTTTGTTTTTTGTTTTGATTCGGTGACTGAGCAACAAATCTCATTGCACTACCAAGGCAAGCAACTGTGATACCATAATCCTAAATAAGGGAGAGGTGGCTAGACAAAGAAGTATATTTTGATTCATTTTTGACCAAATTAGGAGAAATGAACTTGACCAATAAAAGCTGCTTCTTGGCTATCCTGCTGCTCAGTCAGAGTAGCACTAGTCAATGTTAGTGGAAAATACAATTTCACAGTCCCAAATGCACAGCCAGGAAGAAATAGGTCTAGCAGGGTGAAGTTGTGTTCACTGTCCTAGTTATCAATCAGCTTCAGGAACCAACTGAAAATTCTGGTTTTAACCTTTAAAGCCTACAGATTGTCAAACATCTACTTGCAGGACTGGCTCTCCCAGCCAGAATTGGCCCACCTTGAGCGGGGTTGCTCTGACTCCCTTTCCCACATGAGTTTAAGAGGATGGAGGCACAAAGCTCCATCTTTTCAGTATCAGCTAGCATTTATGGAATACCTTGTTCCCTGAGACAAGAGCACCCCCGCCAAATATTACTTGCCTTTTGTAAAGCAGTGAAACTATCTTGTTCCAATAGGCTTGCGGGGTGGACAGTAAATTTGTTTTGCTCTGGTGCCATCATTTCCCAGGTAACAACAAAGTCAAGTTCTATACTAACATATGAGATTTTGCTTGTGAGCAGTTGGCACTCAGGATTTCCCCATCTATGAAGGTACTCATATGTTGCCCCTAAAGGCCATAGAAGTTTGCCATATCAGAGCATACAAAAGAAACACCATGGATCACCTCTACAGCTGACTGTAACATCTGGGTTGTCCAGATGTTCTTCCTTACCTCTGTAAAGACTTTAACAGAGAAACGGAGGCCTGTTACAATATATAGAACAGTGGAAATGTCCATACCATGCTGCATCCTGAATAGACTGTTAACATGCTGTAGGTGACTAGCCCTGTTTAAACCTCTCAAAAGTGTGAACCAGGATGTACTGTGAGACTTGACGTGGACCTCTAGGTATTATCTCTGTCCCAGTGGCACTTCCAAACCCAGAACCTGCAAGTTACAAATGACTGTCCTTTGCAGGTGGCTGCCAGGAGGTTTCAGTGAATACCAAAACAGGCTGTGAAATCAGTGTATGGGGCTGCAGCATCGGCACATTCTCTGGGGCTCATTGTCCTCCTCTCCCAGCTTCTGCTTTCCTTCATGTTTATACTTCTCTGCCTATCGATTGGCCTGTTCTCCAGCCCTGCATCTGAAGAATCTACAAAAAAGATTCCTAACTAAACACTGTCCTGTTTGGACGGGGTGCAGAAGGGAGGGGAGAGGTTCTGCAGAAGAGACTAGGAAAAACATGCTGTTATGCTCAAACTTTTCTTCTTTGTCATCTAGAATCAGTGTTGCAATCCTGTATCGCCAGGCAATACATGCTGAAGATGATGGAATCCCTTCCAATGAAATGTTTCCTGCAAGAACAGGCTGAACCTCAAGCACATTCTACCTCTAAGCAGACAGAACACCATGTAACAGCATTCAACCCTGCTTAAGTCAGAGCAAAGGACAGGCAGGCATTTTTAACCCAGTGAAAAGAATGGTGTGGTCCAAGAGTGTTGGCTGGGCCCTTCCCCCAAACAGCCTCAAACCAGACATGCAGTTTAGCATTCCTCATCAATTATATCCTCTTTATTACCCGACTGTAAAATTAAGCAGCCGCTCTCAATAGGACATGTAACTCCTGTAACTTGAGAGGACACCATCATTGCCATCACATGGTATCTACCCCCCTCCCAAAGCCTCAGAGACCACCCAGAGCAAAGTTCCTGTAGGCCACTATTTCTTAGAGAGTGAATAAAAGAGCAAGCGGGCTGGAAAATGGAGAGCAGTCACTAAGCTATAATATAATATGCATAGCCCTAATCCATCCCCTAAAAAATCCAAAGCTAATAAAAGCTCACTCATCTAGCCTCAATTTATACTTTATTAGGCTCCCAATAAACCATTCCAAACCATTAACTTTATAAATGCCACATTTCCTGAATCTACTTAGACTAGGATTCCTCCAAACCTACATACACTTCTGTACAAGTGTGCCTCCACAAAACCTCATCTCTATGGCTTGTACCCTTCAACTTACCAGAAAGTACAACACAATTCTTAATCTCTTCTGTTGGCATCCATCCTCCATTTCTAACTCTTGCAACAGTTGTATAGACTTCCACTCTACAGATGGAGCATTTGGCCAAGAGTGTCTTTTTAAAAACCTAAACATATGATAGAAATCCTGAGAATGCACAGCATAAAGTTAAACTTTCTTTTTCTATTTCTAGCATTCTCGTTCCAACATCAAGTCAAGAATGACCGATCTGATCATAGGATTTTCCCTTTACAGCAAGCCTATGTTTGAGAATGCCAGCATTTTTGCAGTGGTGCTTCACTGTATTTCTTCTGCCACTGCCAAGGATCTTAGACCATACTCAGGTAGAATCTCTTTAGAGTGCAAATTCAGAAGACCAAAGTAATTATTTTCAAACTCCCAACTATTCTTTAAGAGGTATTTTGGTGTTTGTTTTAAAATAGCTGCATGGACACCCAAAAATCCAAACTCCAAATTTTGAAAATAATCATTTTAATGTGGGGTCCTTGGTGTTCTTTGATCTTGGTGGTTTTCTTGCAGACATTTCATTATCTTGCTAGGTAAGATCATCAGTTCTAGCAGGGAGTGTTGTTTGTTTTCAATTTATATTCTAATGGCTTGCCCTAGCCTAGGGAAGTTAAACTGAGAACCAATACAATTCCCAACTGATGATGCTACCTAGTTTGGTAATGAAATATCTGCAAGAAAATCACCAAGAGAGCACCAAATACCCCACAGTTTAACACTGCTACAAATGTTATTTTCTATCGGAATCATTTTGATCCGATATCAGGGGACATACATCACAAAACACAATTATCTCTCCCACTCTGGTAGAAGTACTGGATTACAGCACCCACCAGCTCTAGCCAGCATGTGAAGTGTGTAAAGTTAGAAATATCTAGAGAGCAGTAGAGTGGAAAAAACACAGGTGAGATCCAGTAATGCCCCAAACTAATGATTCAGGGACAAGAAAAGTCTGCTGGTTCATTACAAGCTCGTTTAGACTAATTCACTGAGACAGCCAATCAATCATGATTATTTCTCAAAGACATCTTTCCATTATTTATCATTTTTAAACCATTTTTAAAGCTTCCAAAGTCATCACTCTAGAAATTATCCATTAGTGAAATTCTTTATAATGATATTTCATATATCTGTGGCAGCCAAAGAAAATCAGAGAGCTAGATATTCAATTCAGGTTATTTATTTCTTTGACCAATCTCTGCTGATATGGATAGGATTATGTACTGTACCTGGATGCATGGGAGGGTTATTGGGTCACACTTTAGAACAACTTTCAGAACTAGATTCTTAAATTAAAGGCATACAGTTTCAAGTAGTGTACTGTACTGTACGTACTTGACAATATGTCAAAAATTAATTTTCTCATATAATCATCAAGGGGAGACACTTGCACTCATCAAATGGCAATTGGTTACAGTTGCCTGTTAAGCAACCTTGAATGTCAAATAAGTGCACTATTTAAATTAGTCCTTACAACCTTGTTCCTAATGTCCCAACATCAGATCTGCTTTCTGTCCTGGTCTGAGCATCTTCTTTGGGTAATTCTCACATCAGCACCATCCTCCTGGCCTTTCCTTGCTTCCCAGCCTATTTTCCATCCTCCACCCTTCCCTGGCCTCTCCCCTGCCCATGCCAGCTGTGAACACTGGCTTGGATGGGGCCATTGTCTTGTGGACATTGGGACAGAGGAGGAGGGGAAGGTGTGAGCAGCAACACAGTAGAGCATTTGTACACTCCCCAGGGCTCTGCCACAACCGTCAATGGCCTACTTGTCAATTCATGCGCTAAGATGGAGGAAATCATAGCACATACAAACATCAGCATTTGATGATTGTGAAGGTGCCTGCCTAGAGACACACATTGGCCTATTGATAAATCAATTTTATTTTCAGTCTTCACTGTTAACATCACAAAACCCTGTATTCCATCTCAGGACAAGAGACAAGAAAGGCTGCACTGAAATGAAGCTCTTCTCATGCCTGCCTATGACCCTTGCTCTCCCATTTGACAGTCAATTCCTATCATGCATCAGAGATCACTGCCAAGAAATTCCTAATATTATTCTTTCATTTGACCCTTAGAATAAAAATCCCAAATTGATTCCAGTCATCGCAGTCCCATCACTTCCTCAGACAGGATTTGTCACAGGCAAAGGGTCCCTCATTTCAAACAGAACATGGACAATAGGTTAACATTCATTTATTCTATCATTCTTCAATTTTATGTAACCTATAAAGATGCACAATTTTACATTTCTACTTGACTGAAATAGATGATCCCAAAACTTTCACTTGCGAAACCCAAATGAATAAACACATCTCTTTGTCAGATAAGGGAAACGAGCATTAAGAAGAAATGTAAGAAAGAAATCAAAGTTACAGAACTAATCTACATATATTGCTGAGACATGATGTGGTTTGTCTAATTCTTAGGGTATCTTGTCTATTCAGCACTATGGTTTATAAACTTTATGACTGAATGGATTGTGTGAACCAAGTCAATTGTCTTTTTATTAAATATTGGAAAACTAAATATTAGTAAAGGATGAGCTCAACTTTCAGTGGGTAAGAACTTGATTCTTCTTGCCAAAAGAGATTTCCCAGATAGTTTCAGTTATGTTGCAGTTCAGCTGCTCACTAATTCAGATGTTCAGTTTAATACTGGAATAGCTGCTTGTATGTTTACAAATATAGTTAACAATAAATCCAGCACTGATAGAAGAGAACACTTGTAGCTCAGGCTTGAACTGTGGAGTCCTTGGTGCTCTCTGACCTTGGTGGTTTTCTTGCAAACATTTCATCACCAAACTAGATAACATCATTAGTGCACTGACAATGTTACCTAGATTGATAATGAAGTGTCTGCAAGCTCGGAGAATATCAACCAGTTCCACCCTGAGCTACAAATATTCTCTTCTATCAGAGCTCCATTTATTGTTTAGGTATATTAGTTCACATTATAGATGAGTTGCTGTTCCATAGTTTGGTATGTATGATTGATTTCTGCCTGCTAACATAAATATCAAATTGGGGAAAGGATATTTTAGCCATATCTCTTTCAGATCTCAAGAATATGCTAGAGCAGGAAGGCATTCCAATACCCAATTCAAGTACCCCCCACCCTTCCACAAATCAAAAGAAGCACGTTCAAGCACAATATCATCTCACAAGGCTTCTATTCCCACAACCAATCTCTTCCCCTCCATTTCAAGCTGATTTAAATTAAAAGTCTGCAAAGCTTTTTGAATAAGCCAATCATTATATCATGGCTCCTTAGGAGCATTCTCCATGGCTGCTAAACCATCTGTATCGGTTGACATACAGATTCCATCAAGACCTCTTGTGTTAAACATCTCTCAACTAGCTGGAAAAAAATTGTACTTGTAGCAAAGAGCTGAATTACAATGCTATAATAGGAGAAAACAGAAACTACAGTACCCTAGAAGGGTAAGTCATTAGATAACATGTTTTAAATAATCAATTCAATTACTTTCTTCATGACTGTTACAGAACATTGTTCAAAATTGTATCCAGTTTACTTTGCAACACGACACTAGTGAATGTAGTGAAATCTACTGGATCGTTTTGACTTTGATATAGAAAACCAGGGTTCAAACCCCCATTTTATCTAAGACAGAGCCTTCTCCTTTGTGGATTTCTCCATGAAATCCACTTCCCAGAGCAATATGTTTAGCCTCAACTCCCTCAATAAATCCATCTCTTTCTTCAAGTTTTTGCCAATGTTTTTGTTTTAATACTACAATATTTAATTTTGTCTTGATTTGATTCAGTTGTTTGTATCTTCATGTTTATCATAAGAAAGAGAGAGAGAGAGAGAGAGAGAGAGAGAGAGAGAGAGAGAGAGAAAGAAAGAAAGAAAGAAAGAAAGAAAGAAAGAAAGAAAGAAAGAAAGAAAGAAAGAAAGAAAGAAAGAAAGAAAGAAAGAAAGAAAGAAAGAAAGAAAGAAAGAAAGAAAGAAAGAAAGAAAGAATGAATGAATACAGGTAATTCCTTTTGTAAATTAAGAGTCTACAATGCTGTGTAATATTGATCTAGCAGACTTCTGTGATAATGACTTTATCATTAGCTATACTGAGTTGGACTTCTGAGAACTGTAGTCCAATCCCAGCTAGAATATCATCATCGTTTCAGCCTCTTCTGCTGTTAACTGAAATGGTGAAATGCATACCAAGAAGTGCAGATTTCAGTATTATCGATATCAGAGGGGGTCTGGTGGCCTGCCCTCATGTTGGATTGTAGCTTCTATGATTCTTTTTCCCTGATCATTCTTGCTAAGATTGATAAGATATCCATACAATCCAGTCTGTCTGCTCTGATCTGTAAATTCTCTCAAATACACTTCAATAAAATAGACACCAAGATTTTACTCAATCATTTTTTTCTCTGTATATGTTAAGAGTTTCTGTATCAGAGTTCAAGCTCCAATGATTAAAGCAATTTGTGATTAAAAAAAATTCAACAGTAAATAGGTTGCCAACTAACAAAATGTGTAACAGACTGGCAATCAATACAACTTGCTATATCAATACAACCTTTTCAGCCATCAGACACCATCATATACTCTAACACAATGATCTCAGAGTCAAAAATAATCAAGATTTCCCGTAAGACCACAAGATCTCAGAAGGTCTTATTCTTCTGGTTTATTTGTGGGGCTAGGTGCAGCATAGTCAGTCTCTGTTACACAATATGACATTTCCCCCAAACCTCTACTCCTCTTATTCTTTTTATGACACAAGTTGCTTCTATCATCACATAAAATTAGAGTGTCCCAACTACTATGTGATATGAAACATAAGGATACATGATATGTCCATTGAGGAACTGACAATTTTATTGCCCTGTTTACTGCCAGATATGATAAATCCCATATTAACTTACACCAACCTTTAATTCTTTAATTCCTATCTGACATAAGTTCCAAGATGTTCTTTCCTTGAACCTTAGTGCTGAAAATTATGTTCTATTGTCAACATTTATGGCTTTTGACAGAGATAGTAGTGCAGTCAAGACTACATGAGCATCCTAGCTGACTCAGAATCTCATTAAAAACAAATAAATCTAAAACCCAGGGTTATCTTCTCTGTTTTTTTATTACTATTCCCACATGCAAAACTGATAACCTTATTTTTCAGACTCACTTGGGAGCATTAATCAATAGCAACAGAATCATCCCTAAGGCTGATCAGTAACATACATCTTCCTACAGTTTAATTTATTTCCCACTATAGTAATTATTTTCCCAAGGAATAATCTTATGAAGACTTCTGCAGATATAGTATCTCTCTAAAAAGTAGCATTTGCAAAATAAGGAGCTAGATTCAGGAATATGCACGCCTCCCCTGATTTCTCCCTGGTGTAATTTTTCACTCCCTTCTTTGCTCACTTTATGAGTGATTTTAGCACTATATCTACACTGACACTAACCTTGTCCATTTTAACCAGCAAATTCACAATTCAAGGGTGCCTCCTGATTTTCCTGTTTTTCAAGAACCTGATGTTAGACCAGAAATGAGAGATTACAATTTATACAACTGAGTGGGTTCATACAACATATTAAGTCACCAACTAATCAATCATGGTTTCGCCAATGTGATATACAATCTAAATGATAATGGATAGTAATTTATTAACAAAGGGACATGCCGGGGTGCTTGTCAAAACTAGCAGGGACAGCCCTGACGAAAGAGGCATGCAGTGGCTCTTGATATGATGCTAAGCTTCATGCAAACAAAACAAACCAGTTTAACTCTACTGAAGACAAAATATCATTTTTATTTACTTATTAAATTTATATGCCACCCATCTCACCATCAAGCGACTGTGGATGGCTTACAACAAGATAGCATGTCACTTATTTATGGAAGACATAATCCATAGTGTCTTCTCACCATCACCTAATTCAATCTCTTCAATGGTAAAACAGGTCTATAGAATATCTTCCATATTCTTAATCCACCCCTTCCTCTTATCTTAATACAAAATAAGTATTGTATTGCTTCCTCGATATTGAGATTTAGACTCTGGCACTGAAACTGCCTTGGTCATCCTGCCTAGATTACCTTTATGAGGTGAGAGATAGGCAACTGCAGTTTGGTTGATTCACCTGGACCCTTTGGTGGCTTTTAATACCATTCATCTTGAGTAGTTCTTATTTTACTTGGGTGACCATCTCTAGAAGAGATGGAGGGATTTTTGCTCATTTCCATAGCATTTATATTGTGATTCTGCAAAGGTCAATTTTATCCCACACATTAAAATCACTGAGTGAAGCATTTGAGTTAAATTTCATCAGTATATTGATGACACCCAATTCTTTCTCCTTTTCATCAGATCCAACTGAGGAATGGAATTACTGAATTAGTCTTATGATGGGAGGCAGAAGCAGGCTTTTCTAATGAGTCACCCAAATTTGGAATATCTTGTCCAACATGGTATGCTTGGTGTTTTATTATACTTTATACCAGTATTTCTCACCATGCCGACTGTGCAATTCTGGGACTTGGAAGTCCACCCATCTTAAAGTTGCCAAGGGAGAAAAACATTGCTTTATACTATGTCTTAATATATAGTCAATTTATTATTTTGCTTATTAATTTGTTTTGCTTACTGAAAATAGCTTTGATATTTTTTAACTGAGAGGAGGTCTATACACGGCAATAGATAGATAAATGGACAGAGAGACAGATGGATGATAGACAGACAGACATATAGGAAAAGTGCAGAAAGATTTATTCCTCTTAATGGTCTACATATCTATTTGGCAGATAAATGCAAAAAGGAGTACTGAGGAAATAAAGACCCATTCCATGAAGATGAATGGTTAAGTGTTGGTATGTTTAATCTATCCAAATAATTCTTCAGGGTAACAGGGAGAAGAATATTTTCTGAGTGTTCATATTTTAATTATATGGATATGATTTTCAGGAATATATATGCCCCTCCTCCTGTTCTCAATCCAGAATCTATCTTAAACAAAATTGTTACCTATGCAGATCTCTAGTTAAAGGAAAGGTCCTTCTGCTATTTCCTATTCTGGAAGGCATGTTCTCTAGACCAGGGCTTTTCAACCTGTGGTACATTAACGAGTGGCAGGTGGTACACAGCCCTGCCTAGCCAAGTGTAGTGGGGGAGGGAAAGAGCCAGCGCAGGCAAGGACTTACAGTGAGAGAGTCCTCTGGAGCTGCAGAGGCACGGAGGAGAGAAGGAGGAAGGGAGGGAGATGGAGAGTGGAAGGATTCTTATGTGCTTTTGTGACTTTGAAGTTCTGGGATTTGTGCAATGTGGGCTTTGTGTTCTTAAGGAATGTTTGGCAATTTCTATTTGGCTGATGGCTGATGTCTCGTGTTAGCTTCTATTGCTGTGCTATTGTTAGCTGTAAGTTTTGCTGCAAGGGATTTTGAAGTATTTTTCTCCTGAATGGATTTTGCCTGTAGATTCCTTTACTTATGAATGGAGCCATTTGGGGAGGCTGCCTTAGCCGGCAGCCAATACTTACTACATTTTTTTTTCTTCCTTACTTTCCTTTCTAGCCAGTAGCTAATTCTTAAAGGGGAATGTGCCTTTTTAAGCTAGTTGACTCAGCAGTTTGTCTTTTCTGTTACTGGAGGTTTTTCCTTGTTTGATGAATATATGGAAGAGAAAAAATATGAGGGGGGGGGGTTCAAATTCTTCCTTCAGAAGGAGGTGGGCATGAGAAAGAGGGAGGCAGAGAAGGAGGGAGGGAGGGAAGTCCCGCCTTAGCACTTGGCCACCAGCAGCCCTGCCATTGACTTTACTTGTCAAAAGGTTGCAAAAGGGGATCATATGACCCTGGGACACTGTGACCATCATAAATATGAATCAGTTGCCAAGTATCTAAATATAAATCACATGACCCTGGGCATGCTGCAATGGTCATAAGTGTGAAAATGATCATAAGTCATTTCAGTGCAATTGCAACTTTGAACAGGGTTTTTTTTTTGGTCATCAAGTTTTTGACACCTTGCTAGGTGGTACTTGAATATTGCCATATCCTAAAAGTGGTACAATCGGTGAAAAGGTTGAAAAGCCCTGCTCTAGACCATATACTATAGTAATAATCAAATCATATCTCACATTTATCTCACATTTATTTTTTCCAATAGTATGGAAATTATGATTAGAGATAGTATTTTAGTATTTTAACACTGAAAAACAAATTGACTGTTATAGTTCATGCATGCTGGCTGAGATTAATTTGGAACCCGTCATGTGTGAAGAACAGTAAAAATTATAATTTCAACAGAAACTAGATGGACTGCTTAACCAGTTAGGGTTAAATTGTTAGTATTTAAGTAGAGAACATTCAGATTGAGACATGAAGCGTCATTTTCTATATTCCATACTAAAAGTTATGTTTGGAAAGGTCTTTGAAGGACAGAATGCTGTCCATGGTTCTGGAATTGTCATTCATCTTCTAAGGACACAGACCACAGGCAGGAGCGTCTGAGTTGGAATAGACATTTAATCATGTCAATCCACAAGGAAATGGGGGGATTAGCCACCTTGTGATAAACATACATCTTCTTTATCAAAAGGAGAAGAGTATGTGCTTCAATACAATTTCTTCCCTCAATACATGTTCTTCTGCAAACAGTGAGAAGAATGGTAGCAAATAATATGGAGCAAAGCTTAGGGAGAGTTAACAATAGTGTACAGATAAGTAGATTTCTTTAACAAGGTTTATATACATCTGATCTATAACCAGCTCTGTCCCTTCCTCATCGTCCCTTTCTCTTTCCTTCCTTTCACTTCCTAGTGTTGTTACTGTGTGGCTTTTTCCTGCTGTCCAACCCCATCCCAGAATCTCACCTAGTGATTTCTGGCAACATACAAAATAAAACAGTCAAAATACATTAAAAACTAATGTAAAGTTTTTAAAAAGCAAGATTAAAAACAAGTAAAAAAAAAAACAGAACTGGGGCACAACATAGAACAGGGCACAATAAGGAACAGTATATTTCATTAGCTGTCATACAACCATCTAGCAAGCTTCATTATATTATTTCTCTTTTACTACTGACTGTACTTGTTTGTTCAATGTGAGTGCAATACCATTTTCACATGGCAAAAAAAAAAGAACTCTATTTTTTCAAGCTAAAAGGGAAAACCAAGTTCTCATATAGAAAAGCTTTTTTTAAAGGGATAATCAAGTTTAAATTATTTTTTCTTCCTATAATAGTTGCCTGTCATCATGCTTTCTAGAATGCTTATATAGATGCTTGGTTCTTTTCATAAATATAATAAATAATACATAATACATAATCGTTATTGTCATTTTTTACTGTGGGCACACTGACACACATTTAAAATGAAATTTTGTTGCCTGCTCTCAAAAGTGTACACATACATAACACACATATAAACATGCTATATACAACATATCTATATACCTAGGCCCTTACATATAAATATTAATCACTGTCCATCTTGAATATATAGAGGAAAGAGGAAGCTTGAGAGTTCACAAGGTTAATACTGTGTGGAACAAAACTGTGACTGAATCTGGATGTTCTGCTTCGGATACCATGAAGCCTCCTCCCAGAAGGTAACAAGGAAAACAAGTTGTGAAGAGGATGTGTAGCGTCCCAGACAATCCTGCGGACCCTGCTCAAGCAACACTTATATGCTATGTCCTGTATAGAAGGGAGTGAACTGCCAATAATTTTCTGCCATCCTCACCACTCTCTGCATCGCCTTCCTGTCTGAAGCAGTGATGCTTCCAAACCAGACAGTAATAAAATATGACAGGATGCTCTCAATCGTCCCTCTATAGAAAGTAGTAAGGACAGGGGAAGGAAGATGTACTTTTCTCATGCGATGCAGAAAAAGCAGGCGCTGCTGTGCCCACCTCACCAGTGTCTTGCTGTTGAGCAACCAAGCCAGCCTAATCGTTAGCTGCACACCCAGAAATTTGATGCTACTAACCATCTCCACAGGTGAATCATTAACACATAGAGGAGTGTGGCTGTGCTGCCTTTTCTGAAATCAACAATGATCTCTTTAGTTTTTCCAATGTTTAAAACTAGGCAATTTTTCTTACACCAGTTCACCAAACACTCTACCTCCTTGTGGTAAGCACCTTCATTGTCATCTTGAATAAGGCCCACAACTGTTGTATTGTCTGCATACTTCACAATATGATTGTTGGCAAACCTTGCACAACAGTCACGAGTCAACAGGGTGAACAGCAGTGGACTTAGGACGCAGCCCTGTGGAGAACCTGTGCTCAAGAAAATGGTGTTAGAAATATTACCTTATTGATTAAATATATTTCCACGTTATCCAATAATTTTGCTGCACTTTTAGCTACACTTTTAGTTAGATACGTAATTGACATTCCATCTATAAATTGATCTTTAAATGTACTTTCACCCATGTTACCTTTAATTTAATGCTCTAATTAAATAAATTTAGAAGTATGAAATAATCAATATTCTCATCTTTTTTTCTCGTATTTTTAAAATTGTCCCAAATTTAATCTCCAGCATCTTTAGATAAGGAGCTAGCTGAAATCTGAAGAAACACTGCCAATGATGCAGATAATAGTTTGTTATATGAATCCATGGGCCAATTTTGTATAAAGACATTTAATGTGTAACTGAGAAACAAAGTTATTTACAAGAATCCATTTTGTAAGTTTATTACTTTCATCAATGATTTCCTATTTAAATACTAACACTTCACAGTCTTTTTCACTATCCTAGCACAGTATAGAATAAGACTTTTTAAAAATATTACCTTTAAAGCTACTTGAAAAAGTCTATTTTCTACCCAAAAGATCTGTTGCTTGCTCATATACAATATATTAAAACCGTTCAAATAATTACAATATTCTTCAATATTGTAATTCTTCTGTTAGATATTTAAGAGGGACTATTAGCAACATTGAATATCATCCAGTTTTTAATTTTGTATGTATTTATAAACTTATTTATTTATATTTATCCATGTATATTTAAATATTGCATAGTATATATCCATTTGTGAATGTATTTTATGTGACCATTTTTGTGTACTCTGTATTTCTTATGCACCTTTAAGGGAAACAAATGATCTTCAAATGTATTTATTAAATTTTTTATTAAAGTTTTCATTACAAGAGAACATCTTGTAAATGTATTACTTAATATTTTAAGTAATTAAAAATTAATGATTAAACTTCTGTTTGATCTTATTTTATTCATTTCATTTAAACTTGATTTATAAAATGCTGTATTCTTAGTTTATGCAAAACGTTTTCAAATAGACTAATCACCTATTATAAAGTTAACAGAAGTTATTAAATTCCCTTGATTTTTAAAAAGTGTTTGAGAATATAAGCATGATTTCTAATGCCAAACGTACCAGAGAAAATGTCAGATTATCATTTCTGCATAGCAGATTACATTCTAAATCTGTTTCTTATAAAATCTATCTAGTTTGCTTTTTCCAGTTCAATCAGGATATCTGTGAACATGTTTAAAGAGTTGCTGCCTAGAAAAGATATGATAGTGAGCTTCAAATATCTGAAGGGCTATTATGCTAAAGATTGGAAATCTGGAATCCAACTTTAATTGGGCATTTTGACAGAAGAACACACCAATTTTCTACAGGCTCTCTTTGACATAAGGGGCTTACAAGAAGTCTAACAAGTCCTAATCAGAGATGCTGCATTTCAGCTTGCTACCGAGCAGCAGCTGGGCTGGAATACATCACTGGGAGACAAGCCAAAGATAGGTAATTTGAAGTAGACCAGCAAGGATTTTTGATTTTCAGTAGTTTTAACCATTGATCAAAATGTTTCTCCATAACAAATGCATCAAAGGGCTGCGAGCTCAGCTCCAGTTCAGCACCCATACCAAATCTATGTGCACATCATTCTTTACAATCATTTGTACCTGGCTCCAACTGATGGATCTTAAGAGGAAAAAGCAAGGATGATTTGGCAAGCTTGGAATCCATCCTCCCATACGTGACCTTCAGGCACTTCCCAGCTATTATTTTATTATTACCGTATGCTCCTCTACATTCTTACTTTTCTTTGTACCCTTTGAAATACACCCTTTGAAATACATTGAATTAACAAGTGTAAAATACATTTTAACAAGCTGTGCAGGCTTTGCCACAAATTACAAAAATTCGTATCTGAATCCCATGTATGGGATTATCATATCATAATTATGCAAGTCTGATTATTAAGAAGTTGATTGAGTTTTATTTATTATTTTATTTATTAAACATATTTATATAGCTGCTCAGCTCATACATAAGTGACTCGAGGGCAGCTTACAACATTTTTTTAAAATACAACATATAATAAAACCATTAAAAAAAAAACCTACACTTTCCCAATGACAGCAATAATACAATCAGATAAGCCACTTTTAAGTTTAAACAGAGGTACTGCATAGGATTGCAACTTTCATTTCTATAGCAGGTATACAACAAATCATTAGGAAAGCTGATAGTAAGCCTGGAAATAGAAATACAGTAAATAAAAAATACACAAACACAGACAGTTATAGGAAATTGTTTTAAAATATTTTTTTCAAAGTTACCATAATTTGTTAAATATTATCTATCTCTCTGAGAGGTACTGAATGCGTAAGAAGACTTTGTTAGGACATAAATTTCATGGACATTTGTTTTCCATCTCCTGAGGGAACATTTGACTCACCAACTTTACCAGCCTTTGCTGCTAGAAATATTCTAGACAGTTCATTTTGAAATAAGTGATCTGGTTTACATGGAAAACAGAATGCTTAAGGCATAGGTCTGTTAATTCCTTTTTCTTTTTCAAATTATTTAATAGCTTTAATTTTTGTAGCAAAGCAATATTTAATCTTAAACAAAAAAAGGATTTTTTTTAAAAAAGAGTACAAATTAAAAATACAAACCAAGGAAGAGAAGAAAAGAATCTACCTTATATTTTATACTTATCGATAGTCACTAGTTTATCAATGAATGCATACATAAAAATATGAACAATACAAGGTATTACTGTATGATATTTTGCAATAATATCCTGTTAATTCCTAATCCTACTGTTATTGGTCTTTTGTCCAGATGTAATTTTGTGCTATAAGACAGTATATGAACACATTTGAAATAAAGCAACCATGCAAAGAATAAGTTATAATTATGTGTGTAGGTCAGTGAAGAAATTGCATAAATTACATAAAAGAAATGTAAGTTAAACTGGTAATTGAAATTGCTCTTCCATTATTTAACATGGTCTTCCATCTATTTTTTATAAATCCATTTGACTAAAACAAAATAAGGATATAGCTTTCAGGTCAATTTCAGATATTCTTGTCTGTCTTGCTTGATATAAGGCATATATTTAAAGTTTGAAAGAAGTTTTAGTGTGAAATGGAAGTTACAGAATTGGAAGTATCCAGTATTATCCACTTTTCTCCTCTCACTCTATCATGCATTCCTTAGAAATCTATTAGTAGAGAAAATCTGTCAGAAGTCCTCCGGTATTTTCAAACATGCTGTCGGTAAGAGACTTGCTGCTAGAAATCAGGAAGGAGCTGTATTCTCAATCTTTGCCCTTTCTGAGAAGGAATAACTCAAATTGTACGCACTGGAAACAAATGAATTTATACCAGTGTTTTTAAAAATTGGCAACTTTAAGATTTGTGGGCTTCAACCTCCAGAATTATGGGAGAATACTTACTGGCTGGGGAATTCTGGGAACTGAAGTCCACACAAAAGTTGCCAGCTTTGAAAAACATTGATTTAGACCAACTCTGGAGCTGCTCTCAGCATTAAATAACCACTGTATATAAACAGGGAGCAAACCCCACACTCACTAGCGCTGATCATGTTACTTATTTGGGTAATAAAATATCTGTAAGCAAATAATCAAGCTTAGAGAGCACCAAGGACTCTGTAAATGCACATTAAAAACTAGACAGAGCCAGAGAAGCAGCACTCAGGCCTCTCCCTGCTAGAGCTTCCTCAGGTTAGAAATTCTCATCTTTGGAATGAGACGGTTTCAGAGGTCTATAGGGAGATAAGGCAAAGACATCAATTTTGAATTTCCCCTCTGATTTTGGAGTTGTTCCTTTCACATTAGGACAAAAATATCTCCCTATGGCTATTGGGATATTATCCCATAAATGCCCCATTACCTGCAAGTCAGGCTGCAAAAAATGGGAAATGTGCAATTCTGATACAAAATTAAGCAGAACTTTTTTTCCAGATATTTTCTCCACTAAGCACACACAGTCTCCTCAAGGCACGCCAACAGTATTCAATGCCTCTTTAAAGCATGTGTAAGAGAAGCATAAATCATAATCTTTGAATATTTACTCATTAACCAATGGAAAAAAATGTAATTTGAATTTGCTTTAACATGCAAATCCTATTAGCTGCACTGTATTTGCTCATTAATGTAGCTGTGAGATACAGATTCTCCACCCTGAATTGGGCAGTTCAATGAACTCAAGTGTGCCTGGATCCCATGAAGGCAGGATAAAGAGCAAGTATCTTTCTTCTCCCCTATGACTCATCCATCCATTTACCTTCATAAGCCCTGACATTCAATATAATGCCCCCTCCACACTTCGCAAAAGAAAGAAAAAATATGACAAATGTGCTCACTAGATTTGTAGGAATTAGGATTTTAAAAACTCTTGAGATAGCGTAGTTTTAAATTATACAGCAACAAATGTCTTTTTAACACATACCATACATACCATAACAAATGTAGCAAACTAAATATATCCATTCATTTAGAACTTGTGTTTTAGAGCTACTGACACAAAGACTCCATGTTCTTCACTGAAGAATTTTCTCCTGCCATTTTAAGCCATGACACTGACTGTGTATCAGACAAAGTTCAGTGAGATAAGCAGCCAATATGAAGAGGCTTCATGTTACAATTCTACAAGAGAGGGTATCACTTGCTCATGAAAACATGCTTCCTTGTTCTGAAAATGCACCAGATGGTGTTTGATATAAAAGCTCCCCATCATTTGTAATTCAGGAGATTTAGTAAAATTTAGTAAAAGAAATAAATGGTTCACAATCTTGTTTATAACTAGGATTTTACTGCAGATCACTGCTCCCTGGAAGCTGACTAAGCCTGTAGCTTACTTACAAGCATTTATACTACATGTTTATATGTGTTAACACAGTTAACACACAGGACAGAAGAATGGGAGCACAAAGACATTCTAACTTAACAATTTTGCGTTCAGCTATGTATGATGTGTGGGCCAAGCTAGTCTAGCAATATAAGTCACTGCCTTTGCTTATCTTTCCTCAGTTGCCTCTTTCCATTTGCGGTAGCTGTAGACATGGAGAATGTTGTCCAGTTAAATATAATGGACACTTAAAACAACAACAACAACAACAAAATCTCTGGAGACCGATTTGAATTGATTCCCTTCAAATTTGGCAAGAATCCAGGGAAAGTTGAATAGCTTTAAAGCTGTGCCTTTTTATGCTGCAGTAAAGTGGGTTTATAATATTAGACAGGCTTGACCCCTTCCAAAAGAGAAGGTACAAGCAGGATCAGGAAATTGCTTCAGGAAAGAACAAAGATGTCCTCAATCTAAGTGTGGTTCTTTTGAGTTTGAGAAGTAAACTGGTGATGGGTCATAATGGCAGCTGACATTAGGTAGATGGCAGTGCGGTAAGAAAACTACAGAAAGCTGATTAAGACTGCTTGCTTATATATAAAGCTAATTCATAACTGGGTTGTGTGTTCTGCTTAGTATGGCATGTAACATCCCCCCTCTCCCATAATAGGTTACGGTAACCAGTCATAGAACTTTGTTCATACATTACCGTAATCCCAGCAACTGGCTGAAGCAACTAAAAAATTCAGCACATGAATGATAAGCAGCCACAGGCACAACACTACCTAAGACATGGAAAGTAGGTGTGAAAAACATTTTTCCAAGCACCTGCTCTTCTCCTGTGGCCTTCACCCCCTTATCTAGTGCAGCCATCTTCTTGTGGGATCTGCACAATATTCTCCAGAAACTAAGCAAAAGGAGGCAAAGTATTGGAGAACAAGACGGGAAATTCCACCAGAGAAGGGCGGGTTGATGGCACTACATACAGTTATAAGTAACAGCATATTAGTGTGACATTAGGATACTATTTTTGTCTCAGGAGAGCCGCTCCTTTCTCCCCTGTTCTCTGGCACATACACACCAAGTTAATAATTTCTCAGCTTCATATAACTCATTGGGGTTCTTATCAAAGAGAGCACAAAGTCCAAGGGCAAGGACTCAGCCAATCAACATCATCTTTGTAGAGAAGCAATAATTTACCCAGAATCCTTTTAACCGCAGAAGTTCACAAGAATCCTTTCAGATACCAAGAAAAAAACAACAGTGAAACTTTCCAATAAAGCTGACATTTATTAAAAGGCAAAGCCAGTTCTAAGAACGCTTGTGGCGTTCAGATACACTGATCAATAAATGCTCACAGCATGGATCCTGTTCAAAAGGGAAGGAAAATAATGACTGCTTTTAATATGATTCTATGGAATCTCTATTTACGAAGAAGAATCTTACAGGTGTAATTTTTCATCCCTATCCCAGAGTTATCAGACCTTACAAAACCTTATCAGGGTGATCTACAAGAAGCCCAAAATATAGTCTTTCTATTATTATCAATCTCATTGTTCAAAGTGCAACTGCAAAGGAGTATTGCACACAGTTTCCTAAGGAATGCGCATTCAAATAGATCTGAAATACAATGAAGGTGTATACAAGAATGCTCATTGTGTAGGGTTCAACCATTTCTATGCAATCCAATAACATAAAGAAAATATTATGGCTGCATGCTGTGTTTGTTTTAACAGTTCCCCGGAGCAGCCTTTCATTTCTGTTCTTATTAAATAAGAGTAAGTCAGGGGGGAAAAGGGAGGACTGAAGAAAAAGATGCCTTCTTCTTTAACAGGGAAAGGAGCCAGATTCACTGCATGATTATTGAAAGCTTTTTTGTGCAAAATGACTGTGTATGTGAATATATTTAAATCACACTATTAAAATAAATTGCAGAAATTCAGCTTTTGGTGCTAATTAATCTGGATTGCTAAGGGAGGAGTAACAGGTGTGCATCT
Organism: Azemiops feae; assembly: GCA_023970755.1. Taxonomy (NCBI): domain Eukaryota; kingdom Metazoa; phylum Chordata; class Lepidosauria; order Squamata; family Viperidae; genus Azemiops; species Azemiops feae. Next base: position 1,272,673 of record JALGBA010000070.1, on the reverse strand, counting down.
CAACACAGTTGCTCTACACATCAAAGGTTCTGAGTGTGCATCCATAACAAATCTAATAAATTAAATTCAATCTCAGAAAGGATTAAGGAAGTTTCCCATCCAAGGTCACAATGCTCTAAATTGCTACTAATCAAAATTGACCGGTACTGTGTGTATCCATGCTGGCAACTTTCCTATCTACAGTATAACAGTTTTGGTTTTGGGTTGTTGCTTTGGTTTTTTTTTTACAATAAACCCTATTTAATAACTGTCTTCTGAATTGGTTGATGATGCTAACACTACCAGAGCAGGTCTCGCCATGCAAGCTTCAATTTACTGCAGTTACTGTGATTGTGCTAGCTCAGATATCCTTCCTCAACCTGGGACTCTCCAGACATGCTAAGCTTCAACTTCTATTAACTCTACAGCAAACTGAAGCAGGGATTCCCGGAAAGTACCCACAGTCACACGAAGAATGCTACAGGAAGGCAGAAAAAAGCTTAATAATAAAAGATACTCCCTACATAGTGTGTAATGCAGCTTAAGAATCATTGATGTTTTGCTGTATGACTTTACATTGGAGCAAATAAAAACTCTCTTGGCCTTTTTTTAAAAAAATCCAAATCTTAGGAGGACATTCCAAAGAGGCTTTTCACCTTATTTGGTCTCCCATAATCTATCTTGGCATGCATTGTTGGTAATGTACAGTACACAGAATATGTCAGATACATGAAAAAGATACCCAGGTATACTTGACATCAGTTATTGATAAACCAAGTGCTTATAGTCACAGAACACCAACACTAAAACATGCACCAATTGTGAATCAATTATTTCACTCTTGCTCCTCAAAAGAATCAGCATTTATAATCTAACTGGAACACACAGTTCTACATTAGTTATTTGTATCTGTTTATGCTAGAATTTGAGTCTATTCTTTCTGAAATAATAAAAGGGAAGCGAAGGGAATTTTCTCATTTTATTTGCACAACAGATTCTAGCTGTATCCGTTGAGCAGAAATTTGCTACTTATAATTTCATTTGGCCAGTTCATGCCCAGAGGATTGTAAGAATGAGGCACAAAGGTAGGCTCCTAGCAACCTAAGACTGCATCCATTGAAAAAAATCAAGATTCAAGTGTACAGTAGAATTACAGTTTTAGTAGTTTTCTCCATAAGTTATGGAATATTGCAACAGCATAAGTTTAATAAGAACTACACAAGCAATTCCCATTTGGATAATGCAATACAAATAAGAACCCTTTTGGATCAAAAGCAGCAACTTGTGTTGCATTCTGCTAGCAGATTAGAGAAATCCTTTTGGTGGTAAGGTAACATCACTGAAAAGGGCATGCTACAGTTCATTTTTTGCTAGATTTCCTTAAAGGTAGGAGTGATATATATATATTTTGCCTGAAAAAAATGGGAGCTTTGTGCTCCCATCGCAATCCTTAAAATTAGTTGAAATTCCAACTTAAGCAAAAAATTCATGTTGCTCAAAATCATGACATTAATCTATCACCAACAGCAGCCTGTTCCAGGAGTTGCAATTGCCCATGCTCACTAACTAAGCTACATTTTTTCCCTTTTTCCTGTACTAAAAATAGGGACACAGCTAGTATTTGAATCCAGTTCCAGGCAGTTCTTGCTTTCATCTATATCCCATCTATTTTTAAGGAATGCGAAAAAGTGTACATGGATTAACTCCTTACTTGGTTCTCGCAACAATCCAGGAAGGGACAAGAAAGGTTCTCAACTGAAACCTCAGAAAGTGGCCATTCAGTGTAAACAACACTAAGCTTGATGAGGCATTTATTTTGTATTAAGAGCTTTCTATTTTACATTGCACATGTTCTATGTTTCCTTTGACTGTTATGCAACAGTGTTCACATGAATTGGGCCATATTCATCTTGTCTTAAAAGTAAATACAGAAATTAGACATGAGGGTCAAACACAGCCTTGATTTGTTTCTAACTAATATTATGGGAGAAGAACATTCACTTGAGGAGTTCTATTTGTGGTGCAATGATTTAGACACCTAACCTTTGAGGATTCATATGCTGTTCTAGAGAGGCCTAGAATTCCTCCAATCTTATCAGAAGATTCTCCAACTTAAGACCAATGCATTAGCATCTAGGGACATTTAAGAGTAACAGATCCAGGCAAATCTCAGTTCAAATCCTCATTCCTCAGTGAAGTTAATTGGATATTGTTAGACAATTCCTACTTCAGTTTAGTTTTTTTATATTGCTATGGACACGGGAAAAGAATCATGCATGCCATGACAAGTGCCTTGGCAAGGATATGTGGAAAATTAAATAAAATTAAATGCATTTACAAATGCATTTGTAAACAATTATCAATCATTGTTTACAAAAACAAAGTGTTTCTAGGGAGAAGTCACAATTAATGAATTGCAACCATGAGATCAATTGAGTTGAATAGTATCCCATTTAAACTTGATGTGTGATATTGCATTCATCTGAACTGAGTAGGGATAGACAAATAGACGCAGTAATGGTTCCCGTTGTGGCAGGAAGTTTGAGAAATAAAAAAAAGCAACTTCTAGGATTTGCCTACTGAATCACACTGAGGATCAATGGGAATTAATCATTAGAAATTTACTATCATGAGTAGACAAAGAAAGGGAAAGATCTAATTCAGAATCAAGAATGTATTCAGGGCCTCCCTCTATGCAATCTTATATTTTTATAATTAATACTTCTGTGCAATCCCAAGAATAGTTTGCTATCCTTCCAAATGTAGCATTTACTTCTTGCATATACACACCATCCTGCACCTTTGGCTTAGAAGGCCCAGTCTCTCACCTCTTATTAAAAAAACTGCTCTTTAGTCTTCTGAGAATTCAGATAATGGATGGAAGCCTTAGTTATCCCTTCCTTTCTCCAGCATACCAATCCACCAACAAGTCACCAGAAATGAAACAGAACCAGTCAATCAGCCTTGCTGCTTCACCAGAGAAGTGCTATATGCTGCTTTCACTTACCTGTTCGGACCCAGTGCATCTTGACTGTGGCAACTTCCAAGTCTCACACCAACTAAGAACTGATATCCTGTTCTAGCATCACCTTAGGTTATTTTGCTTCTCTGACCTGATCTAGTCACTGCCACTAAGATTTTCTATTTCTTATTTAAAAGGCAAGGAGGAAGGCTGTCAGGAAGGGAGACTGCCACCTCTCGACAGCATCCCACTCTGATTAGGCACATACTGGGATTTGGGTTGCAAAGGGATTATTGAGAAGAGGCAGTCATGTGCTTGTACTGTACCAGGTTCCATAAGACCCCTCTGTCACAGAATTCCCATGTAAACAAAGTATTTGCAGGAAGCTTCTTAAGTTACTGATAAATCACCAGCCAGAACTAAAAATAAGAGGCCATCCTACATGCTACTAAAGTCTCACAGTAGGGATCTAAGTCCCAAAACAGATTCTTGGGGCATTTCAATAAAAGTTCAATAAAAAAAAAGTTCTTATCCATACAGCTGCTGTATCTGTGGTGGAATTTTGAACCCACTGAGAAGTATTACTGGAAGTAAATAAAATAAGCAAAATGCCTAGAGCTCAGCCAACATGCTGCTATGGCTTGCAATCTTAGCCCTAAAAACGTATACGAGGAACAAATCATAAAAACAGACTAAAGTGAGGATTTTTCTTCTCAAAGGTCAAATGAAGATGGGATCTGTCAACAGTACCCCACAGAACTGAATCGTTAAACCGGCTGCTCTGAAAAGTATATTCCTCATTAATGGCCTTGAGACTGAAAGACGCATTTAACCAAAAAGAATCTAACACTGTTGCAGAGAAATAAGACCTTTGTGTCATTTTTTTACATCAATCAATCTTCTGTAGTGTGTAAACTTACAAATGATCCTGTACTGATTCATACCACCGGTATCAGTAAAAATGGGCGAGATAGATTTTCCATACAGGTAGTCCTCAAGTTACGACCACAACTGAGCCCAAAATTTCTGTTGCTAAACAAGGCAGATGTTAACTAAGTTTTGCTCTATTTTACAAACTTTTTGCCACAGATGTTAAGTGAATCCCTGCAGTTGTTAAGTGAATCATGCGGTCATTAAGCGAATCTGATTTCCCCCGTTGATTTTACTTGTCAGAAGCTGACTGGGAAGGTTACAAATGTTGATCACATGACCCTGGGACAGTGCACGTGTCATAAATATATGCCAGTTGCCAAGTGCCCAAATGTTGATCATGTGACTGTGGGGATGCTGCAACAGTCTAAAGTGCAAAAACCGGTCATAAGTCACTTTTTTCAGTGCTACTGTAACTCTAACGGTCACTAAACGAATGGTTGTAAATGGAGGACTACCTGTACTGTGATCACTTGAATTGTGTTCAAGAGATCAGTGACAGGTTTCAACACCAAATGCTAATGGTAGAAATAAGAGGATTTTGTTCAACTAAGGACAGGTCCCGAGGAAATGGGATACAAGTAAAGCTGTGGTCACAGGCAACAAGAGTAAAAGACAATACTGTATGCATTAACGGCCCCCGTATTTACCATTAAAATTAGCTACTTAGATTGCAGTATAGTCAGCACAGGTCCATGCTGCAAGAAGATCAGAATTGTTCGCAAGGGAATTTGAAGTCAAAAAGCTATTTGCAATGTAAGGTGCGGTCACAGCTGGCAGTAAGGGGTCAGAATCCAGGATGCAGTCCATAAAATATAGCAAGATCAGAAGTCTGGAGGGCAGAAAATGAAACTTCTAAAGCAATGTTGTTTCATCACTCATTTAAAGTCACCTGAGCTGTTAAGCAGAGATACTGACAATTTACCCACATCCGGTCTGTTTTAGAGTTGGGAACCCTTAAAAAGATGCATTTGCATTACCTACAGAAATCCCTTACCTCACGTTTATTCCTCAAAGAGTTATAATTTTATTCCTCAAAGAGTTATAATTTTATTCCTCAAAGAGTTATAATTTATAACTATTAATAAATAGTTATCATTAATAGTTGAGGCACTTTCCAAGAGCTTAATCATTCTGATCTGCATTTTAAGATACATCATATGATCGATACAAATGACTGACTTGAAAAGTTACCAAACCTCTGCCTTAGGTTTTTTTTAGTGCTTTGTCAAACTGTTTTCTAAAATCACTTAAAAGAAAGCAGATATATTGCTCAAAGCAATTATGAAACAAAGAAACTGGGTGGGTTTTGTTTTGTTTTTTTGCTAGTTTGATGTGTGCTTCTTCCTCTATATTATATTTAACCAGATCTATCTCAAATTCTGGCACCAGAACTTCATCCTCAAAGATACACACTGACATTTTAATCAATGGGCATTTCCTGGAGGTAAAAGAAAATCATATACATAAAAAATCTTTTTGATTAAATAAATCTCAATATACATGTATAGTTTTTCAACAATGTAAACAATGTCACAGCCAAAATATTAGCCTTTAAACTCAGACAAAATTCTAAATTGGGAAAAATGTGTCAAATTCTGAATCGATGTACATCTTTGTATCAAATCTGATCAGAATGAAATAATGAGATTCAGGAAATGTTTCCTTTTCTTCACTTAGGCTTATAAATTGAAGCTTCCCTGCCAAAATCAAATAAGAATGTTCTAATTATATTATTTTAGCAGAACGAATATATAAAGCTATTGTTTCCAATGGTCTTTCAAGCCTGTAAATTGATAATTCTAGCTGTAAAGTATTTCCAAATAATAATAACAACAACAACAACTGGAGAAGATAACAAAATACAAAGATTTACAAATAGAAATAGAACGACTATGGCAAAGGCAAGCAAGGGTAGTACCACTTGAACATATTGGCATTGACAAATTCGCCATCAGTCAATTGCAAAAGGCGGCTTTACTGGGAACAGCTTCCATTCTGTGACGATATCTGTAACACTATCAAACATTCCAGGTCCTTGGTAAGGACCCAATAGGCAGACAAAAATGCCAAACCCAGTCTGAATATCTGGCTGACTGTGTGAATAATAATAATAATAATAATAATAATAATAACAACAACAACAACAACAACAACAACAACAACAACAACAACAGCAGCAGCAGCAGCAGGTCAAGATCCTGTGGAACGTTCAGATCCAAACAGACAGACATATGGCTCACAACACGCCTGACATCACTATTGTGGAAAAGAAAAAAGTCTGGTCCATTGATATTGCAATACCAGGTGATGCACAAATTGAAGAGAAACAGCTAGAAAAAATAACAAAATATTGTGATTTGCAAACTGAAGTTGAGCGATTCTGAAGGAATAAATCAATGATTGTACCAATAGTAATAGGAGCCCTTGGAGCAATACTCAAAGGGCTACCTAGATGGAAATTTTTAACTTATTAGACCTGAATATTCTGACTGCAAAAAACCACCTTACTGGGAACTGCCTATATACTCAGATGTTACCTTAACAGCTCTTAGGTCCTTGGTTTGGACTTGGAACTGTTAAGTTTTTACCAGTCCCAGGCTATGAATCAAATTGAAAATTAAGTTTAAAATAATAATAATTCACTGACATATTGCAATGCACTTTGGGGAGGAAACCCCTGAGATTGGTGCAGGAGGGGTTGGTACATTCCAACGACTTTCTGCCTAACTGGCTTGCTCTGACTGATGAAGCTGCTTGGATGGGCAGTGAAACGTTTCAAACTATCAACAAAAAATAGTCCAGTTGCAATGACTCAACTTTCAGACAACTCTACCTGGATGACTAAAAATCTTCATCAACATACTGTGAAGTCTCTTTCTCTCTCAGCCCAACCTACCTCACCCGGTTGTTGTGGAGAAAGTAGGAGGAGGAAAGTGTGATGGATATGTTTGCCCCCTTTAGTTAATTGTAAAAATAAATAAAGATGGGATACAAATAAATAAAAACAAAATAAAATAAATAAAAATAAATGGTATGTTTGCTATATTATTATTATTATTATTAATTATTAAAGTACCCATTTGCTTCTACCAATAAACTCACTGTGCTCTTCCTTCACATCTTACTCACATAACGCACACTGAAGGCACATCCGTATCTGAGACTCCTAGAGTCTCATGGCTGAAACTGCAAGAAAAGTATAGAAGAGCACCTGAGTAAGAAAGCCCAGCGTGTCAACCCAAGCTTTTTATCTGTTTTATATTCTGCAGTCACGCCATGAAGTATCCAGCCACTCAACTGGGTTTCCAATTCAGCTCCTTTTTGTTGAAGTAAATAATTTCAATCTTTACTAGAACACCTTAAATTAAACTTTTTTCTTGTCTAAAGTTCAGATTTTTAAAAAAATTCAATTCTATCTCTTTTGTTTTCACTTTTAAAGTATCTGCCTCCAACGCCAACCTCTATTAAAGTTTTCAGAGAGTTGCCAAGCCACCCCTCTCACTCCCCATACACCATTTATTCTCCCTTTTAAGCTACTCTGCACATCTTTCCCAATGTACATTCTTTAACAAGCCCTTATCTCATAAATTAGGGAAGAGAGCAAGCGGGATCCCAAATAGCTAAGCTCTGTTGTAACTGTTTCCCTTGTGTGAGTGTTAGATGGAGAGGAAGGTAGGGTTACCAGCAGATGCCAGCCAAGGGTCAGACGCTTCTCCCAACACTCCCCAATACTCCCCAACTTCTCTTTGATATAAAATACAAACCTTCTACGTAAATACTCTTGAAACACAGAAGACAGAGGAAAAATAACTGAATTCTTACCTGCTTCATCAAATCTTTAACACATACAACTTTTTTTTTTACCTTTACAAACACACTTTATTTTCTGTTTTGTTTTGGTTCTTTATCCTGAGAGAAGTTAGGCAACTGGCCAGCAAGTACTACCCAAACTTTCGATAGCCTGCAATGGAGAAGCAATGGGCAGCACAGTCTTTCAATATCTTTACATGCACAAAGAATAGTTTCCCACAGAAAATTCAAAAATCAGAGGATCTGAAACAACCTTTTCCTTTTTTACTCCATGCTTGAAAAGTAAAAGACAAAGGCACATGCCACACAAGCTGTTCCACCCCATTATAACCTATTCCAATATATTTACTGCTCAAGCAATTTCTTAGCTTCCATGTTTTTGTCACCAAATTCCCATTTTCATCCTGTTTTGCCATTCCTGCTGGGACAAGTCATTGCTCGCTTGCAATGAGTGAGGAAGAGAATGAACTCTAGCAAGCTTAACTGTAATATCCTTTGTCAGAAAGGACAGGAGTATTTATTCTAAATGTGTTATGACATGTGTTTAGTACTCATTCTTTAATGTTTAGAAATATTTCTAGCAACAATTCAGTAAGAATAGCATATCAAGGATTTATTCAATTCACGTTCTATAATAAAAACATAAAAAGAAATAAAAAACAAAATGGAAGCAGTAGAGCACTTGTCTTTCATAAATGAGTCAGATCCCAGAAGTGAAGTGGAATTTGTTTATAGAACCTGTAGCTTTTGGGATTGAATATATTCAGTACTGAAAATATTCAGTAGCTACAGCATCTGGAAAACTGATAGAAATCTTTACTACATTTAATTTACCAAATGTTTAGCTTTTAAACAGCATACAGGAATTCCATTCTCTTTTAATATTATCACTTTGAAAGATGGGGAAAAGATGTTAGTGTTAATAAGTTCCTTGTTGCAAATAGTTTTTAAGTTTGAAAGTTCATTTATTTCTTTAAATCAAGAATAATAGAATCAGAATGCTTCACCAAGTGTTATCTTCCAGATGTTGCTCATCAGCAATGTCTGTCATCTCTTATTATGGGAACTGAAATTCAACAATTTTTAGAGAGCTGCACACTGCCATGAAGATGAAACTAATAAAAAGTAATAACCAAGAATTGAAAGAAAACTCAGGAATCCAATTGTATGGATTCTCCAAAAAGATGAAATGATAAAGTAGAAACCAATTTGGCCATTAGCTTGTTGTCTTCCTCAGATTCCCAGCAGAGAAAGAGAACAGGACTTCTTTGTTCTTTCCTCATTTTAATGGCATTGTTATGGAAACAACAGTACTGTAAATATTGATGTGCTTTTAAATTGATATGTTATTTCTTTCATAATTAGTTATTTCTGTAGCACAGAAGAATGCATCGTTCTATACAATGGAATTCCCTCATGATAAATGCTGGAGATAATTAGAAGTTTTAGGAGGGAAATCAACTTTTCAAATAGTTCACAATCACTTGCCAGGATGTAGAGAACAGGATCTGTTCTATATTTTTTAAAAGCCAAATAAATAGTAAATAAGAGAAAATACTGTATTCAAACTGCGCTGCTAGAAGATGGATAAAACTATTTTTGGACAGTCGATTAGTAGTTTATCATCTTATAATCACAGAACTGGAAAGATCTTACAGATTATCTAATCCAACCCCTCCTTGATATGTAATCTATAATACAGAATAAAATTACTATTTTCCTAACAATATCTAGCCACTGTTTAAATCCCTCCCACAAGGTAGAACAAAGAAAAGGAAACATATCAATCAATTTCTATCTTACTAAGGAGATAGATATATTCAACTATCTTTCTTTGCTTTACATGTTGGAAAAACTAATCAACTTTGTTTGCTTAAATGACCATAGTTACTTTTCCATTTGTAATTTCCTTTAAAAGATTGTCAAAAATCTTTGTAAATCAAATATTTATGCCAGATTCTAATTAAAGCTGAAAACTGTCCTTGCAAACTTAAATTTGCTAAAGATTACTCAAGATGATCAGATATATAGCAAATCACCAATTCACAGATCCCACTTAAAGCAGAAGTAGCCTTAAATACACCGATACTGAAAGAAAAATGGGGCAAATCGTGAATTTGCAAGGCAGCTCATGGTGTTTCTAAATGGAAACACATCACATGACTGAGTAAACTCAAACAGTAAATAAAAGAGGGTGAAATAGATAAAGGGGACCTAATGATAATTTTTTTCATTATTTGGACTTGGAAAAGTTTGAGAAGATGACAATCTAAAGGGCAAGTGCCACATTGTCCGATCTTGAAAGGCAATTCTTATACTACCATAACTAATTGCGGATAAGCCCATCCTAGAATTTTTATCCATAGTGACAGGTGGAAAATGGCAAACTGTTCCTGTCATTTATAAAACCACACAATTTTAAGGCCATGATGTGGTTTAAAAATCTTGAGCTCTGATTTGCAGGTAAAAAAAGGAACAAAATTTTGGGGGTGCATTTTGGAACTTAACATTTTTGGTTTATCCGTGAATATATATGGTAGATCATTATAAATAAAGTGAATCATTCAGCAGGAGTAGTATAAAGTTGGGTTTTAATTGTGAGTTGTCATTTGTGCATATTTTTCTTCCAAATTTCACAATTCACCCCAGTCTGGACTTTGATAATGTAATTTTTGTACACAGCAAATCAAAAGTTGATGAGAAGTTATTCCTATCAAGTGTTCTTATTTTAAAAGCAACCAGGAACATCTCATAAAAAGAAACTAAAACAAGGAAGAGATGAATATATGGAAACAGGGTGATAATCCATATCAGCAGTGTCTTTTTTACAAATATTTCCTTCCACTCATCTAACAGAATACCCAAATAAAAAATACATTACATGAGAACCAAACAGAATTAGCTAGTTCTCCAAAGCTACCTAGAAATTTGTATACTCTAAAGAGAAAATCAAACAACTCAGTGACTTGTAGGAGCTAAATAAGTCCTACCTCTCATAGTCTTGTTACAAAAGTAACAAACAACTATCTCATTTTCACACTGTACAGGTTGATAACTTTGGACAAGATAGTTTCTTAAAAGATATAACTGCAAAGACTCCATCAAACACACATGTGTAACAAGTGAGCCAAAAGAATTAATCCAAAATTAGGACTGTAGTCAGATACTCAGGAGTAAGCCTGGAGGGACTGAAAAGACTTAGACTTCCAAATAAACAAGTATAAATTTACACTTAGAACAGTGAGACATCTACAAGATTGCAAACATGCCAAAACTTTTACTTTTGCATCTCAGGAAAAAAATTATACCTGATGAAGTTCAACAACAGTGCATCATTTTGATTTTAGTTTAAGAGTGACATGCCAGATTTCTCCCTTCAAAATGTTACCTCTAGATTAGAGTAAACCATTTAAAAATGCAGATGGGGAAGCTAGGATGTTATGAAGGATGTACTTGAAAACTATGGAAATTGGGAATATTACTCCATACAGTAAATCAACAAGAGGCTCTGAATAACTATAAAACCACCATGTTAATAGTTACTTGGGGATTAGTTAATTTGTCATCCCTTATATTTTAAAGCATTTTAAGCAATGAGATAAAGCATGAGAATAGGCCACAATGCTTCTTTTAAATTTGTGATGACTGGACATTCTTTAAAAAAAATAATTAAAAGATATTTTTGCTTAATATAAAATACAAATAAAAATAAAGACAATGGAAAAAGGGGGGAAGGAAAGGGAGGGAGAAAAAGTGGATAAATTAAAGAAAGAAAAAGAAAAGAAGGAAAGCAGATTTCCAATTTCTTTCAGTGGAGTAAGATATATAGTACAGTTATAGTATCAACTTTTTACGTATTTAAAATAGTAAATTAGCCATTTCTGGAACCATGATCTACTTAACCGTCAAAACTGAAAATCAAAGTTTCACTTTTTTTCTCTTTTGAGCAGAAAGTCTAAAAGCAGTTTCCAAGTGGAAATCACACCACATAAATTCGTTTCTCTAATTAATGCAGTTAACTTTGCTATTTCTGTCAGTTCCATCATCTTTTCAATCCATTCCTCCATTGTGGAAATTAACACTTCTTTCCATTTTTCAGCATATAGGATTCGTGCTACAAAGTATACGATAACAAAGTTCCAATTTTTTCCCCCATCGATTTATCCAATAGTACTTTAAAAAAAACCTTCTGATTTCCACTGTAAGTCCATTTTAAGGATATTCTGAATTAAAATATGGATCTGCTGTTCCCAATATTCCTTTACTTTATCACACTTCCAACAAGTATGATTTAAAAATACCTTCCTTACAGTTACATACTCAGCAAACATTCAAAAGACTTTTGTATGTTTTAGATAATTTATCTGGTGTTAAATACCATCAGTACACCATTTTATAAAAATTCTCTAAGATTATAATTCAATGTATATTTCAGTCATTGGTCTACAATTGTTCCCACTGGTCCAACATTATATTATAGCCAAAATTTCTTCCCCATTAAATCGTACAAAGCTTAACATATTCACTTTCTAAATTTAATTTCAGCAGCATTTTATATACCTTAGCTATAAAGTGTTCATCATTAGCACACTACAATTGCAAAATCATTTTTAACAGCTTCAAAACCAGAGAGTTTCTCATCTGAAGTAAATTTTTCTTTCAATTATAAATAGGTAAACCAGTTGCATGTGTGACATTTTAATTCCAAGTCTTTTTGTGACTGGGAATTCTTTTAAGCAATTCTGCACTACAGTATAAGTAGATTTGAATTAGAGGGCAAGGAGTTGGATTTGATGGGCTGAAGTGGTGTTTTATAATATTGTTATTTATTATGTTATATTTTTAGCTAATCATTACTAATTTTGTTGTAATATTTTGCCACCTGTGCTCAAGCAGCACTTGAGCATAGGCAGCAAACAACTGTATACAAAGACCAATAAGTTGTAAGCAATTGTATACAAAGACCATAAGTTGAAAGATATTAGATGTGATTTGTTTGGTCTGCAAACAATTCTTTTTTCAGTTTATTACCATTTCTATGAATTGCTCTAGTTCATTTGCCACATCATCACTACATGAGGAAGTTGACAACAAAAGAAGTACTGAGGAGGAATATAAAATATTATCAAATCCTGGATTTGATCAATACATTACGTTGACGTCAAGTCACCCTTCCATTCAGCAGTCCACAACTAAAGTGTGCAGGATATGACTTAAAAATTATTCACATAGGATACCATTTTGGAGTGCCTTCCCCCCACACCTTACTACTTATTCATCGGTAAAGTGGTTTGATTTAAAGTGCTAGTTTTCTGAAATGGAATCAAGATCAGTGAAATAAGTCATATTTCCCATGAACCCACAAATACAAAAGTGCTGCTAAGAAAAGATGGTTCAGAGCACCTTACAAAGGAAAAATCACAGGAGAATTTCGGAACTATCGAGAAGAAAAAGTTTATAAATAAAGATAAGAACTATAGCAAAGCAAATCTTGAAACATAGCACAAAAGTAACTTAAAGAAACAAAGACCTAAAAAAAAATTCAGGAAGAACATGCCGACTTAATTCAAGATAAGTTTTTATTAAGTGCATAATAATGTTTATCACCCTGCAGGGGGCTGTTAGTTTTTCAAGGACTGAAATAATACATTCCTCCTCTGGGACTAATAGCAGTTTGTAGGTAAGGGAAGAGGCAATTTCAACAGAGAAAACAGTACAAGAATCAGACTCCCCTATTTTGACTTTTCTTATCCCAAAAGTATTGAGATTCCTGTAGCTATATCAAAATAAAATCATATTCCCATATATACATTATTGCCATATAATAGGTAATTTAAATATTGAGCACTCAAGTAATACATAACTAGTCTTCCTCAAGAATAAGATCATACAATATTTTTCAGAAAGCGAAAACAAGAGTGTTCCAGCTTTTCAAAAATGAAAAAAATAATTAAAACATCAGAAAAGCTAATGTTCTTATGTCATAATGATTTGCATTAGTACTGAGGGTGCTGCAAGACTCATTATTTTTGCTCCCAGAATTAACATTTTAAAATGTCTACTCACATTTTATGAGTATGCATAAAATGTGAATGAAACAGATATATTTCTTTCTGTATCTCAGAGTCAGAACTGGCTGCAAGCTCCATTTGTAATCAGTGGCAATCAAAGACTTGCAAGCCACAACACAACAGGTACTATGTGCTGTGAGGAAAGGATCAAATCCCTGAATTTTTCTGGATAAGTCCATACAATTTAAAGTTCTGTAATTCAAAAATAATATCCATCACAGGGTATTATGACATCATGGTAACAAAATGGAAACCATGTAGGAAAAACTACATACAGGCCTTTGCCATGTTGAATCGGACACACAGACAGGGAAGGAATCCTCATTAGTATATAATCTTTTACAAAAGATTAAGGGACTTCTCAAAGCCTAGTAAGGACTGGATAATGTTGACATGTGACAAATGACCCGGAGACTCACTTGAGAATGACTGTGGGATTTTCGAATGAATATAGGATCGATGTGCTGTATTACAGGAAAAAGTAAAAGGTAACTTTGCACTGTCTGATTCTATTCCGTCTGTCAGCCCATATGGATTTTCTAACCAATTATTAACAATTAGATGTATCCAGGATGACATGATAAAAGATTCTAGAAATTTGGAGAAAGATGGTGGAAGGAAAAAGATCCTGACACAATCACTTTCGACTCTGCTCTATAGTTTATTACTGATTTAACTATTGTGAATTTTGGTAAAATAAATAAATAAATAAATTCCAGTGGTTTTATACCTGTGTGAGTCGTATCTTAGTTCAGCCGTGGCCCTCAAAGCTTTCGTCTGCAATTTGGACACGGAACCAAGCATTAACAAGACCAACAAGCCAGCTCAGGATCGCTCGTAACACGCGACCCTTATCAGACTAACGCAAGGTGAGCTTCGAGGGGCAGAAGAAAGTAAATAAAGAACCGAGGCGTGCAATTTCAGGAGACGAGCGGGGCTTGGCGGGGTACCGGGAGGGGAAAGGGAATCGTTCAAAGCCCCTCGCGAGGCGGCGTTTGCGATATGGTCCGGATTCCCTTTCTGACAGGGCCCGTGGGCAGTTCTCGGCGAGCGGTCCTGGTGCCCCTTCAATGCACGGCGTTGCCCTTCTAATTCCCCTTCTCGCAGCTTCCTTCGCGCGAATCCAAGAAGTTCTCTCTTTCCCGCCACACACCTGCGGTGCTCCACACGACACGCATTACTTGAGGCGCCGCCGTCCCCACGCGCCGCTATTCCCCCAAATCAAAGAGTAGCGGAGAAGGAAACCGGGGCTGGCTTCGCCCTTCTCCCCCACCCTGCGCAACGTGCCGGGGCTTCGCGCTCGCCTACCTTCGAAGAAGCGCTGCAGAGCCTCGGTCTCATCCACCACCTCCATAGCTGGGCCATGCACCAAGCGGCCGGGCTAGTCGCCGAGCCCGCACAGGGGCATCCCCCGGGCCAGGGCGCCTCGAGCGCGCAACACCGGCGGCGCGCGCCCCGGAGCCCTTTCGCCCTGGGACTTCGGACTAGGCTCCCCGGACTCTGGCCCCGAGAGCCCCGAGCTGGGGCGTGCCTCCGTCGCCTGAGCAGAAGCGACACGCTTTCCTCCGGGGCGATTGGCTCCCAGGCTCCTCCAGCCGGCACTTCACGGCGGCTTCCCCCCCACCCCACCCTCCCCACACCGCTTGGCAGTCAACTTCGGCTCTGCGGACGCCCCAGCCTCTCCCCTCACGCCCTCCTCGCCTCTTTTTCTCCGCCTCCTCCACCTCCTCCTCCGCCCGCCTCCACTGCTCCTGCTCTCTGCTGGCCAGAGCGGGCACGACGCGAACGGCTGCCCTCGAAGTCGCTGTTCTTGTCTTGCCCTGCCATACCGTTAACTTAAATGGTAAATTTACAAGGAACCAAAACACATGTGTTACTCGCTGCTTCATGAAATGTGGGTTGTATGGCAGGACAATGTAAGTTAACAGAATGGTTAACAGAACAACAGAGCTGGAAGGGACCCTGGAGGTCTTCTAGTCCAACCCCCTGCTCAAGCAGGAGACCCTATACCAGACAAGTGGCTGTCCAGTCTCTTCTTAAAAGTTTCCAGTGATGGAGCACCCACAACTTCTGAAGGCAAGCTGTTCCACTGGTTGATTATTCTCACTGTTAGGAATTTTCTCCACAGTTCTAGCTTGCTAGCTCTTTGATCAATTTCCATTCAGTTTCTTGTTTTGCCTTCTGGTGCTTTGGAAGACAGGTTGACCCCCTCAAATATTGGAACGCTGCTATCATGTCACCCCAGTCCTTCTTTTCACTAGACTAGACATACCCAATTCCTGCAACCGTTTTTCATATGTTTAGCCTCCAGCCCCCTAATCATCTTTGTTGCTCTTTTCTGCACTCTTTCCAGTCTGGTTCAGGCCCCTCTTTCCAGCAACTAGCTGTGCTCCAATCTACCAGCCCAGTCGTAAGTTCAGCAGGTGTACAACTGAAAGAACATTACGGAAGACGGACGGCAGAGGGTTTTACAATGATCGGGGTTGCAAAAATCTGGGTGGAGACTCGCCAGGAAGAAGCAGGAAGCCCTATATTTCTGAGCAAATTCATTCGAGCATAGCCCCTCTTGTCTCTTTAACAAGGTTCAGCCTTTTAAAATAGCTGCCTAATGCTTGTATGAAATCCAACATTTGTTGAGACTGTTCTGAAATTACAGGGAACCTTCCAGAAAATCTGATACTGGTAACCCTCGACTTACAACCACAATGGAGCCCAAAATTTCTGTTGCTAAGCGAAGCAGTTAAGTGAATTTTGCCCCATTTTACGACCTTTCTTGCCATAGCTGTTAAGTGAATCACTGTATGTGTTAAATTAGTAACATGGTTGTTAAGTGAATCTGGCTTCCCCCTTGACATTGCTAGACAGAAGGTAGCAAACCTTCTGTCACATCGCCCTGAAACACTGCAACCGTCATAAATCTGAGCCAGTTGCCAAGTGCCCCAATTTTGATCACGTGACTGTGTGGATGCTACAACAGTCATAAGTGTGAAAAATGGTCATAAGTCACTTTTTTCAGTACCATTGTAACTCTGAATGGTCACTAAATGAATGGTTGTAAGTTGAGGACTGCCTGTAGCAAGTTGAAGTTATATTGCATAAAACCGGAACAGATCAAATTATTGACACTACCCATCCTGCTGCTGCAGATTAAAACAAAGAATGTCCATAATATTGAGCACACTGATCTATATAGATTTCCAGTGCTTGCTCCATATAAATAAGCAGGACAACTGCTAAGATTCTAAGAAAACAGAGATGATCAACTGGCTTTTCAGGTCTTCCAACAGTGAATTTCTATTCATATGCTGTTATAAAAAAATACAGGAGTGCTCTACCATTTATTTGTCCCACACAATAATGCCTTTGCCATTGTCACTAAAGGATCATCTACCTCTGGCCTCCTACTATATAACTGCTGCCCTATATGGGTGCGTGCTTCCTTTGGCTGAGCAGCTGAGATGATTTTCCTGCCTTGGATGACTCTGCTAAAAGTATATATTCTTGGCATATACTTCCAACATTTTCACTCATCCCTCCCAGGATGTCAGGTGCCGAAAGACAAGGTCCAAATTTGAAGATTTAATTCAGCTGCCTTATTGCTAAAAACCTATGCACAGGAATCTTCTCAACTAATGGTCACCATCTGCTTAGAGCAGACATGTCAAACTCGCGACGTCACGTGATGTTGCGCAACGTATCCGGACAGTTTTGCCATTGCTGGCAATGGGGTGGGCACAGCTTCCGCGTGATGCGTCCGGCCCGCGAGCCGGCAGTTTGACACCCCTGGCTTAGAGTTAGATATGGGTCAATGGCATTTAAGGGGGGTTGGACTTAGTTCGCTTGTGGCTATGTAGGGATTATGAGCTGATCCCCCTTTTCACTCCACCCCTAGATTCTACCATTTCTACACAGGAACACTCACACACCAGAATAAGGCAGCACAGAGGATTTGGGAGGGATTTAAATATATAGATTTATTTTAATACATACTATAAATGAGGCTCCCAATTTGATTTATGCACTACAACTTCCATTAATTAGAGTCAGTGTAACCAATTGTAATTATAGATGTTATCATGTGGGTGATATAGGAGATAATATCACATGCATTCTTAGTTGGTACATACATTACACTAAAACAAAACTTTTCAAAATATAGTTTAAACCAATCATGCATAACATGATATGCCAACCCAGACATGAGATGCATTGCTAAATTTCTCCCCACTTAGTTTCAGAAAACCTCACTGACTTCTTCCATACTTCTGCATAAATATCTCAAAGTGGTACCTTACAGAGCAATCAGGAAATTTCCTAACTAGGAAATAACCTAGTGAATTATTTCTGAATTAACAGATGTTGATGCAATATTATTATGACATTTATGGATATTCATTTTGGGAGAGATCTCCACAATATGCAAGTGAAGCAAATACATAAGGTCTTGGAAAAGACTAAAATGAATAGGTGTGGGCTTATGTTTTTAACCTCCATTCTTAAAACCTGTCAAACGTGTCTTTTTTTTTTTTTTAATAGGACGTGGAGAGGATTTATGTTTGTGTTTTTCTGCAGATGCGCACACAATCAATAATAATGCCTAAACCATACTCACATTCATATAGACACACACAGAGAGTACCGTATCTAAATGAAGTTACAGTTGTCTAACCACAGTTAACCAAAGGCAGAGGCCCTGCCAGAATGAGACTGTAGGCCCATTCTCTTCTGGACAGATAAAGTACACAATGAGGTTTTGTCCAGCCCTGCAAACTAATTCAGAAGGGCAAACTCTGTGTGTGTGTATGTCCATCTATCTATATAAATATATATAAATATATATAAATATATATATATATATATATATATATATATATATATATATATATATATATATATATATATATATATATATATATATATATATATATATATATATATATATATATATATATATATATTCTCTTTCACAGCTGTGCAGTGACAAATTCTTCTTTAGGGAGGGGGCAAAAGAAAAGGAGGGCCTGTCATTTTTCCGAGAGCAATAGGGCTATTATTTCAGAGTTGGAAAGCAAAAGCTCAACAGTCTTTTCCAACCTCCCCCCCCCTTTCCAACTCCTTCTCTTAAGACAATTGTTTTCCTTCACTCTTTCCCTCCCCTTGTCTATCAAAGAAACACCCTTCAAGCAACCAGGGAGAAAGCAAAACATTTTTGTTCATTTCTGTCAGCCTCAGTCCTGAAAGCATGCATTTCCCCATAGAAAGAAATGGGAAGTAAAATAATGGTTTTATGGATCCAGGTCCTTAATTCCATTGAATCTGGTAAGAATGATTCTTACTTTATAGCTCAAAGTTATAATATCGTAAGGTCTGTCCTCTTATTCCTTGGCTACAATTTTCTTTTAGGACATTTAGTCAAAGCAGTGCCTCACCCCATGTTATCTACTGCATTATTTCGATTCACATGCTTGCTGATGTTATCAAAGATGTTCATATTTGGTGAAGCAAAATTTATTTTTACAGAGGTCATGTTTACTCCTCCTCCTCAAAATGTGTTCTTTTGTTTAGCTTTCATTATTTCTAATGGTAGTCAGGAAAGAGAATTATTTCTTTATTGTCTTTAGTTTTCTCTCTTTCAAAGGTGCCATCCTATGTTGGCTGCATTCCCGTGTTCTCTTAAATAAGAATAAATGCCAGAAGTGTATTGTTAGGTTCATTAGTCTTAGAAAAAAATAACAAAAGATGAAACTTCTTGGCAATATATCTCATGTCATTTCATCCGCTGATACATAAAAACATGTAAACAACATATAAAGCTTTTGAGAGTCAAAGTACATATTAAATTGAATGATTTTGTGTGCTTTATTCAACAGCTAAAGTGGTACTGATAGGAACAGATCTGAGGTTCTCTAAGTTGGCGAATGTTATTGTCTTTTATTGTTTGGCTCGTTTCTCCTAGTCCTTTTTTTCCTTACCATATTAGAAGGGAAAGACATACAAATATACTGGAATTTTCCGCTGATAAGCAAAACAAGTGATCTCTTAAGTATTGTACTGAAAGAAAATCATGGACCTTGGTTATATAGTTTGACTCAACTCAGATGAGTAGTCCATGAACTCCATTAAAATATGTAGTGCTTGGTGTGGGTATTCCAAGGTGACAGGTGGCGATTAGTGATAGTTTCCCCCCAACTCAAGATCATCTTCTACATGCAATAAAGCACAAACCCTATTTTAATTTTTTGCTTCTGTGATAACTCTGAGTGGAGTTTTGCCTCTGATTTCCAATGGGGAAAAAAACTCAATGATCTTTGCTAAATTCGTACCTAAGAGTGAATTGGGGAAAACATCACTCTTTGTATCTTTAATCAGGAAAAGCATAATAGAAAACTATGTTAATAAAATACAGAGGCATCGCCAGCCCTAATTCTCTGAAAGTATTTCAGCCTTACAGCTCAAAGTTGTATCTGTTGATCCTGGGCTTATGTCTGTTTGCTCAATAAACATGTAAATAGAGGTAAAAGATGTTTATATTAGTATGAGTTTTATCTAATTTCAGGGTTGGCTGTGATTGGAAAAGGGGAACAGTAGCATGATTTGATGGTACTATAGAAATTATTAGATACAATATGGTGGAGATTGAAATTCATAAGCTATACGTCAGAGTATAACTGCAACATCATTGCATAAAGTATAAGGGTTTGAAACTGGCAGAGACTTGAGTTATTAGAAATGTTTATTACAATAAGTTGCTCAAGGGTCTCTTGATGTAGCCTATACACTTCTTCATACAATCTCTTTTCCTAAATTATTCATTAGGTAATAAGAGTGAAAAAGAATGAATTTCTGATCATTTGATACAGTGGATAGCTTAATACTTAATACATTGACTCCCAGCTCACTGATTTTATTGTCTGTTATAGTTGTAACTAGAATACAAATCATGTAATTTGCAACCAGGATCACCTCCTTTTTCAACAGTACCATCAATTATTTGTTGACCACCTCAGAAATTGAGAATGGAAAGAATAAATAAAATATTTGCAACATTTAGTCTATACTTTGACAGGCTGATATCTTCCTAAAACTGACTAAATCACATTTACATCAAGATTCTGTAGATGCCAAATGTAATACTTAGGTTTTCAGGGTTCATGCCAAAATTTGAAGAAAATAACCTTGCATGAGTTTTCTGTTTGGGAGAATTGCAACATCTGCATGTTACCAAAATGGCATCTAAATGTGGACAATAACTTTCTAAACTGTGTTGATATGAAATTAGGTAGAGTAATTCAGCATCTCCAATTAACTTCTTTTGTTAAGAAACTTCAAACTTTGGTAATTGTTCTTTCTTTAGCCTTAGTCAACGAAAATCATAATCCTTTATATCAATGTTACCTTGACATTTTCTATTACCATGAACCGAGCAACAATTAGATTTTATATTAGAGCTCTGGATGTTATTGTAATAGACTTTTCCAGGAGCTGAATTTATCTCCTCCTTAGACCTGGGGCAGCCCTCATTGAGTTTGGTTTCACAGGTTGCAGGAGTCAACCAGCTTCTGGTCTGTTCCTAGCTTTAGAGAACTGCAACTTCAGGAAAACAAGGAGCACATTGTCAGCCCTTTGAGATAGACAAGGTTAAAAAACCGGCATGTGAAATGTATAAGGGTGTGTCTAATCCTTTTTGGAAATGTAAGCAGTCTGAAAGTACTTTTTATCATGTAAGAAAATGGACATGTAAGAAAGCTAAAACATATTGAAGTCATGTGTTTTTTAATTCAGAGAAATCTCAAATTGAATGTACAATTGAAGCCAAATGTTCTTCTTTTAGGTTTGATGGACAAATTGAGAAAAAAACATTGAATTTGTCTTTATATGTGACAACAGTGAAGCTTCTTTATGCACATAGGACTCACAAATATGTATAATGGAAGAATGATTGCTGAAATTAATTAAGTTGAAGAAAATGAAAATTTTTTTTTGTCTAACTTTGTTTCTATTTGGAAATGACGTTTGGATTTTTTGCTTGAAACCAAAAGAAATGAAACTTTATTAGGATTTGAAGATTAGATTTGATTAGAGAAGTACTGTGTTATGATTTATTCTAATTGTATTTTTATGCTTGTATCTGTACCAATGAAAATTGTTATTTTCTTTTATAGCTTTTTTCCCTTTTTATTTGCATTCCCCAATTTTGCTTTCTTCCTGTACCTTCTCCCTTTCCCGTCCAATTTCTTTTGCTTTTTATATTTTCCTATATTATATATTGTTTTATTATATATAAAACAAGACAGTTGAGTTTTGCCCCATTTTACCTTTCTTGTCATAGTTGTTAAGTGAATCACTGCTTTTGTTAAGTTAGTAATGCGGTTGTTAAATGAATCTGGCTTCCCCATTGATTTTCCTTGTCAGACGTTGATCATACAAACCTGGGACACTGCAACCATCATAAATACATGTCAATGGCTAAGTTTTGACCACATGACCATGGGAATGCTGCAACAGTCAGGTGAAAAACAGTCATAAGTCACTTTTTTTAAGTGCCATTGTAACTTTGAATGGTCACTAAACAAATTGTTATAAGTTGAGGACTACTTGTATATGGTGACTTTGAGCCAGTTCCAAAGTAAGTTATTGGGGGAGGCAAAAAGTGGAAAGGAGGAATATGACGTATTCTGTGTTCAGCTCATAGAGGAAAGACAAGAATGTCTTTAAAATATTGTAAATTTACAAACACATCAGGAATTATGGGGTTTTCATGCATGGGGAATACTGATAGGATTATTCTACAGTAGTACTAGATAAGGCAAAGAGCCTTGGAGCAGTTTGGTGGAATTATTCTGGAATTGTTTCACTGATAATATAGATAAAATTATTTTAAAAATAATTTTAAGTGTGTGTAATAAATTAAATATACCTGTTGTTTCCCTGAAAATAAGACCGGGTCTTATTTTTTTTTGCCAGGTCTTACTTTCAGGGGATGTCTTACTCACCTCCAGCATCGAGAGTCCTGCCCAGCTGGTCCACTTCTTCTGGGGCCGAAGGAACAGCTTCATTCTGCAGCTGCATTTTGCAGTCAGGCCTTTCCAGAAGGCCAAGTACCCATTCAATCCGTAGCTCGGTCCTCGGCTGCAGAGGTCTTGCAGAACCGAGCTAGAAGAAATGGGCCAGCGAGGAAAGGCCTGGCTGCAAGGTGAGTGCGGGGCGAGTGGGGCAGATGCACACTCCTACTCCCGCCCTAGCTTGATTTTTAAGTCTGTGCCTTGCCCCAAAACTAGGGCTTATTTTGGGGGGTAGGGCTTATATTAGGCCCATCGCCAAAAATCAAGCTAGGGCTTATTTTCAGGGTAGGCCTTACTTTTGGGGAAACACGGTATATAATTTTTGCCATTAATTCCATCATGTTTTATTATTGTTTGTATAACTGAGAAATGGATTTGAAACTAGATTTTTTGCACCATTTTAAACTGTTATAAGATTTTTGTTTAATAAAACAAAAATTAAAAATGCATCTTTAGTAGTATTGCCAAGAATGCATTTTATCACATAATGCACCATTTCTGAGTAGCATGGAAGGTGGAAAATGTAATGGAAAATAGAAAATGGGAGGTATCTGAAAATTAAAAAAAAATGGTGTATTTAGGTTTTGCTCTGAAAGGGATGGGGAATGGAAAAAATGTTTGTGTATATGGTTCAGTCTTAGAATCAATACAGTTTTGCCCAAGAAAGATTCACTGGAGAAGAAAGAGGTATAAGTAGAAGCATAAGAGAATGCACTCTATGTGTTATGAGACATACCTCCATATAACATCTATTTCGCAACTTCTGATTTTCACATGAAGAACTGAAATAAGAGCAATAACTATTAAACATGCATCTTGCCTTTTCACTGATGTTTCCATGTTACAGGAATATGGGCCAGAAAACTTCAGTCTTCCCTGAAGTTTCTCAGAAGGACTGATGTCTTGTAAACTTGTTAAATTTAGCTTCAAATATTAAACTGGAGAACTGATCCTTTGACTGGGATCACACAACATACATAAATGTAACATGTTAAGTTTGATTAATTTTAAGGTTAAATGTGGTTGAATGTACTGTGTGAACACATCCATTAAGTTGCATTAGAAAGTATCTTAGTCTGTTGTAACATGGGGATAGGCACAAGAGTTTGCTTTTGAGGAAATCCAAGAACAGGGAGGTACCCAATTGCCTTTGAAACAGTAGTCTGAATCATCTTTAGTTGTTTACTAACTTTAGTAGTTAATAGTTATTATTGCAGACTAAAAAGGGAGTTAACCTCTGAGGCCCACACTGAGGCTCACAGGTTTACAGTTTATATAATTTACTTCTTCCATTACCAAGAATCTACAGACATGGCTACCTTCTTGAGTATCATTTGCCATGTTTTACTCATCAAAGCATACATTTAGAGAATTTCAGTTGTATAGCCATATAGTCAGTTCCACTGAATTTTAGGCTTACACACTACAAACCTCAAATTGTTGCTAACAATTTTGGGGACATGCTTAATATTTTATCAGTATTCAGGATCTACCAAATGGGTTTCTTGCTGAATAAATCACAATTGCCTGGGATTACACATCATCATGCCAAGAACTTTATAAAATACTAGATGAAATTTACACAACTTAAGCCAAACCTATACCAATCTTCTTATGACCATTAAAAACAGTAAGACACATGAAACCAGGTTGTTGTTTTGCAGCTACAACTATTAGAGTTCAGAGTCGGACATTTTTACTTCAAGTCATCAAAAGATATGAATTTATTTATTTATTTATTTAATATTGCTGCCCATATACTGCTCTTCCTACCTTCACTGTAAGAGACTGTAATTGATCTATCACACTTTTATAGTCCAGGAAAATGCTTTCATTTTTTCCTCTAAATTTTTGAAAGATTGATGTTTGCGGAGAACTTCACCAATCATTACAATGGGATGAAAAGTACTGTAGTCATGCTGTTTAGCTTGCATATCTGCTTTAGTACAAACAGAATAAATGACAATTTCATTCTTAAAGCCATGCAAGTTTATGTATATTTAAAATAAAGAGTAATACACCTGGTCAGTTCTATGAAAGTAATTGCGTATGGAGCAAATAATGGCTAGCTAACAGGAACTAGGGATACCTTGGCATAGTAATATATTGATTTAAAGATAAATAATTATATGAAAACTTCTATGCAGAGTTTTATTACTTTTCCTTTTATGAAATCCTTTGCACAATTTTTAGTAAAATAAAGCAGACAGCTTTATTATGACTCAGATTCCTGCCAGGCCACAGACTCACTGAATCCATCCCTACTTTCTCCCAGCCTCCATTCTTCCTTACTGAAGTTGTAAAATGGGATTCGTAATAATCATAATTGTGAAGTTCCATTTCAATATGCAACACTAGAATAACATCCTTCAAGGTAGCATTATTGTTTTACTAAAATGTAATTATATTATCTGTTCAATAGATCAATAACTCTCAATATTTTGTACTTTATCCTAGCATTTCTATTACAGTGGCAAAAACCACTGGCTTCTTCTCAAGTGTGCATATCTATTCATGAGGCTTCTTTCTCTGCTGATGGCAATTGGTTATTTATTATGCATTCTGGATTAATTAAATTAGTGCCTTATAATTTTAACTTCCTTTTACTTAATCATGTATACTACTTTCAATGCATTTGGAAAAGGACAAGATTAGAAATGTTAGAAACATTTTCAAGATGAATATTACTCTTTACAAGTTTTTTCTTGGTATTTCTGTGGTTGCAAAAGATACTTACCAGAACAAATAACATGATCACTCAGACAGGATACACTGTCATCCCTATTTGTTTATTCCACTTGCTGTTCCTCACATTTTTTGCATTTTCTCCTCAAAGTGAATAGGTCATTTTTGTTAAAATAAACCAGATGGGAGATTAGGTAACTTTATTGCTTAATTTTGTGTCAGCCCTTCTCAGATTGATGCTTTCTAGATTTTTGACTACAATTCCCATAATCTCCATTTTACCTGTGGCGATGCCAGCTAGGTATTCTGGGTGGTAAAGTCAAATCTCAAGGCACCTGGCTGGAAAAGGCAATCTCATAAGAAAGCCTCCCTTAGCTGAGGTAATAACTTTTGGGAAGTGAGATTATCCTCCATTTCCATCCAGCAAAAGGACATGAACTATAACTGGTGTCAGCCAAGCAAGAACATGGATGATGGGACAGAAATTTTGCCTGGCTCATACAATACGTCGTTTTTACAGTGATATTCTAAGGTTATTCCTTTGTTCCAGTTGATAGTATTCTTGCGTTATAAAGAGCCATGAGGTAATTAATTTAAAGTGGTAGCATAGATAATGTAGATATATTAGTAAATGAAATTTAAATTTATGAACAAATAACTGGCTTCACAATTAGATTCAGATTTCTTTTTGATAGGTCTGTAACTTTGATAGGTCTGTAACCTTTTATTTTGATTTCTAAATAAATGAGCTTGCATCACCAAACACTGTTTTTTCCCCCTCCCTATGAATCTTTGTTTCTCTTTAAATAAGAAGTGCAAAATGTGGCCCATTTCAACTCATAAAATTTACTTTTCCAGCTTCCCTGTTCTTCTGAAAGTTACATTGATTTAATTTTTGTCTTATCATCATCTACTGCTTAGTCCGATTGTAATCCTCCCAATTCTTACACATTTTTCATTTGTATCAATAAAAGTGCTCCCATGTCCATTGCAACCAATGTATCAGATAGCTACTCAGGAACATAGATCCAGTTTGGTTTAGTGGTTAAGACACTAGATTAGAAATTGTGAGGCAGTGAATTCTAGTCCTGTCTTAGCCAGAAAGCTAGCTGGGGGATCTTGGGCCGGTCCTTCTCTCAGCCTTAGGAAGGAAAAACCACCTCCAAAATACCTTGTCAAAAAAATTGCAGGGGCTTGTCTAGACAGTTACTAGGAGTCACAATGACTCTAAGGCACCACAGATAGATACATAATTGGGACACAGATATCTACTAGGGCAGCAAAACTACTGTATAAAGCTTTGAGCAATCATGAAACAGAACCTAATCACTCAATGATTTTTTAAAAAAAATCTATGGTGCTTTTATGATTGTAGGTTTCTCTACTTGAAAATAATGTTTTCCTCTTCACCCATGGAAATAACTCCAGTAAGTCTCAAATACATCCATCTGCATTTAGATTCCGCTCCCCAGATGTATCATGGCTTCTATAGGAACATTAGTGGTTAAATAAAATACCCTGTGGAAGCCATATAAAACATTTCAAAAATGTTGCTTCAGCATTTACATATATCTAAAATGTTAAAGATTATGTGGATCTTTATATTTATGAGGAAGATGGACTGATGTTTCTATCTGCATTGCATAAGTAGAGGTTCTATTAGCTAGAATACTGGACCAGTTGTGTCATGCTTTCCTTAACAATTTTTTATACAATTAGCTTATGTTTTATTCACAATTGTATTTGCTGTTTAAGATCCAGTAATTGCTCTGTTTTGGGGATCTTTATGATAATGAACTAGGATGTCTTTTTATCTTTCTAATGCAGAGGTACCAAGGTGGCTAGTGTTAGAAATAGTGATGGACAAACTAATGGTGTGATATGCTACAGGCAGATCCTCTTGTTCTCATTCTAACAAAGGTACACAGGCACAATCATTCCTCTTTTTAGCTCCATGGGGCATATAATGCTGGTTAATCCCTTTATCCTAGACAAGGAACAGGATAGCATTAAACAGTGGAACCTTGGTACTCAACTGCTTTGAAACTCGTCCAATTTAGTACTCAATGCATTTTGATGTGAAAATTCTGTCCCAATACTCATCGTTTGTTTGGTACTCAACACATAACCTAGAAATTGTCAGTGTCAGCTGCCTTGTGACTCACTATATTATCCCTTATGGGAAAAAATTGTTTGGTACTCATCATTTTTGGTACTCATCACACCTCCCGGAACCAATTAACGAGTACTGAGGTACCACTGTATATCTCAACCATGCCTCAACCACAATTTCATACATGGAGGTATACAATATACAGAATTGTCATATACATATATATTTATATAATATGTTATAATAATTTCTTTCTTTCTTTACAACAATATTAGTTTATATTTTCATACATAGGCTAAAAAAGTCACATAATGGCACAGATAGTGCTCAGAGTTCTCTATAGCCTTCATGCTGGGACAAATTAGAACAGGAATCCAACAGATAGCATTCCTAGAAAAGGTAAATGAGTGACCTCCTAAGAATAGCAATACATGAATGTTTTGCTGCCTCTTCAGCCACTACATACAAAGAAGTCCTAGAACCTATGACTGAGGTCTGGAGGGCCTTGGAATCAAAAGATATGGATGAGATTTGGTATTCTTCTCCCCCTAGAGGAAGACGAATCTGATTAAATGCTTAAGAAGCAGGAGTCCACTGATAAATGCCTGGCTCCAACATGCCCCAGCAGAAGAAAATAATCAATGAATGAAGGGTACAAGCAAGGCTGCCATACACAGAAAATTGTATGATTGTTTTTGAAGGAACTGCAAGAAAAGTAATTATTTGTACAGAAATTTTACAGGATAGCAAAAGACATTTGGTAATGCCCCTTGTACAAGCAAGAGTCCAAGATTCCATACTCAAAACAGTCTTCCACAACACTGATTCCATATGAATTTCTTTCACCCACACAATAGTAAATGAACATATTCAGTCATAAAGAGAATACTACCTGGGTTTCTGTCCCTTGTATTAGATTCTGGAGGTTGTCTGGCAATTAGCATTACAAATGTATCATCATAAATTTAAATTGACTGGAAGGATGGTAAAACACCTTTCCTCCTGTCATGCCCAGCATTGGGGGAAAAATAGATGAAAAGATCTGCTCATCAGCATGTGATTGATGGTGAGCAGTTCTATGAAGAAAGCTGACAAAATTGAGATATCAGCGACTTACTTTAAAATGACCGTTGAAAATTAAGTATTAAAACAGCTTGGAAATTTAGTATTGGATATTATTGCACTGATCTCAGGTAAAGTATCTGTCTACAAGCCAATGAACATTTCTGATGATATGAATAATTGTATTAATGCCATCTTTTGTATGATAGCACTGTATATTTGAATTGCATGGAGTGGGACAACATATGATAGACAATGTTTGTACATGAATCTGATAGTCTGAATACTAGTTTGATACTTGGGACTGGGACATGTCTCTCCAACATAAATCTTTTTAGCAGGAAGTCAAGTTTCTGAACATCTGAGCCTCCTTTAATCTCCCATGCACATTAAATGAGTCCTGATAAATAAGAAAGTTTATTGTCTGTATGTTACTTTTCTTCCAAAATCACTTCTGCTAGCATCTAGTTGACAACATTTTCTTTAGACATGGAAGATGGATTGAAGTCCTTTGCACAAAAGAAATTTAAAATCTTAAAAGAGCTTTCTTATGCATAATAAATAATTGAAACACACAGGCATCAAAGAAGAAGAAAAACTTAAGAATTTAGAATGCAGAATTGATTTTGAAAAGGAATCATATCAACCTAGATGTCACTTTTATATGAATGAAGTCAAATGAAGTTTTACATGAATGAATTCTTTTCATAAAAACTTTTAATCAGTTTCAGGATTAGGATTTGGAAGTGATGGAGTGGGCTCACACTCATTTCTGCATGCTTTCAAGTATGCCTCATAATCAAAAGGGCCAACAATATCAACACAAAAGTTGACTCTTATGTTATATTTCCTAGATATTGGCAAAAGCCTGCTTCTGATGAGGAAACCAGAGAAAGGAGAAGATATTTTGGGTATTTGACCAAGTATAGTGGCATGAAGAATGAATTGTCTGCAAAAGCAACTCTCTTGCAAATTAGAAGAAAAGCAATGTGACAGTATATAGAGATAAACTAATCAAAACTATTTAAGTCATGTTCTAGTATCTCAAATCAACAATCCAAGGTACGTAAAAATAGTATGGACCAAGGGGGAAAAATAAAGAGAAAATAGCATACAAAGAAGGTAGCAATTTCCTCAATGATAGTTGGATTTAACCTAAGAATGTCCTGCTTATACCTATGAATCTTGATGCTTCCCCCCCCAATGAAATTACACAGCTATTATTGGGTTGCTCCCTTGCGTAAAGAAATACATGTAAGAAAAAAACCTAGCAAGAATTAAAGAAAATGCCATTAAGTAGGACATTAAGCTATTTATATTCTAGCTTATTCTTTATATTCTAGTTTATTCCTCAACCATTCTTATTATAATCCTTCATGAACACCTTCAGAGGCTTGCCATAGAAGTCTTTCCTAAGATACATGAATATTTGAGCAATGTTTGAAGAAAATAGAGAGGCCAGTGTCAGATATATTGTGTAATATTTTGGCTCCCAGTCCATTTCATAATCTTAAATCCTAAATAATTTAAATCTCCTCAGACTTAAATCTGAGTAGCCCCTTAAAAAAAGGGAAGCAGGTGATGCTCTAGGAATAGTCTCTAAGCTCCTGCACTGCCATATTTTCAGCACTGTCTACATTTATCTTTCTGTCTGCCTAATTTTCCAAAAAAATTATATTGAGAATAAAACTTTCACCACCAATATTTTATCTATTTCTTATGTTAGATTTTTTTATTTTTAAATATTACTATTCCTTATATATTACTGTCTATCTTTTTTGTAAATCAGAAGAATATTTCTTAATGCGTGATAAAAAAATACCATCTACAATTAATAAAAAGTAAATCGGGCCAACTATCAGTGCCTTAATCTCAAAGCAGCAGTGCTCCAAATGTTTCTAGCACAGCTCTTTCTTGATCTTGAAAGGTTTCACCCAGAGATGCCAGAAATTCATCCTGGACCTTGGCTATATTTTTGTTCCTACCTAAAACTCTCCACCATGCTACTCCATGGACAGCTTTGATATAATGGTGGAGAGAATTATCATTCATTTTGTCAGAGTTGCTAAAGCTTTTAATATTTGGATGTTCATGTTATGGCAGTTCAGCAATACTAAACATCATAGCAGATTACATATGAAATTAAGGAAAGATTACAAGAAAAGGACAAGCTGACAAAAGCATATCCCAAATTTTAAAGTGGTGAGTGAAAGGTAGTCTTTTTTTTTTTTTTTGCTGAAAGGTATACACAAGAGAAATTTTGTTTCTATGGAAATGGTGTTACCACAGAATGAAAAAAATATACATTCAGTTCAGCAATGAATTTGAAAGAGAATATTCCAACTGTACTCTTAAGAGTGACAGATACAAAACCTAGCAGTATATTTCTCCAATAATGTACCATCAGACTACATAAGTTTTTATAAATTTATCCATGTGAATTGGAAGCTTTAGTGGGAAGTCAGGGCAGAAATGCTTCTCATGTTCATACAGACAAATAGAGATTAATGATTTCCATGTTATATTTGATGTTAAAGAGCTCTATAACCAGGTTTCTATGATGCATCATATTACCATGCGCTGCTCTTGCTACAATGTGTCTCTTTAAACAGCTTCTAGGGCAGTGATGCCGAACCTTAGAGACCGAGTGCCCAAAAACTGGCCCCACCCCCCGCTCCACCCCCTGCCCCGCCTCCACCCCGCCTGCCCGCAGGGCCACTCACCACCTCCAGGGCCCGCCGCAGATTGCCCAGGCAGCCCAGCAGCGCCATGGCGGCCACTCCCTCTGCCCACGCCCCACAGCATCAACTGTGCGTGTTTGGGCGTGAGAGCAGAGTCTTGTCTACGCTGCCTGGCTGCCATGTCCTTGGCTGCAGTGCTCTGCGTGGCCCACGCTCAGGGGCGACTCCTCCTGGGGGGCTGCTGGTGAGGAGGGGGTCGCAGGGGGAGGCAAGGCTGGGGCAATGGCACGTGTGCCCACAGAGAGGGCTCCGAGTGCCACCTCTGGCACCCGTGCCATAGGTTCGCCACCACTGTTCTAGGGTTTACCCATAATGAAATAAATTTCAGATAACAGTGAAACTGTTTTGACCAAACATCCAATTAATCCACGTTCTTTGTGGAACCTCAAAAATTATTTTATAAAAGTAAGGTATTTTCACAGAAAACGCAAAATGTAAGCCACAATAAATTAATAGAAGAGTAATTTAAATTACTTACCAGTAAGAGATAAGATTTACAATGGCCATAACAATATACAAACTTAAAGATTATTTCACAGTGATTTTAAGATAAGGAGATTTTCATCTGTATATAATGGTGCTGAACAAGACCATCTCAGATACAAAGAAGACTAGTACTTTTCCCACATTTCTACAAAATTTATTTCAGTCAAAGTTCAAGTTAGGTCTATCAGAACGGACTGCACTTGAATGATCATTAGATAGCAGCAAAGAGATACAGAAACTGGGCAAATCTTTGTTCTCATCTAGTGGTAATCTTGTTTTCAAGCAGTTCAAATTTGAGTGCAGTTATCTTATTCAACCAATATTAACTTCACAAAATCCAATGCTATTAAAACACAGCCTATTTCTAGGCACTGTCATTGTATTTTCAGTTACTGTCACATATGATGTGTTGTGCATGTGAAATGGTGGTCTATTGGGTGGCTTGTTCAGAGACTTGCCTGAAATTCATAGATGAGGAAAACAATAAATTATAAATAAAGACTGACAAATAGAGGCAGCATAATTTTGGCTGCAATATATTTTGGAGGATTATTAACAGAAAGATGGAAGTATTGGAGATAGAAAGGATATAAATGCACTAGCATAAATGCAGTAGCAGCTAAGACCTGGCTCTTTAAGAGAAAAAAATAGAATAAGACTGTTGCATGGGATTGGCTTTAACACTTATTTATATAAGATTATTTTGTATCTATTACTACTACTACTACTGCTACTTCGGGTTTGAATGCTACTATTCTTGTCAGATATGTGCTTTATCATTTGAGGTTAGCAATGAGGGGAGCACAGCAGAATACAAATGCAGTTAAATAAATAAAAATAACATAAAACTCTGCAGGAATTAACCAGAAACAGTGTAAAAGTCTACAAATAATTGTGCATTTTCTAGAGGAAATAAGTGGAAGACAACTTGGCTTGAAATAGGAAAATGTGAGATGCAAGATTTTAGCATTCTTAATTCTTATTACACTATTAGTTATAAAATCTTCTCCTTTTCTTGAAAAAGATTTATATCACTCCTGAATAAAAGTGATACATGTTTCCTATCCTTACGTGGCCTTAAAGAGAGGCAAAAGGATATGACCAAAGACAAAGAGCAGAACAGCTATTACGTATTAAGTACCAAGACACCAACCTTCAAAAATACATAGAGGTTTGCATAGCCAATGAATGGGGAAAGTAAAAATAATGAACACACTAAAGTCTAAGGGCTTATTGAGAAAGAATTTTGTGTTTTTCTTGCATTGATAAAATCATAATTATTTTAGAGCTGAACATTTAAGGGAAGAAGCAAACTTAGTGTCAGGTAATTAATCCAATCTTAGAATTTAAGCAATGAGAAATAGAAACCAAACTAGGCCTCGTCATTCAGCTTCTACTTGGCCAAAAAAACTGAGAGAAGGAAGGAAAGGGGGAAAGAAGGTGAAATGTTATATAAATAAAGTTCAAAAAGGAGAAATAATAGAATTATTGCCTATGGTGTAAAATACCCAGAATAAACAACAAATTTATTTAAAAAACAATAAAGGGGAGAAATATGTCTTAAATATAAAATTGGATTATACATTACTATAAATATAAAATTAAATTACCACAGGGTAATGCCAGGATGGCCTCAGCAAACACAGTTTAGAGAGACTGAACTGAAAGATCTAAAAATTATTTAGCTGAGTTAAGGAAATAATCTGGAATAAATTTAGCAGCATGCATGTTTTATTTACAATTCACTGTTCAATATTAGTTTTGAAAAATCTTGTGATAATAACTAAGGACTCATTACTTACTATGTGCTTGAATGTCCTACACAATGTGTTCTAAAAGGTGCTAATTGACCCAGGAATTAAACCCCATGGTTAAAAGGTTCTTAAACTGAGGAAGCTAGATGAAGATAATACAGAAAGGTTAGCTTGTATGGTTGTATCTCAGTGGGCAAGGTGGGCCTCCAGTTTTCAACTACTACATTTTTATAACAGGGTTCAGATTTGGATACAGTGATTCAATGCTATTATTGCCTTGGGTGGAATATGTATTATGTATTATCTTTTGTCTATTCCCCATTAGAGAGAAAATCAAATAAAGTGTTTTGTTTTCATTTCTCTAGAAGTTTCTAATCTCTGAAACTATGTACAAATCCTACCCCAACTTCTCCCACCTCCGCTTTCCAATTCTTTAAAGTTTAGCAATCATTTTGAAGTGAAAGCATTTGGGGCATGAATCTCTAATGGGGTGCATATACATGCACATGTGCAAATCTTCCCAACTGACTGATGGTTTCATAACTAAGTGCCTTCTGGACCACATAATCTGAATTATCTGAGTATGCAAATAATGTTTAAAGGTAACATTTATCAGAACAGAATACACTATGTTCAATAAGATATCTTAATTTGTACATTTTGAGAAAGCACGCACATGGCAGATATTTCAATATTTCAATGTCACTTACTCTACTAGCATTAATACCAGGTGCTAAAGAAAAAAAAAATTACAATTCGGAAACAAAGGACATCAAGATAGATTGTGCAAAAAAACCTGCATATTTCTGTTACATGTTTCTAGGTTTTAATAGGCCCCAAGTTTGAGGCTTGAATATAAAATATGATTTAATTAAATATTATAAATTAAAATTTATGGAACATTAGCTAGATGTTTTCTGGTGAAATCATTTGGATATTTTTCAGTTTAAATTTAAAACTTCTTAGAGTAAGCTTTAATCAAGGACTGTTTTGCTAGTGCTATTATTGTTAAAGCCATAAATCAATGGTAGAATACATAATTTATCTCTGTAAAATCCCGGATTCAATCTTTAACAAGTCCGAAACCCTCTGCCTGAGACATTGGAAAAACATGACCAGAACAGCCAATCCTAGGCAGGATGGACTATGGAAGTGTCAGATGATTTCATAGGATTCATTCTGTACAATTCTTTAGCAGTACACATTACACAGTAATACCCCTCCCTCCCCAAATATTAAGGATGGACATTCTAGCTGCCATCCATCACCTTTCCTATTAAGTGAATGCTGGCTTTGAACTAGAGACAATACATCAGATTTCCTGAAACCGTAGGGTAAAGCAAAATTGTAGCATATAGCCATTCCTCATAAGTATGTTTTTTAAAGCTGATCACTGATACTTCAAAATTACAATTGCATAGTAGGAAAAATGGTAATTAATTGCACACAAAAAAAAAGACCCAAAGTTTTCAAAATACATGAAGGAGAAATTATGTGCTCATCAAAGACATTATTCAGCAACACTTGTATAATCGTATTTCCTATGGCAATCTGAAGAACAAAGGATGTGCTATTTGGAAGAAGAATTGTAATTTGAATATGGTAATTTGAATACTTGGAAAACAGGCTTGGAACAATAGCACTCTCATGGATAGTTTTGAATTTTAAAATGCGGGAAAGCTTGATAACAGAAAACAGGTTTTTGAAACAATAAGATGACTCCAGTGCTAACTAAGATGAAATGATGACAAAGAAAAGGCAGCAATTTAGCATCAAGAATAGAGGGGGAAAGTTGATAAAAGTATAATTATAATGAACATGTTTGAAAAATTATAGAATAGGAAATGAAAACTGCAGATTATTGAAAAGGAACAAAATTATGGAAAGTTCAATGTATATTTAAAACCACATGAATTACCATAAGATGAAGTTTCCATTCTTCACATTTGGCACAACTCTTTCAATAATAGGATTTATGTCTGAAACAAACATGTTCAGAAGAACTAACATAACACTATTGATCTGGGTAAATTTTAAGAATACCTTCTTTCAGTTATTTATAATGGAAACAACCTTCAACTAACTCATCTGATCAGCAATAAATTATTTTAAGCTGTGCAATTAATTAAACAAAATGCAAGTTATTATGTTTTATGTACCTGTTTCTGATTATATTTGATGATGGCTACCCGGTCATTGAAATTTTATTGTTAAGCATTTTTTTTTGTTATACACTTATATTTAAGCACAATAAAAGACTTATTGATAAAACGTGTCACATATATTCTTTAGCCACATTCAGAGATTGACAGTTTGGAGCCACCCACTTACTTTATATTTTTTGAATCTCTGTCCATTAGGCATAATCCTAATGTATACTGCTGTGCAAAACATCCATTTTCCCCATCTGTGCTAACTTAGAACATGTCAGCTGAAAGATGTTTTTGTGAGGGCATCTTTGGCAAAGCAGCATCAGCATATTTAAGGAACTTTTGCATTTAGTACTTGTTAAAGTGCAGAAATTCAACTTGCTAGTGTAAATCAGCTGGCCAACTCTGCTTCAAACATTCATCCGAATGGTATAATTTCCATTCAAAATCTATTAGCTATTAATGTAGAACAATAATAAATTATAACTAAATAAAGTGGCGCTTTTCAAACCTAGGGGGAAAAAATGGATGAAAACCAATGCTCCCCAAGGTAGAGGGAGCATACATGTGAACAGTAGCACTTTCTAGGAATGACAGAGGTAGGTACAGTACCACCTTTAGGCATGAAACTCAACAGGCCACTGAATTTACATGTCAGTTGTAGATCATTTCCATTCATTCATTAATATTAATGAATATTAATATTGCTGGATATGTTTATATACTACTTAGATTTATATTAACATTGTCAATTAGTGCTAAAGGAACATGATAAATAAGAATATAATAGGCAAATGGAATGTTGTGAACTGATACAACTATATGTTCCCAATCAATTCCCATTTTACTACAGCAGCGTTAGCAGCGTTGACAACAGCCACTCAAGGTTAGTTGAAGAATATGAGTCACTGGAATGTGTTTCTCCTTTTGGAACAAAAATTCCCCAATTATACAGATAATCTGGGATCAAGTTAGATAAATTCTTCCTGCCCCAGGCAAGAAAGTGAGCAAGAAACATCAAACAACTTTAAAATAAAAATAATAACCACCCCTAAGAAATGACAATAAAATTGCCTTCAGGTCAGATGTGACATTGTAGTGCAATAGCTTCGTCTACCACCAGGAAAACAAATTAAATTCTTCTTCAAGCAAAGCTGCATCAGCTACCTGATTGTTTTCAGTACTCTCTAAATCTAAAATAATTCTTTTAAGCAAGAAGCCTATATTATGTAGCCTCAGTATTTTTTTTTAACAACACTACCTCAAATAATATATCATAGAGGCTTCTTTCAATTATAAGCATAAACCCTTTCTTTTTTTCCATCTGATGTTCTCCTGACCTAGCTTGGGAAGATTATTTAATTTGTAAAGTGCTTTGATGTTTAAAGAATTCTCTAAGTGCTAAATATTAGCTAGGACTATCCTTAGATAACCATTCAATATTAGCAAAAACAGAAACATCAACTCTGGATTTTGCAAACCAGATGTCATAGCCCTAACATAATAACTGAATATAGTTCAATTTACAAAACATTGCTTTTATGAGATTAACTGACTTAAACCACCCAATTTAGATTGTTTATCTCAGATCCTTAAGCCACTCAATCTGGAGCGTCTAATTCATTATAAGGATCTGCACCTTAAACTTACCAATATCTCCTCTTTTCCAAATTTCATTGAAGTATTTATGTGCTTTCATCACAAAGTATACCTGAATGTTTGAAAATACAAATTTACCTTTAATAGCTCAATATTATTTCTACTTATTTATTATGTATTTTATTTTATAATTTATTTATTATTCTACTTATTTCTTTAGTGAAGAACAATACGTGGTTACCTTGCCCCAGGGTAGGACATATTTATGGTAATCTAAATGAGTGACAACTACTGTTGTGTTGTACTATGTACAAAAGACAGGTTTTTTTTCTCAAAGATGGATAGAATTGTTCTTGACTGATGCAAGAATTCTTGGAAAAAGAGGAACAAACTGGAATAACCCTAAATCATTAAATTAACATTTTTCAAGTGTAGAAATTTATAATTCTAAAGCACAATCACTTTAAAATAGGGTTAACCTGTCTCACTTAAGAGTATATAAAAACAAAAGGCCCCAGTTTCAACATATCCTTCATATTGTAAAATCAGTTACATTAATGCAATATAAGTATATTATTATAACCAAATTTTGCAGTCCAATTCAATGCATTTTCTCAAATGGAAGTCACATGAGTTTACTGCAGACTTATTTCAAGTAAATTGCACTTATTTCAAATAAATGCAGTGTTAAAAGTATAGAAGGCAACAACTTGAATGTAGACAGTCTCCTAGAACTAAGACTGCAATTCTAAGCACACTTACCTGTGAAAAAGTCTCACTGAGCCCACTGAGACTGTTTACAAGTAGATATGCAGATTATATTATCTGTTACACAAAGTGTACAGTTCTTCTCAGTCTTCTTCACAACGTACAACTTCTAAGCATAACATAGCATACTAATCATTCATGGGAGCTTAAAAAATTCCTCAAAACCACTTTATTTTAACAGCCTACTCAGAGGCTTACAGCTGCAAACTTAAGGGATTTACTAAGGACATACTTCATGACTTGTGAGATGAGTCTAGTATACTTTGTAGAACCCAGACACAGCATATTGAACTAGTCTGTAGTTAAGAATTTGCTGTGGCATTAATGTCATATTCAGTTATATTTTAGTACAAAAAAGGACTGTAGATCAAGTATATTTATCTTCTACATAAATGCTATTTCATCCCCAATTTCACCATTGGAAAATCCCTGCAATTTTACAGTGTCACCCTGTTGTCATGAATTTAATTGTGAGCACCAAATTGCAGGATTAATAGCTGAGATGCGATTTCAGGAGCTGCTGTTGTGCAGTTACCTCATATTCATAAGCTCATAATATTCAGTTGGGTGTTAGGATGCAAACACAGAGGGTTAATGCCAACATTCCAGTCTTACTTTCTAGTAAGGATATGTAATAGCAATTCTTCTTACTTTTTCCATAGTTGAGTTAGGCCCCATATCAATAGAGAAATGGGAAGGGCAGAGAGCACATTTCCCCCACAAAAGTAGACATTTCCTGATTACCTCCCAAATGTTTAGTAGATATGTAAACATACATGAGATTTCAATATGCAGTAAAAGTCCCTCTTTTTCCTGAACTCAAGAGACAGACAATATTATACTGCAATTATAAATGGCAACAAAATAGTTCCATACTCAAGGACTTGGGGAATAATGCAGGGCATAGGCAAGCTTCTTGAAGAACAAAAGGTAGTTTAGACCAATCAATCCATGCAAATAAAGATGTCAATTATACTAGAGAGCAAGATTGTCTCTATTTCATAGTGGTTTGGGGAGCTGTGCAACAATGTGAGACCCAAGAGACTGTTCACCCCTCCAGTGGGTGATGAAAGATGGAAATGGCCTTCAACTCTCCAGCACATGTATTTTCTTTCTTCTTAGAAGAAGAGCGGATATCACTGAACACAGAGCTAATCGGAGGAGCACAGGTTGCCCCATCCAAATTCTCACTGCACCCAGTTAGGGTTTAGAGCAGGTGGCTGCATTCCTCTGGAACACAGTCAATGGCTATAAAACAGGAGAGCATGTCATAAAAAAATCATGATGACAACAATAAACAGGTACTTGGATCAAACATGACACACTAGTGCAATAAAGCCTGATGCCACAATTTCCTTGATTTTGACATGACAATTGGGCATTATCAGACCTTTTAGCCTCAGTTACTCTAATCATCTAGCCCATAATTTCAGCAGGAAAGGCAATGAGTCTGCCTTCTTGTTAAAGAAATATGCTGAGGTAGGGAAACCAATCATCTAACTTCAGTGAATGAAACCCTGAAAAGCAGGAAGCTGCATTAGGCAGTGATTTTCTCCCTAACTAAAGAACATGACCCATGATGTGGCATCCTTCATGCTGAAATCCATTGTAGTGCCATTAGTGTAGCACCCAGGAAGGGAAACTATATTACCCCATGCATTTTCACCCATTCTCACTTGCCAAGAGACCAGCTCCTCCAAGTGCTATCCCAAGATTCTCTACTATAGGATTAGCTATTCTGCACCTTCTCTCCTATATTAGAGGGCTGAGATCACAAGGTCTTCTTGTTTGGCAGGACTGGTCATATTTCCAGTAGGAGTGGAAGTCCGGATTTTGTTAGTGGTGAGGCATTCCTGGCTACTCATGCCTGTAGGAGTGAGGTCCATAAGCTCTCCAGAAGAACTCAGAGGGAAAGAAGGGGAAACAGATATGCCTGAGGAAGGATCTGTTGAGCCTGCAAATAACCTGGGGGGCTTTGGGACTAAGTTGGGTTCATACTGTGCTCTTAGCAAGATCTCTTGGTCACTGACTGACTTGGGAATCTCAGCAAAATCACTGGTGCTGTCCGATACCATCATGCAGTAAATGTCCTGAAAGGAACTGCTTTTGCTGTCCAGGTTAAAGAGACTATCTATAAACTCCGCAAACTCCAACACTTGTGGGCTGGGGGCATCACTTAGCCTCCCATTTTGGAGGGTCAATTCTTCTGGAGTAAAGGAAATATGATCGGTATCACTACCAGCGCCTTCATCACTGCATCGCCGCTGAGGAGTGGTGTCTCCACTGTTCTGCAGGCCCTCAGGAGGTTGAGTCTCCTGCGAATGTTTGGAGAGGCTGTCAGCAGCAAGCAGTTCTGTCCGTGAGCTAAGGGAGGGGTTCTCCTCAGGAATTGCTGGATCAATATAAAAACAATGAGTTTCATCTTTTTCCATGACTGCATGGAGACTGGGTGAGCCACGGATGCTACGGAAACCAGAGGAACGCCTTGAATCAAAGCTATAGATGGATTCATTATCAGAGAGGCTCTCCATTGTAGCAAGAGGAGCACGCCGGTCCTGCAGTTCTACAGACAGGCGTTCCTTGGTATCTAGTAGCAGGATCTCCACAGGATCCTTCTGCACTGGTGACAGAAGCTTGGTTTCATAAAACCCTTCCAAACTGATTTCAGAGTGAGCCTTACTCCTGCAAAAGGAGAATACAAATTATATGAGACTATGATAAGACTAGACTATAATTTCCTGGAACAAGCTACAGAAGTGCATACAGAAGGCATGACTCTTTATGAAATTATGATATTCACCAACAGGATAGCAGGAAGGAATAAGATCACCAGCAGCCCTCGTAAGCCCTTCTAGAAAATCAGAGCCATATCCTTACTTAGTACTGCTGTTCCTTCTGTCCACTGTTATGTCTCCAATTCCAATCTGTATAGAAGGTCTACTAGGCAGGGGTTGACTCAGGAAGATTAATTCCGGGTTGAGGTCCACTTCTGTAGGACTCACCATCACTTTGGCTGCAGAAAGCAAGGCTGTTTTGCCCTTGTTGTAATTTTCCAGGACCTATGTAAAGTAAATTAGTGAATAATAACTTTGCTGTATTTTCATTTCTAATCTATCCTCTACTGTTGAGTAGTATTAAACAAATGCTAAGACAAATCATGTTAAAGTAGCCTATAACAGATCATGTGATTTGTAGTATAATTAACATTTTACCAATGGCAAGATGGATAAGAAACTATCATACTCTGGGAAAGTACCAGCTCAATATAATCAACAGACATTCAACTTGTTGCTCAAATGACAATCGCTCTCCCTCCCTCTAGTCTCCTTGCCAATTACAGTAAACAATGGCATTCCAAAGTAATTTTCAGCAAGATATTATGGCAGATGTAAGTAAGTAAATGTAAGCACAGACCACTTTATCTTGGTCTGGTTTTATAAAAGTGATGCACTTGCATTTCTCAGTACATGAGCTAAACTGAACGACTGTGTATATGACGGGTCCTTGATGCTCTCTGAGCTTGATTGTTTTCTTGCAGACATTTTATTACCCAAGCTAGGTAATACCATCAGTGCATTGTGTACATGTGTCTGTTTTATATAAATGTAGATGCATTCATGAAAATTTTCTGCTACATTATGTTGTACTCATTCTGTATCTGCGAATCATAGAATCTACATTAGTTCTCCTCATCAAGACACTCAGCATGATGTTTCTAACTGTTCACTCATCATTCAATCCCAAAACCATTGAATAATTATTACCTTGTTAAGACCCTCCATTACTACATATGGCAGATGTTCGTGTAGCATTGCTGGAGAAATTATCACTTCATTAAATGCCTTGTTGTCTCCCCAAATGGCAAAGTATGTAGGTTCTTCCTGATCACAGCAACTATAAAAGGTATCAGATGAGGCAGTCATTAACCATCATGTCTAATTACTTTACCACTTTATGAGGCTACTGTGTGATACAAGCAGAGTAAACAGAAAGAAGTCATTCAAATCCTGTGCCTTATAACTACAGCATTTTCCTTACATAACTTTTTTATTCAAGAACCAGGATGATTAATAAACTATTTCATTGCATAACACTGAATTTTATTATGTAAATGTATACCAATATTATACAATGCATTTCCTTAGACACATGATTGTCAGTAGATATTAAGCAGAAGTGTACTGCAAAGCTAAAAAACTAATGAAAAAGCATCAAGGACATGTCCATGTTGTAGTTCTTAGCTGAACTATAATTACATCTGATTCAGAAATTCAACTTTGTAGCTTATCTTTCAACTAATAAAGCAGATAACTCAGCTGCTTTGTAGTGTGAATAGATAGTGAATTGCCTTTGTTTAAGGACTGTTCAGATTAGGTTAATTGAAATGACCAGCACCATTAACTGCAAACAATTTGGGTGGGTGCTTTATCTAGCTTTACATTTTTTGGTTATGTTTGGGGTGGGAGAAGAGGAGGGATAGTTATTTAATTTTGCTGTATGTGTGTAGAACAGGTAAAACAAAACCACAATTCCCTGGGAAGTAATAATAACAATGTATACAGCACCATCAGTAAGCATCATCAATATTAAAAGTTCTAAGAGATATTTTGAAAAAAACCCCAGACCTATATTTTTCTTCCTAAAAAAATCTCGATAACTTTGCCAGTCATTATTCCCCCACTTACCAGCACTGTTCAACAGGATGATTATGAACCACATGGATGATGTGTCCAGGAGGGTAGAGAGGTGTGCTGGCTGACAGGGCAATAGTTAAGTCACTAGGATGAGTCCAGAGGCGGTTACTGGTTATTGAGTTCCCTTCAGGCTCTTCAGGGAGCTCAGACTTGGGTATGCATTTGGTTGCACCAACTATGATTCTCCACTATCCAAGAAAAAAAAAAGGAATGAAGGAGTGTGAACTGGCCACTATTAAAAGCTAGCATATGAAAGAAAACAGCAGTCATACCTTTTCTCATGGTTTTAACCTTTAAAGTGTGTGTGTGTGTGTGTGTCGATCAGAAGCCACAGTATCTCAGCTTGGCAGACTGAGCATTTTTGTCCACTTAGATTTAACATTGTGTACTTTTATTCAACTAGAATATGTTAATCAACAGAATAGCAGAAATCCATCAATACAGTATACTACAGCTGCAACACCATTTTGTGTAATTCAGATGTTCTGTTACTCTTGCATCTATATTTATTGATTTATTCTAGAGAATAGTAGTTAAAATGGATAAGGATTGAAGAGACCCAGGTTCAAGTCCACTCTTAATCACAGAAGTCACTAGATAATTTTGGGCCAGTCACTTTCTCTCTGTCCAATGTAATCTCAGGGTTGTTGTGGAAAATACTGGAAGAGGGGGTGCTATATAGACTTTTGTGAACTCCTGGGAAAAAGCAGGATGTACATCTAATAGATAAATAGATATGTAGATAGTACAACAATATGCTAAGATGTGTATATATATTCTTCACTTCCTTAACCTTTAAAAATCATCCTGACACTTACGTAGGTTTAATGGTAAACTATCTTCCCTCAATGATATATTAATACAACTGATATACTATGCAAGGAACACAACTTTGAATAATGTATCAGTCTGAGAATAGGTCCTGTTAAGAATTCTAATATTTTTAAAACTAGAAAAGCAACAATAGGAATACAATGAAAAATAAATGTGAAATGTACTATACATGTTTTGAGAAAACTGATATAGTATGTTTGTCATAGTATATTACTCCATTGTTGATTGTCAAAATAAATAATTCATAAATAAATACAATAATTAGGTTGAATCATTTTTTCATACTTGGTGGCAATGTCATCAAACTCTATAATTCTGGAAGATGATTTGTCATAGAATGAAAACTTTTTAAATATCATTTTTTTTCCTTTCCCAACTGTTTCCTGTTAAGTAACTGTACTTCTGTTAATTAATTATTACTTATTCCTGCAAAGTATATAAAGTTGGCTTTGCACATGGTTACAGCTGCTAGGACACTTTACATTCTCACTTGAACTTGCACATAAACTTCTTTAGAAGAATGACAGATTAAGCTATAGGAGTATGCAGTGTTGTACAGTTTTAAATTGTCATAGATCTTACACTGACCAAAGTTGTAAATTTAATAAATGAATGAATAAATAAAAATGAAAGCAGTATCAACTCTGTATTTTTAAAAATGGTCTGATAATTTAACATGAAAACAATTTATGGATTAC
Source organism: Azemiops feae (assembly GCA_023970755.1). NCBI lineage: Eukaryota > Metazoa > Chordata > Lepidosauria > Squamata > Viperidae > Azemiops > Azemiops feae. The sequence continues at coordinate 1,228,272 of JALGBA010000070.1, read as the reverse complement.
AATTACAATTCTACAGTTGGACCCAAAATGTGAGGTTCTCTTACCAGCCAATATCAAAAATATTATCATTGCTGGGAAACTGCCAGTTAGGCTGGAAGGGGGGAGGTCAAGCATGGGCTTAGCTTTTGAGTAGCCACAAAAGGCATAAACCTGTCTGCCCCCAAGAGCCACAAAGCCTTATCTGGTTGTTTCCAGGGAAAGGCAAGCAAGTCTGGGGAGATTCTTGTAATTTAGATGGAGAATAAAGTTCCTTGCTTCAGTCATTTATGTGTAGCTCTGGTTGTTTGGGCCTGACAATTACAAGACAATTAAGTCCTAAACAAAAAAAAAAGATTAAAAAACTGTTTTAATACAATTACTTTAATTTCAAATAGATTTGAAAACTTTTTACCTTTGGTTTATTACTTCTCTGCAAAACATCAAGAAGTTGCCGGCGAAATCCTTCCAATTGTGAAAGGCCAATCCTGAATGATAAAGAGTATCAGATGCAATGATGCAGGTTTAACTATTATGAGAATCATAAATAGAAAAGCAAAGAGAGATTTAATCAGATATAACTTACCCATGACATAATATAAGGACAAATATAATGGACTTCATCCATTATCCATAAGATAGCTCTATTTAAATACTGTACGTTACTTATAACCAAACAAGAGTTCAAGGGCTTAGCAAATAACACGTGCTTACTATTCTAATAGTAGGAATCCAAAAACATACAGATGACCAAATATATGCAGGAAGAGTTACTATATCTAGGACATGAGTGACATTTTACAGTTCACAATACAGGTGAACTAAGCAAGAAAATGAAACAGATGACTATTCATACCACATTTTCCTTTATGAGATTATGAAAATATGCTTCAGTAGTTTTCATTCACAGATTTCATATGTTACAAAAATAAATGATAGGTATTAATATTTCTGCCTCTGTTGGGAAAATGAAATATATTAAATGTGATTATTACTGAAAGTCAGTTGAATCTTCTTTTCTGTAGCCATCCCTTCCTTCCAATATCCTGGATTTTTTATAAGAGTCAAAAATAGCAATGTGGTGTTTGCCAATTTTTTGCTGGGAGGATAAGTTCCCCTTTGCACAGAGTCTATCTCGTCTTCACTACAACTTCCATTATAGTGAAGTTGCTTGCTCACCATCACTCATTGTCTTTAGCTGTCAACATTCCTAATATAACTACTTGAGAATGATTGCTTCTGTGAATAAAAAGAATACTGTGCAAAGATTCATAACTGCATTCTAGCTACAATGACAAGGCAGCTAAAAAATAGCAAGTAACAATGCGCACATCTGAAATGAAATAACATTCAGATAAGCAAGAAATGATAATATACATAAAACAATAAACTGTACACAACTATAAGATGACACAGCTCACATAATACAAAGATGCTAGACAGAAGGAAGATGACAACACTCAGAGATCAAGATAAAGTGCATAGATGGGAGATGGCACGGAAGATATAGCCAGGAGATAATTCACAGGTGTAAGATGGCTCAGGAGAAGTGACCTGGGAGAAAGTACAAATGTATAAATGACAGCATAAATAACTAAGGAGGTGGTACATATTTGTGCATATTTCACCCTTTTCAGTAATAGAGGCAGCTGAGAGGTTAGGAAGGGTTATGTCAATACACCAGTATGTGATAAGTTAAAGTAGAGTATCTGTTTATGGAAAAGATACAGTAAAATGGGTAGATAGCTGGAAAAAATGTCAAGGAAGAAGTATATGAATGGCTGTTAAGTGGGAGAATGAAACTGATATTAACTGGAATTGAGACAGGCATTATAGCTTAGTATAAATAGAAGAAAAATGAAATAAAGAATTCCAAATTAACTGACTTGCCTGGGAACTAGGTCTTTGCCTAGCACAACTGCAGTCACAAATTCTTTGGAGTACTCCATAGCATCCTCGCTGTAAGAAAAGGATACAAGAAAATGGTGCCAATATTTAACTATGTAAAAAAAAAAAGCAAGTATAACAAGTAAGAAATTAATGCTCCAGATCAAGAGGCATGGTGGCTCAGTGGCTTAATGAAGTTGGAGATAGTCTCTGCTCTAGCGGTTTGAGTCCTAGCACTGTGTAGCAGGGTAAGCTCTCGTCACTTGCCTCAGCTTCTGTACACCTAACAGTTGCGGTTGTGGTGCCCATTTACGACGCAGTTCCAGGAAAGGGAGGGAGCCTAGATGCTACTGCAGGAAGAGCCGCTCGTCTTTCTTTCAGGTGCTAAACCAGTTCGCCCTCCTGTGGTGGACCTTACACAAAACTGCCTATATATTCAGATGTTACCTTAACAGCTCTTAAGTCCTTGATTAGGACTTGAACTGTTAAGTTTTTACCAGTCCCAGGCTGTGAATCAAACTGAAGATGAAATCAATAATAATAATAATAATAATAATAATAATAATAATAATAATAATAATAATAATAATAATAATAATAGTAGTAGTAGTAGTAGTAGTAGTAGTAGTAGTAGTAGTAGTAGTAGTAGTAGCAGCAGCAGCAGCAGCAGCAGTAGCAGTAACAGTGGTAGTAATGCTCCAGGTTTGTATTATTGATAATGTACTTCTATATTAAGAGAAAAGCAATTTGCAGAGAATTAATTTTATTCATAATGTTTACTCCTGGGAATCCCAGTAGATCAACTGTTTGCCAGTATACAGAAATGTACACTAAGATAGGAATACCTACTAGAGATCACAAAAGAGATCTAATAGAAACATAGGAGGTTACAGAAAAATAGCTATCAAAGGCATTAGACTGGCTGATAAACAGAAAAGTACCAAGATATAGTTGAAACATCGGCTTAATCATTTAATATTGCAGAGGAAGCAATTAAAGTTCTAACAGCTCTATGATAACAAATGTGAAAGAAATGGAGATTGGAGAAGATCAATGTACACCAAAAAAAGGGAAATGTAAGAGGATCCATATATTACCAAATCCTCGGAACTAATTCTTCACCATAAGCAACGTTTTGCTTAAGATCTTACAGAGAAGACTAGTGCAAGGTATAAAAAGAGAAATACCAAAAGAATAGGAAGGTTTTAAAAAAGGTAGGGAATATAAGCTCAACAGCTAACATAAAAAAATAAGGGACAGAGTAAGAATATAAATGAAAGATGTTTATTTTGCTTCATTATTTACATCATGCCAAATTGTGAGTTGTACTAAGGAGTAGCCTGTATGCCACAACACCTGGTTATTCTTCTGAGGAATCTTTGGAGAAACAGTGTTTCAAAATGGAGGAAGACAAGGTTTTATTATGTTCCCATACTATTTAACATATAGCAAGTCTGGAAGAGATGACAGATGAATTCAAAATTGGAGGTTGAAACCTAATACATTGGGATGAAAGTGAACAACTGAAAGACCTAATTATGAAAGTAAAAATGGAAAATGAAAAAATAAAAATAAAGTATAACATTAAATATTAAGAACACAAATGTAATGCAAACAAGAATTCAAAGTGGGCATATGGAATTTTAATTTTCTTGGGCTCAAAAATAAAGTTGGATTGTAAAGGAAGTAAAGAAGATTACTCCTAGGGAAGAAGATATGGATACACTTAAGAAAAAAATCAAGAATAATTCTATTTTGGTGATTCCCCCCCCCCATCTAAAGAGAATACTTAAAGCATTGGAAGAATAAGAACAAGATTGACATCTTTGAATGATGGCTCTGGAGAGCATTAGTATGGATATTCTGGACAGCAAAAAGAATCCATCAATGATTATGGAAAAAAGAACGACTGACTGTTCTGTTAAGATGATGATCATACTCTGACTTATATTCAGGTCATACATTACTGTTAGACACTCAGAGTCAAGAGAGAGAATCTGAAATGTAAGCAAAGTTAGTAGTTGGAAAATTAGCATATCACAGCAAAGATTGATCACAAGTAATTGAAGCTTAATCTACAGTTGCTGAAATCACAGAAAGACCGCCAGGCAGAGATTTAAATTGTATAGTATGGGCCATCTGCTCTGAGTGTAGTTTTGCTAACTGCTTAAGAACATTTGTTTTTTTTAATCAATTTATATGGCAATGCATCTCTCAAATTCAACTCTTGGTGGTTAATAAAATTTTAAACTATAGGACCAAACAATCAGCAAAGACAAGGACAAATTGGCAACCAAGAAAACCAGCAACAAACCCATCTGGGCTCATCTAATTGGGAAAAGAATCAGGTCTTAAAGGCTTTCAAAATGCCCAACAGGGTCAGGGTTCACCTAATGTTATGTGGCTTGGTATTCCAGAACAGGGCTTTTCAACCTTTTCACCCATTGTACCACTTTTAGGATATGGCAACATCCGAGTACCACCAGTCGCCTAGCAAGGTGTCAAAAACTTGATGACCCAAAAAAAAAACAAAGGAAAAAGATGAAGTACAGGTAGTCCTCGACTTACAACAGTTCGCTTAATGACTATTCAAAGTTACAGTGGCACTGGAAAAAGTGCCCCCCAAGCCACAGCCGAGCAAGACACCTGCCTGCCCGCCCGGCCGCGCTCTTCCTCCTGTCCAAGGTTTTCATTGTTGTGAGCATTTCTGTTGAGGATTGGCAGCGGGGGTGGGGTGGGGTGTTTGGTTTTTATTCCACCCGTCTGCTGGGTGGTTGCAGCAGGTTTTGATCACTTCACATGACCCTGGGACACTGTGACCGTCATAAATATGAATCAGTTGCCAAGCATCTGAATGTAAATCACAAGACTTACATTGCTGCAACATTCCAGCTGATCGGCGCTTCTTCTGGGCTCAGCAGAAACGCCAGGATCAGCGCAGAGCTCCAGCTGGAGACTGGCGCTGATCCTGGCGCTTCCGCTGAGCCCTGACAGCCCTGCAGCTCCAGCCATCTCTGGCTCAGGCTTGTGCGATGCTGCCACTGGTTCAGCTCATTCCCCTCCCCTGCTACCACTTTTCTAGGATGGTCGCGTACCACCTGCCAGATGCCAATGTACCACAGGTGGTACCCGTACCACTGGTTGAAAAGCCTTGTTCCAGAAGACATCCACTATTTGCAAAATGTATATATATATCCTTTACTCTTGGGGGCTGGACTTTCTTAGGCTTGAGGGGAAAGGGCAGAATAACAGAATTGGAAAGGAACTTGGAGGTCTTCTAGTCCAACCCCCTGCCTCTTCCCCGTTAATTCCATTTTCAGGATGATCCGATCTCAGTTTCATCTGGTGGTTGTGCCTGGTCTATTTGTTCTGGGGCATGTTCCAGCAAAAGATCTTTCTCTTCATCTTAGGATTTAACCAGAGGTAGGTATGACACATTAACTAGCTTATGATACAACCTCATGATGGATGAGAAAAATCAACTGTACTTGGCAAGGTTGTGGCAAATAGAAATGGAAGATAATGGATAAGGTGAATGAACAGAATCAAAGAGAATTCTGCTACAATGACTTTGGAAGAGCTGAGGATTATCATCGGAGACAGGTTGCTGGATCCGGATCATTGAGGATATTATAGTACCTAATGATGTAATTGATATGTAGCATAAAAATCCTTCTACTAACAGGGTTTTTTAAAACGTCAGTATCTATCCTTAAAACTAAATAAAAGCTTGAAATTATTTTGCCAAAGTTTGATGAGATCTCTGAGGTACTATCATTTCTTGTGATCTTGTTGCTATCCCTCTGCTGATGCATCCTAGGAGTGCATTATCTTTTTTTGGCAGCTGCAGCTCATACTTTAGAGTTCCTTATTCTCTTGCTTTCTAAATATACTGTAGATACCTACCTTAAAAGCCCACCTGGTGGAGAATAAGCAAAGCACTTTAGAGTTGGATACTGTGGACGTAGTAGAAAGGACAAAATGGCTGCTGTGCCTGCTCCTAAGGAATGGCCCACTACAATTAGGCCATAATGTTTTGTTCCTCTGCCCTACAAAACAAAAGCCTGTTAGATATTTGAAGGATTAAGGCATTTCCATCTATTTATGCAGTTACCTGCCATTTTTTTAAACTATTTCTCTCAAACCACATTGTAAAATGTATGTTTTAATTAGCATTGAAACAAGCATTTTTCTTAAAACTTGCCATTCTGATAGTAATAAATTGCAATGTAACATTCAAAGAATGAAAAAGTGGGGAACCAAAGAAAAAAAGTGGCACTCAGATTGATATTTTTTAAATTAAACAGAAAACCAAATAAAATAAATACATAGCTTCCTACAGTAGTCAATGAGAAACTTCCAAAACATTTACAAATAAGACTTCTTAATCTTAGCAAACATAATCCATAATCTTCTAACAAATTTGCTACAATTGCTCATAGTTGTTTCTTTAAAATACATAAATCAATCAATTCCAAATCTTTCTGAACTTCAATTTAATTAAATTTAAATTAACTTAAATAATAATTTAATCATTACTTTGAATTAAAATGATCTTTTCAATAAGTACCACTCAGCTTTATACAGGGAAAAACTCTTGTTTTCAGACGATGTCTTTGAATTTTAGTGGCAAATGTTTTCTAATAGCAAATGCACAAAAGCTTGGGAGGCACATGCAGGCAATTGATCACTTTCTCATATTCTAAACAGCATAGTAACATGAATGAGAAAACACATTGTTTGGGAGATGGCCACTTGTGAAGGCTTCTTAATTACTAACATTTTAATAAGTGATGAATGCATTTTGCTTTAATTTTAGCATCTGTAATAAGGGACCTTTTCATCAAATTTTGTAGTTTCAATTAATTTAAAAAGGTGTGTTTAATGAAATTAATGTCAGCAATATTTTAAAAATCATAAATGGTTTTTAAATGAATTTTTAAAAATAATTCTTTCAAGGAATTGTTTTTTAGAGTAGTGGAAAGTCTGCGGGATATTTTTAAATTGTAGCAATATTTCAAACAATTTGGAGATAGTATTCAATAGTTAATAGCAAAACATGGAGGTATGATTCCACTTTATGAACATATTATAGTAAAACAAAAACTTACTAAATCACGCCCAAAAGCCTGAGACAACACCATCTCCTGTTCCAGTTTCTTTTTTATATACTCAGCAGATAGCACCATACCCTAAAAAGAAACAACAAAGAAAACAGAAAATTTGAATTTTAACAAAGCTGAGTCTGCAACAGCATTTTAAAAATCAGGCATTAATTCAAGTGACTGAGGCAATGTGACTCTTTTTTCACAAAAATGAGAAATCCAGTGTTGATAAGGGATTAAAGAGACATGTCACATTGAGCACCACTTCTAAAGCTTAGTTAGCTCATGCTAGTTTGAATAAGGGAAATCAGATTTCTTGAACTTCCCCATAGTTTGAATCAATGGGAAAAGAACCTGGGACATTTCTAAAGGAAACAGAGGGATTAATGAAATAGTTCCAGTTCCAACCCAAAGCCTAGCCTGTCACACTTTTGCCACTCACTGCCACCGTTTTCATGTTTTCCACATTTTAATTTACATTCTCGGTCCTTTTACTTCATGAAAGTGGGAGACAATAGATCTCTTGGCATGAACATATTGGTTCAATATATTCTGGTTGGTAATGTTAAGCCATAAAAGGCTTTGTCAATTCAAATCAGCGCTATTGATTGTACCCAGAAATCTGTTAACAACTAAAACAGATCTTGAAGATATGTACAGCATGTAGAGACCTATACTTGGACCATTGCATTCAGGACCTTTTGAAGTTTCTGAGTGCTAATCAAAATTGTCTTAGCCCTATGGGGCAGGCTCACCCCATCCGTGCCGAAAGAGGAGGCATGCTGCAAATCTCGTCAATCAATTCTGGCTGGTGGGGTCCAGGAGAAGAGCATTCTCTATTGTGGCCCCAACCCTTTGGAACATCTTGTCCCCCAAGATTGGCTCCAACCCTCTTGACCTTCCATAAGACCCTGAAGACCTGGCTCTGTAGTTGGCTTGGGGGCCATAATGGGAGAGTACTACATTGGAGGTAGTTGGTTGAGTCATTTATTTTCAGTGTAACTTAAGAATATTAGGAATGGTATTTAAAACTGGGAAGTTAGGTAGTTAACTTGGAAGCTGTCTGTTAATAATGGGAAGAATTACCAGTAAGAAAGAATGGCTATACTCTGATATATGAATTGACAGCTATTATAATTCAGAGGATGAATGCTACTTTTTGCATCTATAAAATGGCAACTCATTTTAAAAAATATAAATCCATTCCGTATCCTTCAAAAGGATTTATGTGGTGATAGCAAGGCTTTCCACAGGATAAGGAGGAGGGCTGGAGAAAGCTATACAGATGGAATCAATTATCAAGACATAGGAATGCACTGGCTGGCATAAGAATGTCAAATTCCAAAGATGGAAAAAGTAATTTAAGATTTGTGTGAGTGCATTCAGCAGATGTCACTTGAAATGGTGATTTGTAATTGCTTATACATAATCCTTTCAGATTTACTGACTATGAAGCAGAGGTCAGCAGATTTGCAAAATCTGTATTATTTTTTAAAAGAACCTGGTTATGGGTACTGGTAACCTACTGGCAGCTGCAGATTCCTAGATTTTTTTTAAAAAATGATGATGTCAAAATATTTGAACTCAATGAAACTCAAAGCCCTTCTACTCAAAAGCCATTTTTTGAATCCTTCCCCTTGCTTTCAACACTGTCATTCAAGATGGAGAAAAACTTTATTCTTGCTGATCCACCATAAATCATCCAGAGAAAAAAAAACAGCTGCTGACTTACACTTGCACCATAATACTGTCAAACATTTTGTTATTTGTAAACTAATTGTACATGTTTGCTTTTCGTACCTCAGGCTTTTAGAATTCTTTTCTTACTCTTTTAATGCAATAAGGCTTCTCCAAAGCAAACAGAGTAATGGATAGGTAGGTTTGCATGAGATGCATCTTCAGATGATGTACAGTGACATATTTGGCATCCTGGTGTCAAAAATGCTTTTATAAATTCTGTTCTTACCATATTTGTTAGATATATAGACTCACTAAATTCAACATTTACTACTTCAAAATATATTCAAACAAAACAAAGGAAACATTGGCAATATAACCTACATGTTCATTTTCCATAATCCAAAATAATGAAGATATCTCTAATTATTAAGCATATCAATATATAGTAAAATATTCTGCACTCCCTGGAATTTTAAAATTGTCTTTAAAATTTAAAACTGCATTTCATATTCCATTAGCTTTGTGGAATTATTACCAGGTTCTGCTTCTTTAACTGCCACTTGTTTTTGGGGAGGACACCAATTTGAATGAAAGTAAAGCTTTCAACAGCTTTTTATGCCTTTTTCAGTACTGACAGATTGCACGCTGTGGCTTTCATACAAGGGTTAAAAATAATTTAAAATTATACATGTCAAGAGAAATTTTAAAAGAACGATTTGAGATGATATAGTATATACTAACCAATTAAAACCAAAAGCATTCCATAAATACCTTGTGTCCAAGCCATGTTCCATGATGACCCTCCACAGGGAGGCGCTCAGCATCTCCAGTCAAATCAGTCAAAGCATCCTTTGGGGTGAGGAAAAAAGACTCCATGAAATTTGAGGCCGAGACATTGTTACACATTTTATTAATGCACTTGCACATTAGCAGATTCCTAGGGTTAGAGCATGAAACAGCACATAGTGACTGAAGTAAACAGGAAAAAAAATACCTTTGGTGATAAAGTTCCTCGAATGCTGATGACTACTTTCTTCTTTTCATGATCTACAGCCACGTAGAAGGGGGTTTCATAAACCTAAAAGTAATAAAGTATATTACAATATTTAGTGTTTGTGGTAGTGCCTTCAAGTTAGTGCTGACTCCTGGTTACTGCTTGGACAACTTCCTGCAGCTTTCTTGGCAAGGTTTTGGAAGTGATTTGCCACTGCCTTCTTCCTCACCCAAGGTTATCTAGCTATCTTTGTTCCTAAGGTGGAACTAGAACTCATGGTCTCCCAGTTTCTAGCCCAGTGCCTTAACCACTACACCAAACTGCTTCTTTCTATTTAGTCTTACCTAAATGCTATGCGTTTTCTTTCCTAATCAACTGCTGAGCTAATTCCATCAGGAATTTATAATTTCACATCTGATAAGAGAATCCAGATGTTTCAGCTCCATTATTTTACCTGTGGAAAAGTCTCTTTATTATCGAACGCATATTCTTACAATGATAACATCTGTTGGGGATGACATGGGAGGGAATGTAGGACTGAAAGAAACAATGGTACGGCTAAAGCCAAAGCCATGGGATTACTTAAGATTGTTTAATACCTCCTTTTTCACTTTTTGGCACCTATTTTTTTTTCCTCCAAGACAGTAATCACAGAAAAGCAATCAACAATGCTTATCAAATCTGTGAAATGATCTCTTACATAAAGGGGTTGGAAGCTGCTTTTCTATTCCTGCCTTAGCACATTTCTCTGAAACACTTTAGCAGTGTTCTCCAGCACAAGTTATTTCTCATACAGCCCTTACCGCATCATGACATGAAGTGTACACAATGTCCACAGAAGTCATGTTTTCATCAAGGAAATGGCGCCGAATGGCAATAGCATTGCAGCCACAGCAATTATCTTCCTCAATGGTGACACCAGGTGCATAACGGGGCCGAGTGGTGCAGAGGCAACAGCAACTTTAAAAGACAGCATAAATCATTATAATATGGAAAGAAAAAAAAAAATCACACTACTTCGTTTTCCACTTTAGTGTTTCATAAGGAAGTTCTAAAACTATTAGACTGCAACTGTCCAAAATTCTCATCCTCTTCTCATTATCCCGGAAGTCAGCTTTAATGGCAACTTCTTCTAATCCTTTGAACACTTCTAGCTTGAACACATGAATAAATAAATGCTCATCTCAGCTATTAATATGTTAAAGGTCAAGATTCCCCATGTGTGTATATATATATAAAAAAATGAGATAAAGGATTTCTATTGCAGATAGCAAAACAAAACTTTAAGCTAATAGCTTGCAATGGCCTTTTAGGGATTTTATGTAGGGATTTTATATTATGATATGAATATTTACTTAATTTATAGCCCTCCTTTCTGCTCAGATATATACCTAAGATCCAAAGTAAAATTAGTAAAGTTACAAATGAAATACAGTTTATATTAATTTCTAAACAATTGCCAATAGTTAATATATAATTGACCACTGAATCATGTGATGATGGTTATTAATTTGAATGACTTTATCAGATATATTCATGCAGGACAGGCTATCAAGGGCATGAATGAATGAATGAATGAATGAATGAATGAATGAATGAATGAATGAATGAATGAATGAATGAATGGTAGATCCAAGAAATACACACACCTCAATAAAGGAGGAATGTATGATGAGACAGAGAAAGAAAAAAATAAATGAGATAATATAGTAAAAGACATTTAAAACAATCTGGATCTATACTTACGAGCAGGATCTGGCCAAGCGACAGAGTCCACAGGTAGGCTTCCTCATCAAATACATGGGCCAGCCATAAGCAGCCAAAGCAAAGAGCATATAATAGCATACTTCTTTATATCGCAGCATCTCTTGCTGAAGGGAATAAAAGAAATATTATGGCATGATGCCATAATTAGAAATAATTTCCTCTCACTTAGTTATCAAGACATTATAATTTTTGATTAGCTTTTCATAGTCTGTTTGACCTTTCAATTAAGCTCCAAATAGCCACCTCCAGACATTGTTTGATGGAAGAAGCCTGAGATTAACATTGTCTGCTGAGTGGATGAGAAATTTTGTCTTCCATTTTTAAACCAGCTGTTACTGTATAGTGTATACCTTAGCTAAGAAAACCAATTTGTAACCTGTGGTCTACTAACAAACCAAGATCCTAACCCTTAACTTGATTTTGGCTTGTTTGAACAACTAAACAAAGTTCATGCATTTTGACAAAATGAAGCCCTCTGATTAGTTAAAAATGGAAACAAAATCTAAATAGTAACAGTAGTAAGATGCAGTGCATCTTACTAGATTGGGCAAAGATTTTTCCCTTACTGCTAAAATAATATTAAATGAACTCATGCATAATTCCAAATGTACAATATTTTTAAAGACAGAGAATTGGAATCAAGAATTGAAATACCTTGTTTTAACAAATGAATGATTAAAGAATATTAAGATATCATGATCTTAAGATGGGACCAATTCAGTAACAGCTTTTCCATATTTATTGGATACTTCATAAACCTTTTAAAAAGAGCTGGCTATCAACTTCATTATGCTGTAAGTGTAAAATAATGGAATAGACACTTATGTAGATGATACGTATTCATGCCACATTTGTCCAATTTGGGTTTGCTTGATATGATTTTGAGAAGAGTGCTATATATTTTACACATGCAACAGTGAGCTGAAATTATGTACATTTTTTTTTAATTTATCAATACATGAAGAGCTACTGATTTATGAAGTGTAGAGTGCACCAGAACATAATGTTCTTATATGATCAAAAGACAGTGCTAAATAGGATTTACACAGAATCCTGGACTAATGATGTGTGTTTGCTCATTGATCATAAACTAGTTCTGTATTGATGTAATGAAAAGAGATACCATTATTATTTTGAGTGGTACAGCTTCATGAGATTTAAATACAGCTGATTAAAATATGTATTCTGTCTTTTTTCTTCATTTATGTATCTTTTTTCTGTATATTAAAGCAATAAATAAATAAAGCAATAAAAATGTCTACATACAAATTTATAGCTTTAATTCGAAAATATTATTTATTTAACAGTCCCACAACTGCCCCAGACCCATGAAAGCCCCAGAAAATCTCAGATGGTTTTATTACCCAGGTATAAACAGTGCTATAAGAGAACAAACTTTAGTGGTTGATTAGTTACTCATTCGTACAAATAACTGTTTTCAAAAATGGTTTACCTATGCCAGCTATTCTCAAAATGTGGCCCAGGGACTACTGAGTGGTCCTGAGACCCCTTTAGAGGGTCTGAAAATCAAATAAATACTTTAAAATTTCTCAGTTTTAAATTCTAATACAGTAGATCTAAATAAAATAACCCACATAGAGCAAACCTCTTTGGGGTCTTTTTACTTCTTGTCCAATCCGTATCTTCAGGTGCTTTGCAGAATAGTCAACCCCCTCTTCTATGTGACAGCCCATCATGTACTGGAAGGCAGCTATCATGTCACCCCCTAGTTCTTCTCTATCCTCCAGACCAGAGGTCCCCAACCTTTTGGGCACCAGGGACCAGTTCCATGGAGAGTGGTTTTTTTGTGGACTGGAGGGGGCATGGTTTTGTGTGCTGCCTGCATCCTGTGGATGGGGCTTTCCTTGTTTGTGCGGACCAGTTGCTGGCATGCTGCGGCCGGGTATTGGTCTACGGACCGAGGATTGGGGACCTCTGCTCCAGACCCTTTATCACCTTTGTTGCTCTTCTTTACACTCTAAGGCCTCAGCATCTTTTTTGTATCGTGATGACCAGAATTGGATGCAGTATTCCAAGTGTGGCCTCACTAGTGTAATATACAGCAGTACTATCACTTCTCGTAATCTTGATGCTATCCCTCTGCTGATGCATCCTAGGAGTGCAGTACCTTTTTTGGAAGTTGCAGCACACTTCTGGCTCATACTTAAGTGGTGGTCCACTAGGATACATGGATCTCTTTCACAGTTACTACTGTCAAAAGATACCACCTATTCTGTATCTGTGCATTTTATTTTTCCTGCCTAGGTGCAAGGCCTTACTTTTCTCACCACTGAACTGCATCTTGTTGGATAGAGCCCAATACTCAAGTCTGTCAAGATCCTTCTGACTCTTGAATCTATCTTCTAAAGTGTTGACAATTCCACCCCTCCCCCCACCAGCTTGGTGTCATCTGCAAATCTAGTGAGGTCCCCTTCTCTCCCCTCCTCTAAATCATTTATGAAGATGTTGAAGAATACTGTGTCTAAGAGAGAGCCATGAGCTATATCACTGCATGCTTTCCTCCATATAGATGTAGTTTCATTGAGGACTACATATTGAATGTGGTTTATTTAGACTTTCTGAAGTCTAAATAAACTATGTCCTGAATATTTCCCCAAACCACTAATTTAGTCACTTTGTCAAAGGCAATAAGGTTTGTGTAGCATGTTCTGTTTTTAACAAACATGTGCTGGGTTGCTCATTTCTTGATGCTTGCAAATCTGCTGCTTGATTATCTTTTTCAGGATTTCCCCAGGTAGTGATATCAGGCTAATTGGTCTTAGTTTCCTGGATACATTTCCCCCCCTTTTTGAAAATTGGAACCATATCAGCTCTTTTGTGATACTCTGGCAGTTCCCTGGTGCTCCAGGAGCTTTGTATTGTATGTAGGAGCTTTGTATGGAATATTTATTCCAGGTTAAAATATTTCAAGAATTACACAGTCCTTAAGTCATATTATTGTAATGAAAATTTAAATACTGGGCAATTTATGCTACCTGCTTGTCTTTTAAAGCAGGGGTCCCCAACCCCCGGTCCATGGACCGGTACCAGGCTGTGGCATGCCAGCAACCAGGCCGCACAAACAAGCAAAGCTTCATCCATGGGATGCAGGCAGCACACGAAACAATGCCCCCTCCGGTCCGCGGAAAAACCTCTCTCCACGGAACCGGCCCCTGGTGCCCAAAAGGTTGGGGACCTCTGGTCTGGAGGATAGAGAAGAACTTCTGTTTTAAAGAACTGGCCAACATTACAAGGAATTTTCAAGACACAATTAGGGTACAGCCATAACTCGCTGATATGTAAAAGGAATTTGGAAACACAGAATCATAGAAAACTGTTGGTAAAATATACTCAATGGTCTGTCCTTTGAGTGTTTTGTTTTTGTTTTAAATTATTATTATTATTATTGATCATCGCACAGTCAGACAGATGTTCAGACTGGATTTGGCATTTTTGTCTACCTATCGAGTCCTTACCAAGGACCTGGGATAGGCAGATGTGGATGTTTGATGGTATTACAGATATCGTCACAGGATGGAAGCAGTTCCTAGTAAGGCCGCCTTTTGCAATTGACTAATGGCGAATTTGTCAATGCCAATGGTATTCAAGTGGTGCTCCAATTGTTTTGGGATTGCACCCAAGGCGCCTATTACAATTAGTACTACCCTTGCTTGCCTTTGCCACAGTCTTTCTATTTCTATTTGTAGGTCTTTGTATTTTGTTATCTTCTCCAGTTCTTTCGCGTCTATTCCGCTGTCTCCAGGCACTGCCACGTCCACTATCCAGACTTTTTTGTCTTTCTTATCGACAATTGTTATGTCCGGGGTCTTATGTTGCAGGTGCTTGTCTGTTTGAATTCTGAAGTCCCAGAGCAGTTTAACTTTATCATTTTCTATGACTTTCTCTATTTTATGATCCCACCAGTTCTTGCTTACAGGCAAATGATATTTCTTGCAGATCTTCCAATGCACCATTGTTACTACTTTGTCATGCTGCTGCTTGTAGTCAGTCTGTGCGATCTTCTTGCAGCAGCTTACCAGGTGGTCCACTGTTTCTTCAGCTTCTTTGCATAGGCGGCACTTACTGTCTGTTGCTGTCTTCTCAATTTTGACTTTGTATGCATTTGTCCTTAAGGCTTGGTCTTGTGCAGCCAGAATTAGTCCCTCGGTCTCTTTCTTCAACTTTCCTGCTCTTAGCCATTGCAGGGCTTGTTATTATCTGCTTTCCCAGCTATTTTTTTTAATGTACTGGCCCGTGTAGTGCTTTGTCTTCCCATGCCTCTATTCTGTTCTTCATTTGGTCTTTCTTGTAGGCCAGTTTGGTCTCTCCAGTAGTCAGTAAGCCTTCCTGATATACTAATTTCAGTGCATCTTCATCATCATCATCATCGTATTATTATTATTATTAATAGTAATAAGTTGGAAGGGACCTTGGAGGTCATCTAGTCCAACCCTCTGCTCAGGCAGAAAACCCTATACCATTTCAGACAAATGGCTGTCCAGTCTCTTCTTAAAAACTTCCAATGTTGGAGCATTCACAGCTTCTGGAAGCAGGTTGTTCCACTGATTAAATGTTCTAACTGTCAGGAAATTTCTCCTTAGTTCTAGGTTGCTTCTCTCTTTGGTTAATTTCCATCCGTTGCTTCTTGTCCTGCCTTCAGGTGCTTTGGAGAATAGCTTGACTCCCTCTTCTTTGTGGCAACCCCTGAGATATTGGAACACTGCTATCATGTCACCCCTCCTCCTTCTCTTCATTAAACTAGACATACCCAATTCCCGCAACGGTTCCTTATGTTTTAGCCTCCAGTCCCCTAATCATCTTTGTTGCTCTTCTCTGTACTCTTTCTAGAATCTCAACATCTTTTTTACATCGTGGTGACCAAAACTGGATGCAGTATTCCAAGTGTGGCCTTACCAAGGCATTGTAAAGTGGTATTAACACATAATCTTGATTCTATCCCTCTGTTAATGCAGCCTAGCACTGTGTTGGCTTTTTTGGCAGCTGCAGCACACTGCTGGCTCATATTTAAGTGATTGTCCACTAGGACTCCGAGATCCCTCTGAGTTACCACTATTGAGCAAGGTACCACCTATACTATACCTGTGCATTTGGTTTTTCTTGCCTAAATGTAGAGCCTTTTTTCACCATTGAATTTCATTTTGTTAGATAGCACCTAATGTTTAAGTCTGTCAAGATCCTCCTGTATCTTAAGCCTATCTTCTGGAGTGTTGGCTATTTCTGCCAGCTTGGTGTTGTCTGCAAAATTGATGAGTTCCCCATCTATCCCCTCATCCAAATCACTTATGAAGGTTTTGGAGCACTGGGCCCAGTACAGAGCCCTGGGGCACCCAACTACACACTTCCCTCCATGTAGATGCAATTCTATTGAGGACTACATGCTGAGTACAGCCAATCAGCCAGCTATGAATCCATTTGGTGATGATGCTGTCTAACCCAGGGGTCCTCAAATGCCTTACTGGAGTCCAAGTAAATTATATCCACAGCATTCCTCTGGTCCACTAATTTTGCCACCTGGTCAAAGAATGCAATAAGATTTATCTGGCATGATCTGTTTTTGACAAACCCATGTTGGCCTTTGGTAATGACTTCGTTTGCCTCTAGGTGTTCACTGATTCGTTGCTTGATTTATCTTTTCCAGAATCTTCCCAGGTATTAAGGTCAGGCTGATAGGTCTGTAGTTTCCTGGATCCATTTTCTCCCCCTTTTTTGAAGATGGGAACTACATCAGCTCTTTTCCAGTCCTCTGGTTGTTCCCCAGTGCTCTAGGATCTTTGAAAGACATAGTTCAGTGGTTCTGAAATCACATCTGCCAGTTCCTTCAGAACCTTGGGGTGTAATCCATTTGGTCCTAGTGATTTTATTTTTATTTATTTTTATTTTATTATTATTTATTTATTTGATATAGCTTCACTTTTGACAGTACTTAGTTGTCATATAGCACCTGCTGTTTGCTTTGGCAAGATACATTCATGGGTGTTGTTATGCTCTAATAGATCTTAGATCAGAACAAGAGTTTATCTAGGGAAAGACAGAACAACTAATTCCTTTGATCCACTGAGTTTGCATATTTTCTGCAATAAATGATCTGAAAACTTACTGAGTTTTTCAGGTCCAAATATTTTGTGTTCCTGGTAACTGGCATTCCCGACAAGAAAGCTAGGATATCATTGTTTCCCTATAAATAATACAGATTAGAAAAAATATATATATAACTAAAACATTCAACTTGTACTTAAGGAAAGTAAACACTTCATTTGAATTAATGCAGTTGGAAACTACACTATTTTCAGTATGTGCTAAGTACTTTTTTTTTTTTTTTTTTACTAAACCCGAAGCCTTGAAATATGTGAAGCCAACTGTCAGTTTTATAGCTTCTCACAGACAATTTTATTCCTTTTTCACATTTCTGAACCACCCATCTCCCTCAAAGAGAACAATTCATTTATGGCTTGATTTTTGTAGACTAGAACAATGTAAGGTAATCTGATAAAGTGGATTCAAATCCACAAAAGTTTAGGCTTAATTAAAATAATTATGAGCCTTGAGATTGTTCAGATTTTTTTTGTTTGGCTGAAACTAATTAAAATTAAAATAATTCTAATTGTCATTGAACTTTCCTATGGCAACAGCTACAGGTAGTCCTCAATTTACAGCAGTTCATTTAGTGCTCGTTAGAAGTTACAACAGCATTGAAAAAAGTGATTTATGACCGTTTTTCACATTTATGACTGCTGCAGCTTCCCCACAGTCACGTGATCAAAATTCAGATGCTTGGCAGTTGACACATATTTATGATGGTTGCCCTGTCCTGGTGTCATGTGATTTACCTTTTGTGACCTTCTGACAGCCAAAGTCAATGGGGAAGCCAGATTCACTTAACAACCGTTATTACTAACTTAACAACAGCAATGATTCAATTAACATGGGGCAAAATGGGGCAAAATTCTCTTAACAACTGTCTCACTTAGCAATAGAAACTTTGGGCTCAATTGTGGTCACACTACTTTTACACAGCTTTGGTTGTGACCTATATTGTGGAGTTGAGATGCTTGGCTACTATTAAGCTATTTTTTGTCTTCTGGATGGTTAAACATAGAAAAAAGAAAAGAATGTTTAATAGCATATTTGCCACCATATCTCATAATAAGCAATATGTTCGTTATTCAAAATACGGTATTTGCCACTGCTCAAGTTGTCCTAGATGTTTGCTCAATGAATTCCTACAATTAGTACTCAGACCAAATTAAACTGTCAAGTGGTTAATTAAAAAAAAAATCAGATCAGAGAGAATTGATGCTTTATGGTGTATTTTCTCTCATATTTAAAAGACATTTAAAACATAATTTCCTCCATTTCAGTACCCAAATATTTATTAATTCAGTCCTGTCAATAAAAAAACAGTGAAACTGTAAGTAGCTCAGAAGGGATAGGTAGCTTTAAAAATGAAATGTATCACAGTAGGTGATTTTAAGTAATGTTAGTCTACTTTGTCCACTTTTCACGGTTGAAATGAGAATTCCTTACACTCACTTCATCCAACACTGCACTGCGTTTTGCCCTTTGTCGTTGACGTAGTAGAACGAGGCCTGCTATAATATCAGATGGGACTATGTCAAGATCTCGGAAAAATTCAGCAAAGAGATATGCAATTTCAGAGTAAGCATCCTGAAAAAATCCAAAGAGGAAAGAAAAATTAATCTGCAACAGATAAGAGCTTGAAATAGTTGTTAGTTTGTTGGATTGCTAAAGGCAATTAAACCACAATATTAAACTACAATGCAGTTTGCTTTTTAAAAACAAAACAAAACATGGTATGTAAGTAAATCCTTTATAACTTAGTTTATGTGTGAATTAGGCAACCATTATTGAATAAACAATAATCCTGCCTTGGTATTATGTATAAATGCAGCTGTTTCTGGATTATCAGTTTCTACACTTTGCTGAATGTATTAATTTTTAATTGCATTAAACTTTACTTCTAAGAAGTTTAAAATAACATACATAACATTACTTCAATTTTTCTTCATGATGTAGTCAAGAAACAATGCTTGAATCCATATATAATGTGGCAAAAGCAAGTCAATAAGATGAACTAATATGAAATACTATGGCCAGATAGATAAACATATAATGTGGTTTGCTTGGTTTTGGCTTAGCATGATATTACCATCCTCTCACCATGAAAGCATTATGTGAATCATGCCAATGTGGCTTGTTCAACAAACCATGTTATATACTAAAGTTATTATGCAAATCAGGTCTGTGACACAACTTGTTGAAGGGTAGGCATTAAGCAAAATAGCGGAGCAGGTATTTGAATTAGGCCTCTCACTTTCTATCCAATACATTATCTACGGTATCATATTTGTCAAAATAACAATAACTGATCTAGGCTAAGATTCTCCCTCCAATCCTTAAGGCAACCAACTTAAGGCCTCTAACCCTAAACCTTGAAAACTCACAGGCAAGGTAATAATAGAGACCAATAATAGAGACCACCATTTCTCGTCTCTAGCCTCTGGAATTCAGAGATAATTTTTTGGGGGGGTAGATCAGGTAGCTTCATTTTACACAGCAGTATTTGCTATTAGTGCACCTATTTCAGGGGTGTCAAACTCGCAACATCATGTGGCGTGTTGTGACGTATCACAACTTTTTTGCCATTGCCGGCAATGGGGTGGGCGTGGTTTCGGCATCTGGCCCATGGGCCGGCAGTTTGACACCCCTGACCTATTTCTTCTTTAGCAAACACACTGTGGATGAATAAACCTGCACAATTCAATATCATGTATCAGATACTACATATTAAATAGGATGTCTGACAGCTACAAGCAGGCCAAGATTAGATAGTTCTGCGGAATATTATTAATACTTTTATTTTTACCTAAAGTCAAATAAGGAATTCCTTTCAAAAGTTTCATGACTGAAAACAATCTAAATAGTTGATAACTTCATTTTAATCATATTTTTGATAACAAAAGATTACTATATATTTTAAAATTAACCAACTCAACAGTTTTAGGCCTTTTTTGAAGCTTAGTAATTTTCTTACATTACAAATGACTTCTTTTTTTGCAACTAAGCAAGCATGAACAGCTTATCTGTAAATAAAGGTTTATTTGCACCAGTTATTAAAAGCTTTTCTATTCTTACAAGAGCACCACTGGGTCAACATGCATCTGTGGAATATCCTGATAGGATACTTGTACCATATTTCCTCTCATCATCAGCCATAGTTCTCATACTATAATACTGTCAAAATTTGTTTTTTAATGAAACGATAGTAGTTGCTTACTGATTGTGAATCTTTTGTTCGTGTGCAGCAGAGGAAAACTTTGAGACGGCGGGTCCAGCTGCTAGCCTGGCCTTCTTCCAAGCGATGCCTTAAAAAAAAATCACAGTCAAATGAAACCATCAGATCAAAATGACATCAAGAGCCTAACATCAAGAATATATAAACACTGGAATAATCTTCTTCTTCTTGTGCCATATCCGTTATCGGACGTTGGCGATCATGTTGGCGATCCTGTTTTTATCAGCAGCCGCACGAAAAAGTGCTGCTGAGTTTTGTCCAAAAATGGAATAATATGGAATGAAATTGTGAACAGTTCTGAATGTCATGTCTTAAAGCTTCCACACTATTTTCTGAATAGTTACAGATTTAGAACTCTTTACAATCTATAGTTACTTTATAAGGTAAAAGTAAAGTCTCCCTCAAATACAGCTCAGGTCCTAGTAATTATGTTCTTTTGCAACAGAAGAGAAATGGTTTTCCACTGTCTTCTTCCAGAGGTTTTTTTTTTTTTACTTCCTAGTCCAGTTTACAGCTCTGGGATTTCCCAGTGGTCTCCCATCCAAATAGTAGCTGAGCCAACTTTGCATAACTTGTTCAAGTTCAGCCAAAGTAGACTAGGTTCTGCCACCTGCTGGAATACAGTTACATTACAGAGATACATAAGTCACCCTAGAAAAAAAATGTCAGAGGAAGGTGGTCACATAGCATCTTCATGTCTGTTTCTCATTTGACTCATTGTTGATTAAATGAGTCTTTATGTTTAAGAGATAAAGGAAACCTTTTCCTTTTGTATGCTCTCTTCAAATTCTTCAAGCTTTTTTGTCTTTGTGGATTTCTCAAAATATGTAGCTCTTACTTCAAATATGATCAGTGTCAGCTAGCATTTAATAACAGATGGACTGACCTCTTACTCTGCTTCTCAGTTAATACATTATGAGCATTTTTAAAATGGGAGGTTCTGCTACTTAATTACTCAGTATTTTTCAGCACTCTGTTAGGTTCTGAACCATATTTTCCAATAAGGACTTCTGCTCAGTTCAAATCTCCAATATAACCTAGGCAATATTACAGAAGTATGATCCTCTATGGATTGTGAAGGAAAACAAAATGATGGGAAATGTTATATTGTATGTTTGGTCACAAACCCTATATTTTTGTGAAAAAAAATCACACTGGCTAGACTGAATTAATTATAAAAGTTTGCATATCTATTTTAACTTTTTTATTTAAAAAAATAGAAAATTGCACAGCTGAAAATACCATTTTGTTGTCGAATACTCCTGGCTCAGTCAGTTATGACAAGCCAAGTACACATTTTTTGTGGCATGGGGTGAATGACATATAAAGTATTCCGTTTATACTTTGATGATCTAGGCTAAACCACTACCTTTTACTCTAATGTACATGATAGTATAATTGTGAGCAAATAATTGACCTTTAGTGCATAGTAAAAAGGAATATAAATGTTGTAAAATATATATTTTTTAAAGAATATATACCTGGGAACCAAAATCGTGCTTACAAGGCCTTTATTATTTACAATTCAAAAAAAAGTATCCCCAACATATAAACTGCACGATTTGCTGCCATATTGAATACACTCATTTGTGCTCACCTACATTAAAAACAATAGATTGCATTTATCTAAATTGGAAATCTATTTTGTAAAAACCCTGAATCAACTTCTACAATTACAATTTTCTTACCTCAGGTTATATGTTCTTAGATTACGCTGTCTCCTCTTTGTGGCTCGCAATTTAACAAAAGTCCGTCCTGTTGGATCAAAGACGCACAGGACAGTGATGCAGACACTCAAAATGACCACCCAGTTGCAGACAACCATTCCTAGTGAAACAGAGAAGACAGATGATAAGGCCCAGGTTGTAAGTGGCGGATTTGACTCATGTGTACTTTTTTCTTAAAGTTTATGCATTCCTTTTTTACTCAGTAATATTCCCTGTTTGATTTTCTTTGACAAGATAAAGATAATTCTTGTATAACACTACTGATATTCTTGGAGATTCTGTAGCATCATAAATATATCACAAAATATATTTAATGAGAGATATCAAGCAAGCCTCAATGAGTAAAAATACTGTGGATAATAATAGTGACCCCAAATAGTTACATATGCATTACCACTTTGTTCAGTCTACATCTTCAATCCATCACAGGATCATAGCATAAATGTATATAGATGTATATAGCACTTTTTTTAGCACAGCCTAGTTAGACATCAAAAGTTATATCCTTCCTAGTTGTAATACTATTGTTATGCCTATGAATAAATGTACACGAATGTTTTTAGAAAAACTAAATTACAATAGCGAAACAGCAAGACTTCAAAAATTATTCTTGTTTAGGTCTATGAACAGGTTAAATCTCAATACACTATATGTGATTTTAAATACTTATAAATACTTTTAAATACATACCCAAAGTAACACTCTTGGCAGTAACATCATTGCAGGAACTGTAGTACTGGGTTAACCAAACAATGCCCACAATAGCGTAAACAAATTCAATCACCAAGATTGCTGGAACAATAAGAACAGAGTGTACAATGGTATAACAACAACAACAGTAACAACAACAACTGATTTCACCATATTTCTTAGCAGCAATTCTTAGGCAATGAGAAAAATATCCATTCTGATGTGTCATTCTAAATGCGACGAACTCATTGCAGCCACACCAGAAGAAGTTAGATGATTAGCTTGCTTAGATATTAAATTATAACATCTATCCTATTCTATGGTGCTATATCCTGGTGATTTTATCATGGTTTTACCTTAATTTAATATTTTATCTGGTATATTGTATTGCCCACATATACATTTGCTGATGTTTTATTTAAACCTATATTGTTAAACTTGAATTTGTGTTTCTATGTATGTTTTATTACTTTTGTATATCAGTGATTGCATGACCTTCATCGATGCCATAACTAAATAAAAATAAATGTCATTCTAAAACTTTTTGCTTTTATCCAGACGCACATGCAATGTAGTTCTCTAGAAGAAAAATATTAAAGAATGATAATGGGGAACCTTAACTATAAAAATGAACAAGGAAAGCATCCAAAATGTCTTATCTCTCTATAGCACATATATATCTACATATATCTGTATGTAGCCATTTTTTTAAGGCTTGGAGTGAATTGCATAATATATTCCACACACACTTTTGGGAAGGGTAGATAAGCATCAGATTTTTTTACAAATGAAAACTCATGGTAAGTGAACAAAGGAAATAATGGTGAGTTTGAGAAAGATAATTATAGTATATGTTTATCTTCACAGAATAGTAAACTATATTTACTTATCCTTAAAAGTATCATACTAACATGTTTGTCTTTTCTGAATACAAGAAATAGAACACATGCACCGCTGTCAAGGCATCAGACAAAATATATGTATTTTATTAATAAGGCTGTGAATTTTTTAACAATAAAAATTCATAAATGGGCATTTACCCATGAAAAATTGATATAAATTTTATGAAGGCATAAATAGGCATATTTTCCAATTTGGGGGGAAATAGGAGCATGTTTTCCCACATCTACAAAAGTAGTAAAACTTGAAAATAATATTTAACTACAGTAGGCATATCCAGATGCAGACTTCTTTTGGTGCCACAACTGAAAATGCCCTTGGATCACTCAGTGTTTGTAAATATTATGAACAGAGAATCCTTTGAGAGCACGACAGCCAGCTGCAACAAGATCAAACATTAATAAAAACCTCTTGGCCACTGCCTCTTACCCAGTCTGACGTATAGCACATATTGCATGGAATCCCGGGGTTCTGTGTACAAGATGCTGCCACGCATGCTGAGCCAGATGATTGCAACTTCGGCGATCATGCAGCTGAGCAAAATGCCCAGATAACCCCTGCCATGGTCCACCAGATTGAGAGAGCAGGTCTCATTGGGATTGTATGCTAGTCCAAAGAGCACCACAGAAAGGATGATGAACCTGCCGTAAAACAAGCCACATTCTCTACAGAAAGCTTGAGACAATATATACATGACCAAACACTTTTAGCCATATAAGATCAAGAAGCCTAATGATTATTAGTTAAAAAAAAAAAAAAAAGAACAACACCTGTTGTCATTTGTTTTGTTTTTATACAAGCTAAGAAAGGAAATATCTCTTTTTTTAATTCCTGGAAATAGTTAGTACTATATAAATAACCAAAACTGTTTGCAGTTTATGAAATTAACTGCTGCCAATAAAAGCTTATCCCATAACAAACTAACTAAGATATTGTAGCATGTGTAATATTTTATTCACAGACAAATTATTTTATATATTACTCATGAAGTCAAAGTTTCAGTTCCTGAATGGACTGTCAAATTGATTTTAGTTGATTTTTAAGTACAGGTGGTTATGGGATTCTCAGTTAATAGAATATATCACTTAAGCCAATAGCAAAGCTATATTTTATTAATATCATTCATTTATCTGGGCTATGCATTTCTTGGGCTGCTATAAAATGCTGGTGGTTAGCTAAAAATGTTTTTTTTCCACCCACATACTGATTTCTGGATAGTGTCCCAGAACACACTCTGTGTTCCTCTGCAATACAAAGGGGGGAAAAGGGCTGCATCAATCCCCTTGAGATTTATCTGTCTCTCCATCATGTAAAGAGGCCTGGAAATGGGAACGGCAAAAACCTGCATATACTTCAACTGTCGGCAGAGGGCAGGAGAAAATGTTATCAGGCACACACTTTTTAAATCCCACATGCAAGTTATAATGTTTCTATCCCAGCATGGTATTTACCATGCTTGCCGACACATGAGCACACATGCACTCTCTCTCTTTCACATACACTGACATACAGTGCATCTTAACTATCACAGGCTCCTAAATGTCATAAATTTGTTTGCTCATGAGGAACTTACCCAGCAAGATGAAGACGACACGTAAATGCAATTACCACCAACTATCATTTTGTCCATGAACAGCAGAGTTCGGATAACCGACATTAGGCTAGCAAGTACTAATTTGTTTTATATTAGAATCTTGAAATCTCACAACAGGAAACACAGTCTCACAGCAAAAGAATTCTGAGGTCAGATATTAATATTAGGTATCAGAACTGAGGAGAGGTCATTAACCTTTCACATAATAAAACCCTTTCTTCCTGTCTGTTAAATCTCTGATTGGGAGTGTCTATCTGTCCATCCATCCAACCAACTCAACGTGTATCTTCATCTCCTTTGTCACTTCCATCAACTTCCTGTAACATTTTGTATAACAAAAAGATCTGGAGATCTCAAAAATGTGTTTATGGTTTTGTATATATTTACTTCTAATAAAGATAACACCACTGCAGATATTGAATTTTTTCCCTTAGGAATAAGTACGACTCACTTTAATTACAAAAATATTAATGGGCTGATATGGAAGAACTGCATTTGCCTCAAATCTGGTTTTGAGCTTTCAAAATGTAGTTTGATCCAAGAAGCCCTGCCTTTAATAGTTTCTTACTGGATGCCAAAATGGTTCAGCTTTCTTATTGGTAGTATCTACACAGAAATCCCTCAAACCAATTCTATCTTTTCTTTTGACACTGACAGTATGATTTGAATGGATTTATATAATATCAGTTATCATCTATTACAACCATGGGTATCATTACTGTGGCTCCCTTTCTCTTTAATAATTCTGTTGTTTTTCAATTCTTTTTAGCTGACTTAAGAATAAATTGGATATTCCAACAACTTCCCTGAAGGCCTTACAGAACCATAGCAGTGGAACAAAAAATTAAAAAAGAATTATTTGAGCCTGAACTCTTCTACATGCATAGATCCACTTCCATACTGCTTTGTATATATGAACTTTAGTAGAATATTTTAAATTGCAACATAGTATTAATACCTGGACATAAAAATTACAAAACAAATATCAATGACTTATTACCTAACAATAGAAGTCTTCCTCTTAAGCATATTTTCACTTACCAAGTTGTATGAAGAAGAAAGAGAAAAATGGCGGGCAAAACAAGATCATCACTTCCCACAGACCAGCGACGACGGAACACCACAATGCCTGGCATGGCTAGTGGGCCTGAAAAGGGTCACCGGGCACAATATTAACTTTCTGTAATAGAAATACAAAGAACAGGAACATAGATTGACGACAAAATCAATATTGTTACTACAAATTTTCTACAAAAGATATTGTCTAGACCAGGGGTAGGCAACCTTGGCTCTTTTATGACTTGTAGACTTCAATACCCAGAATTCCTGAACCAGCCATGCTGACTCAGGAATTCTGGGAGTTGAAGTCCATGAGCCATAAAAGAGCCAAGGTTGCCTACCCCTGGTCTAGACACATTGTTTTTTAAAATTCTATGTTTGTTAAAAGTCTTCAGAGAATCAATTGCAGCTCTTTAAACTCATAACACATTTTTATGAGACGTTAGAATATTTAAATTGAATTAATACTGTTTATGTTACTTCTAGAATAATCAGATTCAGTGAGTTAGTCACAAAAATGGAACTTTACACCACAAGTGTAAACCTGGTTTCTTTTTATTTTAAAATATGCTAACGTGACAGAAAATGGGCTTTTTAATATATTTGATCCCTCAGAGAACATTTAGTAGATGTTGGGCTTGGTCTCCTTGCTTTTGGAGATCAGCAGAAGATTGCCTAACTGACATGATTTGGGCTTGTCTTAGTATTGGCACATTTTGAGTTGAATCCATTGGATGTTAACATTTCTGTTTGTAAAAATGAATCTATTTTTGTGGGTTATATTCACCTATTTTGAAAGTTTGAAATTCAGTGTTTGAATTAGGTTTTGTTTCGGGGCTTTGGTTTCTGTAAAAAGGAAAGGAATAGGACTATTAATAATTTAGTTTGTTTTGGTTTCTTTTTAAAAAAATAACTCACATTGTTATCACAATTTATGGGCACAAGGAAAGACAAAAGCACACACACACAATCACACACTCATTTGATTGGTTTGATTTAATAAAATATAAAAATCACATTAGATCTAAGGATGTACTAAAATGAATTAATATCTACAGTAATCTACAAACGTGCAGTTGTCAATACAAAGGGAGATGTACAAAAAATGCCACAACCTCTATTTTGTACAATGTATAATTGCATAAAAATTGTTCGCAGCTTTATAATATCATTTCTATTATTCCATAACACTCTGAAGGATCTGCATCTGATCTTACCATGAAGCATTTTTTCTGATTACTAGATGATGAACTTGAAAAAAAAATTAACTCCTGTTCAGGTAAGAAGGCAGGGCAAAACAGAATTGTATTCCTGATTCTAGAGACAATTCCCTTTAGTCATAAGAATTAACTTCAGCTATATAGACTACATTTTATTTCCTATAACCAATAAATAAATCCATATAATGAAACATAAAGGAAAAGGATTTAATCTACATATGCTACTTCACTGGATACTGTTGAGTTATCTGTTCAGACAAGAATATTTCATGGTTCACTTCAACTTGAGCACCAGAAAAATAGAGCCTACAGAAATTAGCTACTGGGTTTAACATCTTC